>CM053784.1:400293578-400893578 GCA_028749045.1 Cupressus sempervirens | reverse complement strand
TTCATCCATATCATGAAACAAATAACACATAAGACAATAATTTTTTTACCCAAAAACCCACCAATGATAAGGTAAATTTGGAGTGAGGATGACATCCAAAAATATTTAGTACTATAGTTATAAAGTGTATCCAATGAACATTACAATTGTTTGATGATAAACTATGATCTACCCTATGAAAGGTTTTCCCTATTAAACACTTACAAAGACTTTGAAAGGTCTACCCTGTTAAAGGCTTTCACAGATTGTTAATTCTCAATATACCTTTGTATATATCTTCTATAATCATAAAAAAATCCTTAAGTCATCCCAAAAATATTTTATATAAGAGTTTGCGCCATTATAAACAACTATGCCCAAAACTATTTACTCGACACTTGAAAGCTTTGATGCTTGACATCCATAACATCTTCAATGTTGTGACTCGTCTCATAAATGACTTGGCATCCAATATTTTACTCAACATATGAATCACTTGACATAAATGACTTTCTTGACACTTGAATGACTTGGCACATACCATTTGGTTAGCCCAAATTGGTGCTCAACACTATGTATATTGCTCGACATACACTACTTGGCACATATAGAGTTTTGTTAAGTAATGACTTAAGTGTTTTTTCATTGCCTTGTCAAAACCAAAATGAGATCAATGCAATTGGCTATCAACAACATTAAATTCTTTTCCATCATTTATATATACATTTTTTTTCTCTTAATCTCATCCATTAGGGGATCCTTTAAATAATCTTAGCCATATGATCAAATATCAACTCACATTCATCGAATCATTCACTCATAAAAATGTTTCATGAATCTTGCCAACCCGATCTCACCTTGGAACTAGAACTTTTCTTAGATCATGAACCAACCATCAAATCTTCACCATTTATCTTTACCTAACCCTTTCCATCTATTGATTTCAATAACCAAATTTTGACCTTACTAAAATTCTTCTAGATTAATCTAGATCATCACTTGAAGTTGTCGTTGAATTGATTTTTCAAAACTATTTTCCTTTACTAACCCATGTTATTGTTTCATTGAAGAACCCCATCTCCTTAGTTATAATTATTTACCTAGTTAACATTATGTTCTCGGTAACACTATGTTTCAACACATCCCCAATTTACAAATATCTTTTTGTTTAAATTCAATCAAATAAATTATTTTCTTATTGACCACGATTTCTATCTTTATAACATACAATGATTCCTTGTCTTTTCAATTGAAAATTTCATTCCTTTATTAACAAATAATATAACTAACTTGTGCATCATTGTAGCACTTAATCAAATCATGTAAAATAATCAAACCAATATAACCTTATCAAAAATTGATTCATCTATTGCCCATTTAATCTCATACAGTTAACATCACTTATTCAATTAATCTTCTATCTTTACTAACCATTTATTTATTGAAGTTGATGAAAGATCAACCCTACAGCTCCCAAGAATCACCTGCATGCAAAAAATGGTCACATAAGAGAGAAACAAAAAGTTATGGAGGCTGAAATTTCCATATCCATAGATGAGACATTCTTGATGAGCAAAAAAGAAATTTATATAATAAAAAATGAATTAGTTTTTAATTACAAAGAGAAATCATCCTTATAAAGGAGATCAAAACCTAAAAATGGTCTAACCTAGGTTGTATAATAATAATTAAAAAATAATTAATTATTATATACCTATATTTTAGCTTAAGTAGATTAGAGTTAATTAGAAAATATTTAATTACTTTAACATCCCCCCTTAAGATAAACTTAGGGAGTAGCTAAAAACCTAATAAGTACTAATGAAAGTAGAAATGGGTCCTAACAACAAGGCCTAATGAGGTACCCAAGAATAAACCAAATCTCTAAAATAAGGAGAAATAGAGAAAGCCACATGGGAAAAACCCTACTCCAAAAAGATATGAAAAATATGTTGAAAGAAACTAGTGAAGGACTAAGGAGGCCTACAAACTAGGGAATGTTCAGGAAGATAGAAAAAAAAAATGATCATGAAGGACACCACTGAAACATGTAGAAGATGCAAAGCTCTGTCAAAATTTACTACTAATTTGAAGAACCTCCATTGAAATAGAACCTGACCAGGTAGAGAAGACTGTAATCTGCACTGAATCAGGAGGCACACAAAGACACACATTTGAACTCATAGATGTAGATGGCATGAAACACCAAATCCTAAAGAGATAATCAATCAAACCAAGGAAGCATGAGAAACAACAGAAGAAACCCCCCTAATGCAGACAAGGATGAGGTGACAGACAACTAGAAAAGTGAGCCAAAATAACTACATGTCAAGGAAGCACAATTAAGATGCACAAAATAGTACATATGTGTATATTGAGGTGATCAATCTTAGACACATCATGAGGCTAATGTCAATAAAGAGATACTCACTAGATAAAGAAAGATGGAAAACAAAGGAAAAACATCAACCCCCCATGGCACTTTAATTAGAGTAGTGAATGTAGAACAAGGCATAAGATATGATGAATCCTAAGAATAAAATAATATGCATGAGTGTCCTTAGATGACACTACTTAAATTAGAAGGAAAAACAAGGAAAACCAACTGAAATGAAAATATAGATGCAATATGACACTTTATCTTAGTATGTTTATAAGAATGGATACAAGTGATGTTTAAATAGACTATAAGAGACATAAGACTAATACAATAGATAGTACAAGTCATGTCGAATCATCTAAAGCAAAAAAATCTCCCTAAACTTGAAATAACCAAGATATCTACTAGAATGAAAAAATGCAAAAGACTAAATAGAATGTTCCTGAAAAAATTGAAAAAACAACCAACATCATAGGAAAAATCTCAGAAAGACCTTTCCAACAATATAAAGATTTCCCAAATTGGAGATCAAATGCTCAAGATATGCCTCTTAGAGTGTAAAACTATACCCCTAACTTTGACAACATAAAACACCATCAAAATAGAATCAAAATTGAAAACTAACTATATTTCTATAATGGGCTTGGAACCATCTTTCTGAAGATATCTTGTTTTTAGAAAATGGAGTCTATATGCCTGCGATAGGAGAAAAATCACGAAGGTAGGTCCAAACAGATCCTGAAGAAGTGACAAGAACACTGATGCAATGTTGATGTGGCACTGACGTCAGTAAGTGATGAGCTTGAATTTGATGGAAAAATGGTTCTCAAGGCAAAAAAATTCCATAAAATGACCCCTTCCAGAAAAAATTATCTAGTTATAAAAAACAAGCTAAAAAATAAAGGGTTGATTCCAGATTCATAATCGTGGCCAAAACAAACTCCATGTTTTCAAAAAAAAATCATTTCTTGGATGTTGTGTGCCTTATTAAATAGGCATTAGCTTAAAAAATCCGAAAGCCTATGGTAAGTGTACAAAAATTGCTGAGAGCTATTGGACCATCCATCAGTGTGTGTGGACCTAACATCAGGCACATTAATTAACCCTTTTGAAAAATCCTTGAAGTCCAATAGAAGTCCAACACGTAGACCCAAAACTCAACATAGGTGATGAGGAGGATTTATGGCGTGGCCCCAAATTTGGTCCCATCAAAAAATTGTGCCACAATACACAAGCACCACCTAAATTTAATTGGTCAATTCTCAGCATGACTTATCAAAAACATCACCATCTACTAATATGATCGTGACATAGAGAAGAGCTCAAGGATGTCTAAGAGGGCCCACATGGATAGGCCCATGCCCTTCATAAATTATCCACCTAAAATTGTTGTTCACACTCAATAATCACCAAAATATAAGGTGATCAAGGCCAATGAATGTGGGAGTTAGAAAGGCATGGAAGAGTGGAGTCTGTATGTCCCCCAAAAAATGATGTTGGGCTCCAAAAAAGGGCACAAAAATACAAAGATAATAGCATAAAATTCCCATTAAATCACCCTCAAAAAATAATGTCACAAATCATTTTTTAGACCTTGAGTAGACCAATTAGTGTATGAACCAAGCTTCAAAGTGCATGAATAGCACTGAACATAAATTTCCTTCCCCTATAGAAGACCATCACCTCACTTTGTAAAAATTAATGTACCTCCAAAATTTAAACCATGCAGGTCATGCTCTAAAGTTGACATTCACACTGATGTGATGAGGGTTACAAAGCCCAAGCAGAGGTAAACTACCCATAGCTAGATTAAAGCTAAATGACCACGTGAGCAGAGAGGCCCAAGGAAGAAGGGGTTGATGACTAAGAGAAAACATGCCCTCTAATGAATGTGCATGCATCCCAAAATCTAGAATCTATAAACCAAAAAATATCGACATGAACTTCTACAAATATAAGTGCAGATCATGGCCTAACGAAGGGTTCTCATACGCTAATGGGCTAGTGGGCATGTGACAAAATAGACAAGCTGGACCATGTCACCATAAATAATGCTATGGGGATACATCTTCAAAGGCATAATTTTTTGTAGGAACCTTGTGATATTGGTCTAAATCCCACACGAGCTCCATCTACAAATGCTTTGAAAGTACTCCACATTGCCTCACAATCCCAAACAAAAGGATGCTAATTTGGCCAAGATCAATGGTGTGAGACCTAGATAGGGGCCGTAATTAATGCATAGGACTTCAAAACAAATGTGCATCCTAATAAAATAAACTTTCATCGCCCTTTGTAAAAAATATAGCTCCCTTGTTCATCCTCTAAAGGGTTGATGATGATAATGGTGGGTTTCCAATTATGTCATAAGAGGGTCCAAAAAGCTAATGAGGCTCAATCATGAAAAAAAAACTATAGAGGGGTCCTGAGGTAGGAGGCCACATGGCCTCAAAAACCATGTATGGTCCAAAAAAAATATCCCACAAACCACCATCAATCAAGCACTCAAATTCTAATGCCAACTACAGATGTAGGAATTTAGTTAGAGAGAAGAATGCTGGGACAAATGAGTTGGTGGCAAAAACACCAAAAAAGGGGTATAGGGTACCTCTAATAGGTCCCATCTGAAGAAAAAGGATGAATCAAAAAAGAAGGGCTCCCTTCCCTTGAAAAATCTAGGCTCACGTGCAATTTTTTTTGTTAAAACAAACAAAAAATGCCATTCCCATCTGACTATTTTTTAATAATAAAAAAATGTTTGCCTTGATTTGTGTGCCCACGTTAAAAGGACCTTGGTGCAAAATTTTTTTTCCTTAAATTTTGATATTGTCCAAACTAGATGTATTTTATATGGAAATGAGGGGTTTCTGAGCACTTCGAGCTCAATGGTGATGTCCATTTGGGCTCAAAGTGCTTCAAAAAATAGATCCCCTAGATCCAATAAAAAACACTTCTAAGAACTAAAACCATCTAAAAGAGAAAACTTAGATCTAAAAACTAGTGTAAGATCTCTCATAAACAGAACATGGGCATAAAGATCTAGTGCTTTGATACCATGTTGAAGTTGATGAAAAATCAACCCGATAACTCCAATGAATTAGCTACATGCAAAAACTTGTCATAGAAGAGAGAAGCAAAAAGCTATGGAGGCTAAAATTGCCAGATCCATAGATGAGACAATCTTGATGAGAAAAAATAAATTTCTATAATCAATACTAAATTAGTTTTTAATTACAAAGAGAGATCGTCCTTATAAAGAAGATCGAAACCTAAAAAATGTCTAACCTAGGTTGCATAATAATGATAATTAACTAAATAATTAATTATTATATGCCTAAAGTGTAGCTTAAGTACACCAGAGTTAATTAAAAAATATCTAACTACTCTAACATTATTTACTCAACACCACATCCTTCAAATGATTTGGAAACTTATATAAATCAGTAAGTCAATAGGCTTGATATCAATGACAATATAACAAATGATCCTATTCTTCTACATACTTTTCAATTCTCTATTATTTGACCTTTTTCATCATCAAAATCAATTGAATAGTAGTATCAATTATGGAAATAATCTCCCCCTTTGGCATTCATAGTAATAGATATAAAATATACCATCCAATACTAGTAGCCTTCATCAACTATATTTTGTTCTTTAGTCTTCCTTATCTTTGTGATGCCATATAATTTCCTTTTCTAAGTTTCTCATCTTTCTAGAATTATCTCCCCCTTTTATTTTTCTTCTCTTTTTGATCACCTTCCATTATTTTCCTAGTCTTATAGCCTTGTCTTCATTCTTTCTCTTCCTTTATCAAATTTCTACCCATTTCTTAGTCTTCTCCCCCTTTGACAACAAATCCAAAAGCATCTGTAAAATTTAAACTAATTTTCTTTGTAGTTATACCTTTTACCTTGTTTGTACTCATTGATTTTGTTTCCTTACTCCTTATCCTTTATCACATCTATAGGCTACTCCTAAAGAGTGAATATCTACATCAACTTATATAAGGAGTTATCACATCTTAAGGCTACTCCTAAAGAGTGAATATTTGCATCAACTTATAGATAGATAATTTGATAAAACATGAATTGATGTAACCTGCATTTTTTTCTTGATGAACATTGGATAGTGGAATAACCTCTAGTTTACCTCTTACATACTCAAAAGTATTCTTAGGTAATAAATTTGTGAATATATCAACAATCTACTCCTTGAATTTCACATATTCCATCTTAACTTGTTTCTCCTATACTTAATATCTAAAATAATGATACTTTATTGATATATGCTTTGTCTTTGAATGCATTTCCAGGTTGTTTGAAATATTTATATCACTAGTTGTCAAAACGTAAATTCCACCAAGATAATTGGCAGGGGGGGGGGGGAGCGGAGTGTGGGTTGAATAAGTTATTTGATTAATATAACTTTTATCAACCTTATTAAATATCAAACATATGATCAATATAAATAGAAACCATAAGAAGATACACATATACAATAACACCAGATATGTTAACTAGGGAAACCCTTGATTAGAGGAAAAACCTCGGTGGGGATGGTAACCAAAAAATAATGTACTAATATATAAGTTTCTTGTAAGAGAATGGAATCTATTAGGAGCCAATGAAATACATTTAGTACATATCAGTCCCTATTAGGAGACTTTAAATCCCTATGAGGAGATTTAATCCCTATTAGGAGTTGTAGAAGGTAGAAGGACTCATTGTCCAAAAAAATTTAGGGGAAAGACAACCAAATTCATCATCCACTAGGCCTCTTTATTATTCCTTTTAAAATAATAGAAATGCACCTAATCTCAACAACTCAAATTCTTTCTATGTCCTGCTACTATGTCTCTTCTGCACCACATATTTCTTAGATCTCAATACTAGATCTTTAAACTTGCATCACAATAATCCCTTAGATCACTTATTCACATGTACTAATAAACTCCACAAATCCACTTCACACTACCATGCTTAATCACATGGAAAATAAATTTGTTTTATACCAAGTCCTCAAAATAATTTATTGAGTCACCCTTGATGCTTTCCCAATTACAAATTATAATAGGTCCTTATTAAGATAACACAAGTTACATTATATGTTTTTATAATTGCATAACACTGTCAGCTTACAGTCTTCACAAAATTTCACATGTGCAACCTCAACCATTTTGCACTTTCTGACATCATTATCAAGATGTCTTGTATCATTGTCTAGCCACATATTATCCTTGTTAGGTGATATAATCCAAACATCATAAACTACTTCTCAGAACTCTATCTATAAATTTCCTTCTATAAATCTCGAATATCTGTTGCTAGTCTTTGAATTTATGCAGGTTCACTTAACCACATAAGATGGGAACACTAGAGAAAATGTCCCCAACTGTGCTTGACCTCATCTTCAAGTCTCAAACCATACAAGCTCAAATACTATCTACTACTGTACCAATCTTCATAGTATGTTAACATCAATGACAAATAAAGTCATGAATGCAACACATAGTCATGCTACCAATCTCTCCAATGATCCAACAATAATAAAATACTCCCCCATAGGGATTATCATTAGTTTTCATGCTAATAATATCCCCCTTTGGAAATTAATGGCAACAGAGATGAAAAAATCTAAGTTCCAAGATTACCAAAACTATTTTTGTTGTTGCTCTTATATTTTCAAATCCTCTTCATTAATGAAATCTCAATCTGCTAGGAACAAATTTTCATTCGTACTACTAGTTTTTCTTTTATATACTTCCACCATTGACATCAATACTCTGTTTATGTACAACTCTCCCCCATTATGTCTTCTTATCATTCCATACATTTTCTCCCCAGTATTTAGGAATTTTTTTTCATGCACTTTCTCCCCCATTAACATCAATGATAAATGCCTCATTATGTCAATTTGATACTTAATACATCTAATCAGCTTAAGTATCCAAAGACACTATTCAATACCAACTACAAAGAGTCCTTCATGAATTATCTTGAACACAAATACTCCCTCATAGAAGCTCTAGATAAATAATAGCATTTCGTACCTCTAGACTGATGTATTCTCTGCATCATCTACTCTAAATTAGAAAGGGGCATAACCCCAAGCACATCTCTCAAATACTTAGATGTATCATTAGGAAAAGGCTTTGTAAATATATCTATAGTTTGCTCCTTTGTACCAACATATTCTAGTCTGATCTCTTTCTCTGTAACTTTCTATCTAAAAACATGACTCTAAATAGATATGTGCTTTATATTAGAAAGTAACACATGATTCTTAGACACTTAATGTACTTGTGTTATCACCATGTATGATAAAATGTTCTAAATAAACTATCCCAATATCCTTCAACATTTGTTTCATCGACATGATTTTATTGCAACTGTTTGCGCATTGCTACATATTTTTCCTTTTCTATACTTTGTGAAATATAGTCTTGTTTCTTTCTTAGCCAAGAAACCAATCTTCCTCCCAATAATAATGCTATACCACTTGTACTCTTTCTATCATCCATACTATCTACTGAGTCCATATTTGTATATGAAAATAGAGTAAATTCATTTGATCTATCATACCAAAAACTGAAATTAGGTGTACCCTTCAAATATCTAAATATTCTTTTCACGGCTGCATAGTGTGATTTCTTAGGATCAACTTGGAATATTAATACTATACCAACTAATTTTTTTATTTTCTTGTGTGAGTTATATATTTCAAATCTCCAATCAAAAATTTTTATTCTTTTTGCTCAACAATAGGTGTCTCATCTTTTCTAGATAACTTGTGACCAATTACCATAGGTATACCAATTGGCTTACAACTTTCCAAGCCAAATATCTTCAATAAGTCTTTCAAATACTTAGTTTATGATAGGAAAATACCATCACTATTCTATACAATCTAAAAACCCAAGAAATATCTCATCTCACCAATTGTGATAATCTCATATTCCTTCTTCATTTTATCAACAAATTCGTCACTTTCTTCATCATCACCTCCAAAGGTTATGTCATCCAAAAATATTACAATAATCAATAGACCATTCTCAATTTCTTTTAGGCATAGGTTACTATCTCTAGTACCTTTAGTGAATCCTAATTTTTCCAAATACTTGTCCAAGCTCATTTATCAGGTTCTAGGTGCTTATTTTAATCCATACAATACTTTCCTCAACTTGTATACCATATCTTCTTCTTTTGCCAAAGGAAATCCTTTAGGCTTCTCAATGTAGACTTCTTATTTAAGTTCTCCATTCATAAATGTTGACTTCACATCCCTCTAATACACTTTGAATTTCCTTTTTACTGCATAAGCCAAGAACATTCTTACTGCTTCAATTCTGACAACAAGTGCAAATGTCTCTTCATAGTCTATACCTTCTCATTGTAAATATCCTTTGCATACCAATCTTTCTTTATTTATCAAAACTTCACCTTTTTTAATCATCTTATTTCTTAAAATCCATTTAGTTCCTATAACATTTTTATCATTAGGTCCAGGAACCAATTCCCATGTCTCATTCTTCACAATTTGACCTAGTTCTTCCTTCATTTCTTGAATCCAATGATCATCCTTGCAAGCTTCATCAACACTTTGAGGTTTAACTTAAGAAATAAAACACAACTCTTTATGTACTCTATTTCTTTTCGTAAGTCTGTCTTTGCTTCTAAGAATATGATCTATTGGCCTAGTTTTTCACCTTGCATAATTTTGTTACATTTTATAATGAAAACCTAGTGTTCTAGTATTTAAAAGATAAGATATGTTAAAAATCCTAGACAAAATTATTAAAATTTCATGAAACCCTTGTTGATATGCCCTAGTTTTCAAAAAATTCAAAAAGTAGTGTTTTATTTGAACATAGCACGCGAAGCTATTTTCTTTAAGGGTTTTTTTTCCTAATTGTTGATCTTAGAAAGGTCAATGATGAGCACTTTCCCACATCAAAAACTTGCTTAACCTTTAGAAAATGTGGGGAAGTTCCTGATTGCCACATAGCC
Organism: Cupressus sempervirens; assembly: GCA_028749045.1. Lineage (NCBI taxonomy): Eukaryota > Viridiplantae > Streptophyta > Pinopsida > Cupressales > Cupressaceae > Cupressus > Cupressus sempervirens. Next base: position 400,883,210 of record CM053784.1, on the reverse strand, counting down.
ATTGGTGATGTTAATTCCTTAATGTGGCACAAAATCTAGATTTGTCAGAATGGGTTTAGAACTATCAAATGGTTGTTAGTGCACATTGCGAATTTCAAGCCATTTCATTGGTCAAGCTGAGCAATGGAGTTATTTTTAAAGCAATACAACATTGCACCATTGATCTTGGGATAATCTACATTGAGTGCTTCCTTGCATTGTAAAGATGTGTGATGTTTATGAAATGCAGGAAAGAGCTTGTGTGACATGTGTACACAGTGAGGTCATGCACCCCAGTTTGAAAAAGGTTTTGGAATAGTTGGCAAATGTTAGACATGTTGGAAAAAGTAAATCATTCCATTGGTCATTTTTGCTGATTGGATCATGAATAGGTGAGTTGTATATGATTTTTGATCTTTGAAAGATTGACAATCAATGCTTTCCTACAATATGAGAGTGTCTAAAGTTTAACTAAAGCAAGAAAGTGTGTGGTTGCCATGTGGACAAGTGGGGCTATTCACTCAATGGGTTGCTTAGTCATGCTGAGTTGGAATACATGCTAAGATGGTTCATACTCATTAGTTGGGCTGTCAACATGTTTGTTGAGTTGGGCCTAGGCTCAAAATATGGAAAGTAGACTTATAATATTCTAAGGGTTTTCGTGATTGTTGATCTCCTAAAAGATTGATGATCAACACTTTCTTGCAATATGGAGGTGCCCAAACTTTAACAATTATAGGGAAGCACCTTTTTGACACCTAGCCATTTCCAAAAAAGGTTAACGTAGTCTTTTGAGTTTCAAATTAAGTCGTTCGATTCTTGAAGATGAACAATAGAATTTCAAACTTCATAGTGCAACATAGAATGTGACTATTGAAGCATCAATTCTGATAAATGTTGTTTCATGAAAGCTTAATATTGTGATAAAATTTCCAATTTTCCATTATTGAGCAATAAGGTTTTAGAATTATCACAATGCAAAATTTCTAGAGCGAAGGACAAAATTTTCCAAAGGGTTTCGACATATTGCTAAGCAATTTCTAGAGAAGAAAAATAAAGAAAAATGGGTAAGTCTTCTGAGCTTCTTATAATGAACCCTTTTTGGGGGTCCTCATTTATTTATGAATTTTCATTTATTTGTATCCTTTTATCCATATTTTTTCTGATTTAGCAATATAAAGTATGCACATTACCCTATGAGCCATCTCTGCTATACAATTTGATATATGCTACAAGTTACAGGATGATCACGTAGCAAAGTATGTCATCTTAGATATTCTATTATGAATCATGCAATATTCTATCCAAGAACCATCTCTAATATATGAATAATATTATATTCTCTTTTCCTAGTGCCATCTTTGATCTTTAGTTATAGTACCTACACTCGATAGAGGTTGTGATAGCAACCATCTATGCTCTTGTTGGAGTGGAAATCACAAAATGAGTTATATTTATAAAACTGATTCTCAATGTATGCTTTGGATAGCTGATCAACTTGGTATATATATGTGCCAAAGAGGCACAATGAAAAGATGTTAAACTTCATTATCATTAACCACCATTTGTTAATAGATAAGCAATACAATGGTTATGGATAATCCGTATGTTATTGTAGATTAAACATACAATCAATATATGCCAAGTATCAATGTTAATTGGATTAGCCATCATTGAGCATGTAATGGTTGTTACTGTGCTATCTTGAAATTTTCAATATTATGTGTTTCAATGATGTTTCGATTCCCCTAGTTAATTCTGCTACACCATTATGTAAGACTTGTGTCTGTCCTCTATGTCGTTCTTGGCAATGTTATTTGTATTTGTTCATCTTCATCTATATTTGGTATGTTGGTTGTTTATATCATCTTTGATCAATGCCCATCATTTCTTTACTATGCAATGTATGAATCTTTGATCATTATATATCTGCAATTCTATGATATTACAAATATAACTGGATCAAATATAAGAGGTTATCAATGATTTGATCCATTAAACTATATTTTGCATTCTCTTCACTAATGTCAATGGCTATTAGGAATGGTAGTACCCTCTTTTCAATATGCTTCATTCAATGACTTCCCATTATTCCCCTACATCCTTTGATAACTCCATCTTATATATGTTGATTGGAGGGTGGTCAATAGTCACATCTCTTAATTAGTTCAAATATGATCTAGGTTGTATTTGTAGTAGGGGTATTTTCAAATATACCTCCATGAAGGGATTTTTTGAGGAAAGTAGATTATCTGAAGAGAGAAGTACACGATGGTTTCCTAGAGCAAATGCCACAGTCCATGAATGAGCTAGCTAGGGGAAAAGAGCTTATTCTGAAAAGCCCTAGGTTATTGGTTAGTGATGGTTTTTATGATAAAGAAAATAGGTTATTTTTACATGGCTTTAGTAACTACTATTTAAAAGATATTCAATATCTTTTGCTATATTGATATCAGCTATGGTATGGCTGTTGCACATGTCCTACAACATTACTGTTGAAACTTTTTCGTTCATTTGAGTGCTAGTACTCCAAATTTTGTAATTTATATAGTCCGTATCTTGTAAAAAGTAGAAATCAAAATATACAATAGCACAATCTTCTTGAAATAACAAACTCTTGATGCTCTAAGTTGGCAATATGTATTTGGAATTTGGATTGAACTAAAATCTTGATTGTCCCATGTTTCTGCTCCCATTGTCTATCACACAACGCACATATATTATGTTTCAACAATTTCATTCAATCTTTGATAACAAAAATATGATGGCTGCACAAACATTTTATTTCTTTTTCTTTTAATTGTCATTAAATCTCACAAGCCAAGAGAGAACCAAGAGGATCATTGCTTTGATACAGTATTGTGCATATATATATATATATATATATATATATATATATATATATATATATATATATATATATTTGTTTTTTCCTTTTCTCTCCTTTTCAATATATTCTTTGATCAGCTTTCTGGTGTTTTTGCATTAACTTCTTTCCATAGATTGATAGGAAAGATGCTCTGATACCACTTGTAATGTCCCGTTTGAAGACATTTTAGATTTTCCTTTTATTTTTTATCCATTTTGTAATAATGTCTTATCTCCTTGTTAAATGTGTTTCAGTCACATGATTCTATGATGTTGATACGTATACTCTCCTCGCTATACATCAATATGGAATTCTATGTCATTGCCTTCTTACCCCGTGATGTTGGGATTATACCATGTACAACTTGTCGAATATTTGATACCTTCCAAAATGGCACTTTTAATATAATCGTTAAACTATATCTTGTGCTCTTTCTACTAATGGTGATGATGAATTTGTTCTGCTCTCAACGTCATTCGATGTATAAATTGATCCTCCTTGTTTTTTTTTTATGCCCCTGTCCTACCTTCCACATCTATACCTTAATACATGTTGAGAGTGGTCAATAGTCATGTCCCATAGACATTCATTACTCAATTAGTTATGATTATGTTAATATATATATATATATATATATATATATATGTTGCTATTATTATTATATGATACTTAAATATATTTTACTCTTATATTTGTATACTCATATTTTATTATCTTTATTGTACCATATTTATTAATAGATATAATATTAATAATATATTTACTTTAATAAGCTTAGTTAATAAATTATATTAATGATCATATTATAATATATATTAATTAAAATAATATATCAACTATACATTATTAATATAGTATTATTACATTGAAATATATCTTAATCATCATTATATTAGATTATTAGTATTTCATTGATTATATTATAATATGTTATACATAACATGACATTATTATATGATTATAATATAATATTGTATTTATAATTCTAACATGATTTATAAAATATTATATGATTATGATAGTATTGCTAAATATTATTTTAATATAATGTTATTATAATATCATTATTTTCATTATTAGTATTACTTTATATATAATACTTATTTGAATTATATGTCAAAATGGGGACATCACATGGTATGAGTTCAATTTTTGACTTTTCTACTCACTTGGTAAAAGAAATTGATAATGTCTTAATAGGAATTGCAAAGGCTAAATTTGACAAGCCCTTCTGTTGGTACTCCATGTTGATGTATATATGCTTATATAAGGGAGTCACCTTTTTCTCCAAAGAAATGAAGTTAGAATAGGAAAGAGATGGAGAAAATCTCCTTGTCGAACTATGGAGTGCATATATGACATGAGAGGTGACTAATGCTAGTTTTGTTTGATATGATAGATATTTTGCTTCTAGGATCAGAATGTTGTTAATAAGTGATAACCCAAGAATACCATAGCCTATGCTAGAATTGATTAGACCAGAATATTATGCTAAAGGATTGATGGTGAGCCATAATTGGGGAGCTATTATCTCATATGCAATGTCTACTATTTTTAGAGTTTATGGTTTTTTGGGAAAACCACATGTGCTACCCTATCAAGTGCCTCTGAAAGTAGGAATTTCTAAACTTTTGTGGAAAATTGGATTAGTTGAAGAGAGAGAATTGTTGGGTAAATCTAAAGGTACATTCTTTCCCCAACATACTATTTTTCATAATTTTATTTTGATTAGGAAGGGATGGAGGAATTTGGAGAATTTTTTAGATAAATATCAAATGGCTCAATCCCATGCCTGCTTCATAGTTTCAAAGGGGTTTTATAACCTCTTCAAAGAAAGAATTGTGAAAGCTCATAAGAAAATGATATACTTTCCTAAAGAAATAGTTAGAAATAAATTTTCATTACAAGAGTAGGAGCTCAGGAAGGAAAAATGGAAAGTATACAACAAGGTCCTAGATTTTATAAATGCTTTTGAGCTAGATTATGATCCCCTAGTTGATAGAAAATATTGGGGTATAAAAGTGGACTTGTTAATGGATTATTTTGTTGGGATTATGCAAAATTTGAATGAAAAGAAGGAAATTCTTACACAAGCATACCTAGGCAAGGCCATTAAGGTGAAGAAAAGACTAGCAAGTAAGATGATTTTGAATCTAGGGCAGTATACATTGCAAAAAAGGGCTGGGTACATAGTCGATAGGAATGTGTAGTATGTTGCTCCATACAAAAGACCAAGGTCTTAGAGCCCACTCGACACACATGCTCGTAAGAAACAAAAATTGGAGCAAGGATCATCTTCTAATGTTGAAGAGTACTCACCTACCCAGACCCCACTCAAGATAGATGATGAAGTATCCTTGAGAGAATAGCTGAGACAAATTGAGGGGAGAGAAATATTGTAGTCACAACTATAGATATTAAAGGAGTACCTTAAGAACCTCCTATGCCTACACTAGCTCTCATTGTGAGAGATTATAGAGTTAAAGAAATAGATCCTGTGATAGTACAGGCTGCTAAAAATTTGATTGATGATGAGAGTTTTGTAAAATCTAGAGTGTTTTCTCAATTCTTATGGAGGAGAAATATTGATAATTTTGAGGCTAAGTGTAAAGTAATCAAAGAAGAACAACCTAATAAAAAGGACTTTAAAATTGAAGAGGAAGTTAAAACTAGTTTCATGGAAGAGTTTAAATAGGTAGCCCCTAAAGAGAAAAGACAATTATTAAGAGATTCAAGAATTTTAATTTTACCTGAATGTGAAATAGCCAATGCTATGATTTTTGATACTATGAGGAAATCAAAGGATACTCAGTTTAAAATTGAGGAGGAAGTTTTGTAGGCACGTAAGGGATTGAAATTTAGTAATGATCATCAAGCATTGGTGATTTGGTCCATTGAGAAAATAGACAAGACCAGAATACATGAAGCTAGATGCTGAGCATATAGGAAGCCTAATGGTCTATTGAGAAGAGGAGGTGGATAGCGAGAAAGTATTCAGAATGACCAAAGAAATGGTGGATTTTGGGGTTGTTGTTGTAGTAAAGGACAAAAATGAATTCCTAGAGCTCAATGTTAAATTTGAAGAGATTCTGAAAGCATATGAGAAGAGAGGGAATTGGGTACACTAGTTGGAAGCTTAGGTGGCCCATATGGATAAGCAAATTGGAAAGAGAAAAGTGGGACAATCTAGCTAGCCTAGGATTGCTTATCCTCCTTGCCCCCCAATTGAACCTATTAAATCAACTCCCCTTATTGAGCTACCTGATACCCAATAGAGATCAAAATTTTATAAAGCTAAGGAATTTGAAGAAGAGAAGAGTAAACTCTGGGCATTACATGTGGAGTTAAATGACTTATAGGAGGATAAAATGACGAAAACAATCTTGTATCTAGTAGATAAGATTGATTGGCCAACATTTTATGAAAAACTTGTGAAAATAATGGACATGTGGAATGAAATAAAAAGTGGTGAAGGTGCTTTGAAGCCCATAATGAGTAAATGGGGTAGAAGGGATAAGGATGTCACCCTTTTATGTATGTTAGTCATTAGTTTGTCTTGTGAGTAGATTAAAAAAAAACCTTTAATATGTGTAATGATCTATCTGACTTTGATGATAAGAGAGTCATAGTGCAAGAAGAGAATAATAATATGTTTCTCAAAGTATCTTGCTAAGAAATTTGAACTTCTTCCCATGCACTTAAAAAAGTAGATAAATTAAAAGGTAAGGAGGAATGGGCCAAAGAATTAGATGATTTATTATGCCTTAGAATAAATCAGGTTATAAATGAAAAGGGGAATATATTGTGGGCAACAAAAACTAAAGAAATTGTTAAAGTTCAAATGTTCTATAATTCTATTAGAGAAGACTTTGTTGAATTAAATAAGTTAGGAAACTTTTTTTTGAAGTAGCAATGAGAGATTTTTAGTTTTGATTGGCTGGATGACACAATTTTTAACAAGTGGATGGAAGATTTTGTGCATTCAAAATAGTTAGTGATTGATGAAACTGAAGAAGATGAGGTGGATGAATATGAGTTGCACAAAACTGATACATTAGTTAAAGTAGAGGAAGATAAAGATCAACGATCAACTGTAGTAACAAGCATAGATGCCCAAATTGATGACTTGGTAGTAGGACAATCAGGTATAACTATTAGTTTATTAGTGTATATGAGCAATGTTAGTATGCTAATAGAAACCAAATTTAAATAAAGCTTTTACAAACTAAACAAAATTCATAAACTTCAAGATAGACTAAGATGAGCTCTCAATTGAGAATATGAGCCATTAATGGACTCTCTCAATAAGAAGCTCTCTTGTTGAGTAGCTTTATCTAAATGGATAGGATGTATGCTCAATATGCTTCTAAAGGCTTCAATGGATGATTGTGGATTTTTGGTGTGGATAGATGGCTTTAGAATGGATTTGGCTCTCAAAATAGCATTATAACTTTACTTCATGGATTGTGTTAAAATGGCTTGGGATAGGATTCCTTAAATAGGCAAAGGGCTTGAGGGATCAAGGGCTAGGATGCAAGGATGTGAAAAAGCTTATGGAGGGCTTAGATTGCATGAGAGGAGAGCACATGGATTGTGCTTCCTTAAAACCAATCAAGGAGTGACACATGTCACATGGTGAGAGGATGGAGAAAAGGGAAAGGATGAGTCAACAAAGGAGGCTCAAGGGATAAAATCTTCATAAAGACCCTCATAATGACTTGTAAGAGCAATAAAAGGGCTTGTAAGAGTCATTTATGACCTAGTGGACTTCATAAAGTTTTATGGTTGAGATATTTTGAGGGTGATGAGAGCAAATTCGACTTGAACTTGATTAGGAAGGTTTTAAGCTTGCTTAGGCTTGTGCAAATGATTAGAGGATGGATTAGGATGGTTTAGGATTAGCTTAGGGATAGGCAAGTGGATGGCATTTAATGAGGGTGGGTGAAGGAGGAGATATTTGTTAACTTTGGCTTGGGTTAGTAAGTTTTAACCCATGTTTAGGGAATGTGACAAGGTTAGGAGGGGATTAGGATTAGGTTTAAAGACATCTTCTAGAAGAGTCTAGACTTTGGATGAGGATAAAGACTTTCTAGAATAGTCTAGAATTTCCTAAGATGAGGATGAAGACTTTCTAGAAGAGTCTAGAATTTCTTATGATGAGGATAAATTAGATTTTTAGAAAATAAATAAAGTTCTATTTATTTCAAGGGTTTGGGTTGAGGAGATATTTATTAAAACTTTTTTAATAAACATGAGGATTAATATTTAATCTTAATTAAATATTTTGAGTTGGGATTAGGGGTAGCAAATGATGGGATTAGCCTTTAATCAAAATTAAAGAAGGATTAGAAGATTTTGGAAGAGGTTAGTGGTCTTAAGGGAATTGGCCAAGTTTTGGGCAAAAAATAAATTATTTATTTATTTTAGGATTTTTGGTCAATTTATTAATTAAATAATTAATAAATAAAAAAATAATGTTTAAATAAGATTTAAACATTTTTGGGAGGGATTCCTTAATTAAATATTTTTAATTAAGATAAAGGGATTTAATGGCATAAAAATTAATTAATTAATTAAATAATTAATTAATTAATTAATGATGATGTCATCAGGACTTTTTCAGAAAATAAAAATACTTTATTTTCTAAAGGTTTTTTAGGTGTCTACAATTAGTGCATGATGATGTGTATGGAGAGCCTCAAGTTGAGGTAAGTCTAAAAACATCAAAACTAGGTCCATCACATGAAAGTCCATTGGTTACACCTTCCAAGGAACAACATCAATAATAAAGCCAATCATGAACCCCGTAGCAATAAAAGGTGTAGTAGAAGTGGTACCCACAAAAGAATATTTCATGATGTAAATGATTTTGTTGCACTGATTTTTGTCTTTTGTGACGGTTGACCTTGTAAATATCTTTTTGTCTTAAGGATAGCTGTCAATACTCTCTAAGCCCGAAGCTTGTTGCATCTCACACTATATAAGCGAGATTTCGAGGCTAGAAAATGGGTCTGAACATTTGTATAACTTTTAGTCTTTGCTAGTTTTATTTGGTCTAGTTTTTCTTGATGTCAGAATTGTATGATGTATTTTCTCTAAAAATTTGAAGATACATTATCTTTGAAGGATTAGATTGTCTAGTCTTGAGTTGTTCCGAGTTCTATTCTAGTAATACATAATTTTCAAAGAGAATTAATATAGAGATGAACTGTCACCATATCTTTTTCTCTAAATCTTGTCTCCATTGTTATTGATTAGTTGTTTTGAGATTGTATGTGCAAAGCTTGTTCAATATAATGTAACTAGGATAGGTTGTATGTTAATTCACTATTGCTTTTAATTCAATGAGTTAAGTAAATGCTTCATTTATATGATAGGATTTCTAGGCAGTAATAAGGATATGCATGAGAATGAGTTTTAGGTAAAATTGCTGATGATATTGATTGTAATACAACCAATTAGGTTAAAATAGTTGGATAGACTCTAAATCCCAATAGATGAGGCACTGATCACTTTTTTTAGTTTTTATATGAAGAGATCATAGATAAGAATCAAGAAAAAATCTTAAAAATCAAAATCAACTTTACTTTAAATGTGTGAAGAATTTCATAGCTGGTCAATACTTGTTTGTATTTAAACTCCGTGCTTTATTTAGCTACTGTTACCCAGAATTATTTGTAAATCTGAGAAGAATTATGATCAAACATCTTCTATAGGGATGAGTATTGTAATAAAATTTCATTAAATGAATGAATTGTGGAGAAATTGTCAAGTTTTGAATCTTTTTCATCTCTCAGGTGCACCCACCTTGGTTTTGTAGAGACTAAAGAGTAGAAAATCTTTATGATTTTGTTGAAGTTGGGTCCAAATCTGAAGATCATTTGGCTGAGAATAGGAAGTAGCTAATCCTTAGGTTATTTTGATCTTCACTATTTTGGTATCAATTATTTTGTTGCTTGGTAGTATAAAATACACCAACATGATCAACAAGGTGATTCTTTATAAAATTCTTGTTTGGTATCACCATCTCAACTCTTAATCCTACTCTAGGTTATGAACTTGGTTCTTGTCTCTTTTGTACAACTTGAATCTCATTCTACAAATGATTTTTAGTTTCATAAAACAACTCAAAATTTTCTTGATTAGTCTTAGGATTAACTTCTTCATTAGAATTTTAATCAAGTATTCCTTCTTAAACTCAAAACTTCTCATCCACTTTAACATTTGCACTCTTAATGATAGTCTTATTCCTCTAATTAAAATGTCTATTTGATTTTTTTTCAATGAATAACCAAGGAATATACCTTCATCACTTCTTGCATCAAACTTACCAATATCATCATCTCTCTTGATATAAAATTTGCCTTAAAAAATTCTAAAATACTTCACTGATGGTGCATGTCCAAAACATAATTCATAAGGAGCCTTGTTTGTACCTTTTATGATCTAAACTTTGTTCATTGTATACACTACTATATTAACTACTTCTCACTAGAATATCTTTGATACATAATTTTCAAACATCATAAATCTTGATGCTTCTATTACAGATCTATTTATTCTCTCAGCTATATCATTCTTCTTAGTTTTTTTAGGGGTTGGAAGTTGTCTCTTAATCCTATTCACTTCAGAAATTTTTTTAAACTCATTTAAAGTACTTTCCCCACATGTACCATATCTTATACACTTAATCTTTAATCTAGACTCATTCTCAACTCTATTCTTAAACACCTTAATCTTATCAAATGCTTCAAAATTTTCCTTAATTAATGCTACCCACATCATCCTCATAAAGTCATCAACAAGAATCTTAAAGTACCTGTCATTGTAGAATCCTCTTGTCTTTGTAGGACTACTCAAATTTGTGTGAACAATCTCCAACTTTACTATTGTAGTGAACTTCTTGGTAGGAAAAAAAGTTTTCTTTTGTTTAGCCATAACACATTGCTTGCATACAATGGTAGTAGGCTTCACAATTTTAGGAAGATCTCTCATTGCAAATGTATCACTTTCTTTCACAATATTATCAAATTTCACATGAAAAAACCTTTTTATGACATAACCAAGTGTTGTCAACATTAGCAGCCAAACATGTCATTTCAATAGGATTCAACTGAAAAAAATTACCTCTAGATCTTGTGCCAGTACTAATCATCTTACGATTCTTATCCTTGTTATTGTATGTCTTCTTTGTGAACCATAACTAGGATGCCTTGTCAACTAGCTATCCAACACTCAAACGATTATGTTTCAATCCATCAACAAAGTAAACATCATCAGGATTATTTTTACCATTAAGAGTAATGGATCCTATTCCCTTAATGTGACATATTGCATTGCTTCCAAATTTTACAATTGCTCCATCATAACTATTGAACTCAAAAAATTAATTCATATCACTAGTCATGTGATGTGAACAACCACTTTCTATGATCCAATCAACTTTCTTCTCAACCTATGATAGTAGGGCTCTTTCTTCTCCAACTTCCTTTTTAGGACTTTCTTCTTTTATAGCAACAAATTGTTTCTTTGATAGAAACAAATTTTAACTGATCACCACTTTCACTCAAAACTATTTTATCTAATTCATCATCATCATTAGTTGCATACAAATATTCTCTAGGATTTCTACACTTGAAATACTTTTAGTACTTATTCACTAGTTTAGGACATTTAGAAGCATAATGACCAATTCCATCACAAGTCCAACATTTAAAGATTTTATTACCATCTGGTTCTCTTCTCACAAGCAAGGAAATTCCTTCTTCTTTCTATCTTCTTTAGATATTGATATAGTCCTTTTAGCATAATCTCTACTAGTGGTTACACTCCTTAATAGGCTAGGGAAAACACTTAATGCACTAAAGGAAATCTCCACTCCAAGAAAATCTCTAGACTATTTTAGACTTATTTCTGCCAATTCCATTCTTCCAAGAAGACCCTCTCTAGAAAAATTCTCTATACATGGTATCACTTGCACAATCATCTGTGCTGTCTGCTTGAATGGCAGTGTCAAAGTTTTCAAGACTTTCTATATGATCTCATCTTCTTCTTTAGTTCCTTTATAATCCTTGATTCCTACAATAATTTCTGATATTGTATGAATATAACTTCTTACAGATTCACCTTCCATCATTTTAGCTTCTTGAAATAGACATATCCAATTTTGTAGTCTAACCCTTCTAGCATGTTTATCACCTTCAAAAGTAGATTCCAAAGGTTTCCAAATTTCACTAGATAATCCCAAATATTTTACCTAATTGTAGTCATTTTTAGGAAGAGCTGAGATAAGTGCTTCTCTAGCAAGAATGTTACACATGAACAAATCTCTTTCGGCTTCAAGGTACTCTTCAAGTTTTCTTTCTTCCACTATAGTATTCCCATTCATATAAGACATCCTAGGCCCATGCATAGAAGACATGCCTTATTATTCTCTTTCCACCTTTCATAGTTTAATCCATCAAACTTAGGATTTTTTTAATGAAATGACCTACCATTGGTCTCCTTAATCCAATAAGCATTTCCTTCAATGACATGATGCTCTGATACCAATTGTTAGAAAGAAAAGTCCACTAAGATAATTGAGAGGTGGGGGGAGAGGGTGAATTATTTGTTTGATCAATATAACTTTTATCAATTGTATTAAATCTTAAACACATGATCAATATAAAGACAACCATAAGAAGATACACATAGAAAATAACACTAGCTATATTAACTAGAGACCCTTGATCAAAGGGAAAATCTTGGTGGGAATGGTACCCACAAAATGATGTACTAATATTTAAGTTCCTTGTAAGAGGATAAACTCTATTAGGAGCCAATGAAATACATTCGATACATGTTAGTCCTTGTTAGGAGACTTTGAATCCTTGCAAGGCAATTTCAACCCTATTAAGAGTTGTGCCATACCTATTAGGAGTTATAGAAGGCATAAGGACCCACTACCCAAACAACTTCAATAGAGAGACCACTAAGCTCACTATCTAAATGGCATCTCTATTATTTCTTTTGGAGTAGTAAAAATGCAACTAATCTCAGTAACTCAAATTCTTTCTCGTTCCCATTACCATTCCTCTTCTGCATCAAATACTTCTTAGATCTCAATACTAGATCTATAAAATCACATTACAATGATCCCTTCAATTACTTACTCGCATGTGCTAATTCACTTCACAAATCCAGTTTATACTACCACACTTGATCACAATTAAAATAAATTTCTTGTATACCAAGTCTTCAAAATAATTCATTAAGATAACACACTACATTATCTCTTTTTATAATTACATAACAGTGTCGACTTACAATCTTCACAAACTTTCACATGTGTGACCTCAAACTTTGTGCACTTTCTGACCTTATTATTAGGATGTCTTCTACCATTTTCTAACTACACTTAACCAAATTATATTCCTATAAGAAGATATAATAAAAACATCATAAATTGCTTCTCAAGAACTCTATCTATAAACTGTCTTCTAAACCTCAAAGAATTGTCACCAATCTTTGACTTTCTACATGCCCACTTAACTACAAAAGAAGGTCACACTATAGAAATGTCCCTAGCTATGCTTTAACTCATCTTCAATCCTTGAACCATATGACCTCAAAAAATGTCTCCTGCTTTGCCAATCTTTTCAGTATGTTGACATCAATGAAAAATATAGTCATGAATGCAACACACATTCATGCTACCAATCTCTCCAATTCTCCACCAATACTAGGATACTTCGCTATAGGAATATCATCAGCATTCATGCTAACACTGGTATTATCAAAATATATTTTCACAATATCACTTACTTCTTCTTGTATCTCTTCAAGTAGTTATTTGAACCACACAATGTTGGAACAATTGATTGAAGCAACAACATATTCTGCGTCAAGAGTTGGTTGTGAAATAGAACTTTACTTTTTTCTTATCCATGTCACTAATCTTTCTTCTAAGAAGAAAAATCGTTCACTTGTACTTTTCCTATCATCCATATTACCTTTCCAATGAACATTAGCATATACTTTCAATTCAAAATTTTCATCCTTTTTGTACCAAAAACCATAGTCCTTAGTTCCTTTCTGATATTTGAAGATTCTTTTTACAATAGACAAGTGTGTCTCTTTATGATTATAAGAAAATATATCCATACTACCAATATGGACAATGTCTATCTTATTATGAACAACATATTTCAATTTACCAATCATTGATCTATAGAGGGTTTCATTCACCTTGGTAGAGTCATTTTCCTTTGATAGTTTACATCCAGTGATCATTGGTGTACCAACCAATCTTGAGTCTTGCATCCAAATTTTTTTCAAGACATATTTGATGTACTTTGAGTGTGTTATGTGTATCCCATCCATGAATTATTGAACTTGTAATTCAATAAGAATTTCATCTCTCCAATCATTGACATTTAAAATTATATCATCATTTCATCAACAAATAATCTTCACATTAGCTCATTTCCTCCAAATATGATATCATCAACAAATGTTTCAGCGAATAATACCTTATCTTCAAACTCACTTTTCAAATACAAATTACTATTTTCACTAGTTCTAATGAAGCTTATTCTCATTAGATATAAGTGGAGTATTTCATACCATGCTTGAGAAGCCTATTTAAAACCATGTAATTCCTTTCGGAGTTTACATACCATGTTCTTCTTGGTTCTATCAAAAAAAATCCTCCTGGTTTCTTAATTTACACTTCTTCCAATATTTCATTTACAATATAGACTTTCCATCCATTTGATATACTTTGAAAATTTTATAAGATGCATATGAAAGTAAAATGCTTACACCTTCCATTCTAGCAATAGGGAAAAATGTCTCACCATGAGAAATACCATCTTCCTAAGAATATGTTTTGCAAACTAATCTTGGTTTATACCTGGTCATTTCTCCATTCTCATTTATCTTATTTTTGAAAATCCACTTTGTACCAATAAAATTTTTGTTTTTAGGTCTTAGTACCAATCTCCAGGTGTTATTCTTTTCAATCTAATCAATATCTCCTTTTATTGCATTAAACCAATCTTCATTATCTAGTGCATCCTTAACTAATCTAGGCTCATATTCATAAATAAAAAACACATCCTCTCTCAAATTACTTATTTTCAAGGTGTTAGAAATCTTATCCTATCATTTGAGTCATACATGAATGGTTATATCTGACATACTTTTCTAGGATTGGCTCGATTCTCTATTTATTAGCATTTTCGTCCTTGGTGGGGGTTCAACTGGTTCCTTGGTTTCTACTTGATACTTAGGTAGTGTTGGGCACTCCTTCTTATAAATTTTTAAATCTTTGATAATTTTCACGTTACTTTTTTCTATCTCCTTCATTTTATCTACAAGCTTATCAATCCTTACATTTGCACTTACCACAATTTTCTTAGTAGCCTTATTTAGACATTTACAATCTTTTCTCTTTGTGGAGTATCCTAAAAATATGCCTTCATCTCCATTAGAATAAAAATTCCCATTTCTACCATCTTTCAAAATGTAACATCTATTTCCAAAGATTTTAAAGTAGCTAAAATAAGGTGTATGTCCAGACCAAAGTTCATAGAGAGTTTTATCTATATCTTTCCTAAGTCCTACTTGGTTGAGGGTGTAAACAATAGTATTAATGTATTATCTCTAGAATATTTGTGTAAACTCATCAATTAACTATATTATAGCATAATAAACTATTGAGCTAACCCTTCTTTTAGCTATGTCATTTTTTGTGGAGTTCTAAGTGCAAAGAGTTATCTTTTGATTCCATTTTAATTACAAAAGACAATAAATTCATTAGAGATAAATTCACCACCTCTAGCAAACCTTAAACACTTAAATTCATTACTTTTTTCCTTCTAAAATCTTCCATTATACCATTAAAAAATTTAGAATGAAGTATAATTTTCATTTAAAAACATTACAAACATCATCCTTGAGTAGTCATCAACAAAAAAAGGAAATACCGATCACCATAATAGCTTTTTACTCTTAGAGGAGCAAAAAGTTCAATGTTGAGTAACTATAATATATCATTAAATGAGTAAGTCTTGCTTGAAAAATATATTTAGTCATCTTACTGATCTGACATTCCTTACATAACTTTATCTGGCTTGCTTAGTCTTAACTTAAATCCCTAACCCTTTTCTTCTTGCTAAACTTGATCAAGTTATCAAAATTTACATGAAACTTGTTTTTATGCCATAACCATACATCTTCCCTTATTGTAATAAGGCATGTAATTGTAGTAGAATTCAAATAAAATAAATTACCTTTGGATTTATAAGCAATACCAATCAAATCTCCAACAACATTATACATTTTCACATTTTTCTAATGAAATTCCAATTAGTGACCTGTGTTATTCAGCTGTAGCACACTCAATAAGTTGTAGTTTAGACCTTGAACCTAATAAGAATTATCACACCTAATATTTTCATTTATCACAATGAATCCTTTTCCTTTTACAAAACATGGTGCATTATTTCCAACTCTAACACAACCTCCATCATATTCTTTCAAGCTCTCAGATTTTTCAACATCACTAGTCATGATATGATTTGAAAAACCACTATCAATAGTCCATATATAAATTTTATTAAATTTATAAATAAGGGATTTTTCATATTCTTGTCTTTCTTTTCTAAATCATCCTTCATATCAACATAAACCACCCCCTCACCTTCTCCTAGGTCATTAGATTCATCATCTGTTTGGCCTTCCTAAGCTAGGCAACATGACTTCTTTCCTTGATCCTTGTTGTCTCTAAACTTTTTGTATCAGTTCTCCTTCTTGTCCTTCTTATCATTCTTTTCATTTTTAGGACACCTAGACGCAATATGGCCAATCTTATTGCCGTTGAAATATTTTAGAGTCACTTTACCTTTATATTTTCCTTTTTCTCTTGGTAGCCTCTTTGCCAAAAATGCTTCCAATTCTTGTTGTTCTTTCTCCTTAGATAGTATTATTTTATATTCACTTCCAAATGTATTATGATTAATATATATTACTCTTCTTGAACTTCCAATGGTTAGAGATGTTTTGAAAGAATTTTATATCTTTGGTAAAGTATTATCATAATTTCTAAGCTCAAATGAAATTATCTTACCAATAAAAGAATCAAGTGTAACAACATTACTAGGCATGGATCACAATTCCTAAATAAAGAAGACTCTAATATAATATTGAGTTAAGAGGGTTCTTAAGTTTTTTCTTCCCATATAATCTTTAGTCATGGTTCCACTAGTACTTTTGATAGCAATTACGACTTCTTTGATTCTAAAACTATACTATGTAATATATTTGATGAGGCTAATTATTGCCTTTATTTCATTATAGTTTTTAAACACCTTGTTAATACTCCATTTCATTTTCATGACAACATTTGTGAACTTATGTTTACCTAAACCAATGATTAACCTATGGGTAGATAGCATCTCATCTTTTGCCAATATCATATATATGATGCATTATTTCATATAATTATCAAAATGTGTTTTCTTATATTTGAATTTAATTTGAAAATGCTTATTTCTAATTATCTCTGCATTATAACTAACTTGTTAGTAATGAAGCTAAAGATGATTGGAAGAATTCAAAGATGAGCATTGAAGACAACAAATAGCATTCAAGGAGAAAAGAACATTGAGGTGTAGCCATGGTGGAGAAAAGTCATAATGGTACCAAAGGACATGGTAGTGGGTATGGAGGAGTCATGAAGACTTACAACATTCTCGGCATTTATTGATTATGACAAGCAGTTGTTTAGACTTTATTATTCTCGCCTTGAGCTGTTATCTCTTCTTCCCATCTTGAGTTGTTATTTTCCTTCTTTCTCTCTTGCAGATTTATAGCTAGGTTGTTTACTTTTTTGTTTTGGGATAAGTGTCAATCTTCTATATATACGGATCAGACCAAGTGTGTTAGTTTAGTTAGAAGGAGAAAGTTTATGAGAATAGACTATTAATTTTTATAGTGAGTTGTGTTTTTATAGTTCTATGTGTTGTTTCTATGTAATGAATTTCTAAAATGTAATGAAATAGTTTTCTTGACTTCTATCCTATGTTAGTATTTCAGTTGAAGCTAACCAAGGGGGCCCACTTGAGAGGTGGATTAGATTAGTATAGTATAGATTTATTTCCAAGCATTTTTAGTATTGCAAGTAGAAGTTGTCAGTTCCTTCCTATAGCATCATACTTTGTGAATGTTCCTGCAACATCTATGAGAATAGTTATAGTGGATGAACTAATTTTGAATAACTGTTAGCTTTTCATTGTATTTCCATTACTTGTTTCATAAAGAGTTAAGTGTGTTAGTTTCCTATAGAAATAGTGTAAGTTCTTTTCTTTGTATTTTACTTTCCTGCAACATAAGCATAGTGACTTATTAAGAGACCTAGTGCACATACTGTTCCGACCATTACAAGTATATGTCCTTGGGTTGACAAGATTAAATGCACCTCATAGTGGGAAAAATAGTCCTTAGATTGAATACGTTATTCCTAAGCACGACCTAGAGCATGACTATGATACACCTATTGTGAGGCAGACCATTTTTGGTGCCATTACCGGGGATGCTGTCGAGCTAGGAGCATTTTTGGGTCATAATTCTTAGGTAAATTTTTTTTTAGGGATTTCTAGTTTTGATGCCACTTTCACTAGTGTGAAAAATTCAATTGTATGCATCGAAGAGGAAGATGACGAGATGAATATGGCAGATTTCTTCCACGAGAGTTTGCTAATTTGAACAAAGAAATTGAAGAAGAAGAAGTTGAGTTTCCTTTTGAAGATGCAAGCCCTATTTTTCCTACAACATCATCTTCAAGAGTAGAACCAATAGATATTAGTGGTCTTCAACCTTTTACTAAAGTTTTGGCCAATTTCCTTGATAATACTACTTTAAATCCACCAGTTGTTAATCATCCAATACACAATATTCCTTTTTAGCAACAACCTCATAATCTAATACCTCCAGTAATAGCACAACCTATGTTCCCATTTCCTCTCCCAAGCCTTGTAGACACTGATAATCTCAAAAATATACCTACAGCTGCTCTTCCAAAGTTCTATGGCCTTGCAACCAAAGACCCTAATACTTTCTTGTTTGAATTTGACATACTTTGTCATAGTTTTGACTACAAAACTGATGCCCATAAGCTCAAATTATTTCCAGCAACATTGAAAGCATCTCTACGATGGTTCATGGGCTTAGAAGCCAATGTAACAAGAACTTGGGATGAAATGAAAACTTTGTTTCTAGATAACTATAAAGAGTATTGCAAAGCATCTAATTCAAGAGGAGATGATGTCTTCAGGATATCACATAAGGAGGAGGAAACATTGGAAGACTATGTTTCACACTTCTTATATACACTGTAAAAGAACCCTCATCATGTGTTGTCTAAGGATTCACAAAGTTTGTATTTGTAAGAGGTGTGAATGATAACTATCTAGAAGCACTAGACCTAATGGCTGGTGGTGATGTATATCAAGCTTCCTAGGATGACCTCAAGAAGATCTATCAGAACTATTCAAGGTCAACAATGAAGAAAGGGCGAGGACCTCATTCCATAATCACTAAAGGAATCAACCAAGGTATTTTGAAGCTTGAGATATCTAACCTATTGTTAGATTTCAAATAGGACATCATCAATTATGTGGCTACACATCTTGACATAATGACTGCAAAGAAGTATGCAAAAGCTAAGTTACAACTAGCTAAATACTGCCCTCATTTTCAGAAGCAAAAAAAGGATTGCCAAAACTGGTTGCAAGCATGGAGAACTAGCATCTTCCAATTGAGTACCTCAAGATCGATGGAGATGATGAGCAAGTATTTTTTCTTCAACACCAACCATGGGCCCAACATCAAGGTATGCCTCAAGGCCCTTTGTAAAATTCAAATTAATATGGTAATCAATGGCAAAATCGTAATCCCCAAGGTCCTCCACAATATCAACCTTATTGGAATAATGTTGGGCAAAACAACCCACCGCAAACCTAGTGGCCTTAGAATTTCCAACCATCATCGCCTAACCAATAGAGTAACCAATGGAAGAACCAACAAAACTACTAGCAAAACCAAAAAAACTAATGGCAACCACCCTAAGGTAATTGGCAGTCTATGAACCAATGGAGGGGATGTCAACAATGGCTTAACCAAAATACTAGTACTCCAAAATTACCACCTCTAATTCAACAAACTACTCTAATGCCACCACCTGTAAATCCTAGACCTCAAAAGAAAACACAGTTACCTACACAACCTTAACCAAATCCAAATTGCCAACAACCACAACAACCTATGTATGCCGATGCTCAACAATATCTTTTTCACACTCTGAGTGTTTCTGATATACATTTGAGATCTGATACAACTTTGCCAGTGCCTAAACTACCTCTTATAATTGAAATAGCAGATCATCCTACAACATTAGAACCCTTAGTTTCTAAAATGGTTGACCCAACCAATGTCACAATGTCAACCCAAGCTCAACCAGTAGTGGAACCTCCTTTTCCAAAAAAGTCTATACAAAGAAAACTTATACAAGCAGAGGAACAACCTTTTGATATTATTGATCAGTTGAAGAAAATACATGTCCAAATACATCTATTCTAAGCCATTAAAGATATTCCAATCTATGGAAAAGCTATTAGAGATTCTTTCTTGAAGAAGCCTAGAAGGAAGAAAAAGGACCCCACTACAGTTCATGTTGTGGGACAATTGGCTGACATTATGTTAGGAAAATTGATCACACTAAAATATTCTGATCCAGGTAGTCTAGTAGTGAATATCACTATAAATGGTCAGTCTGTTAAGAAATATTTAATAGTTCTTAGCATTGGTATAAATGTCATGACCAAGGACACTATGAAGAAGTTTAAAATAGAAGGATTAAGGGCTACTCCAACAATTTTGCAACTTGTAGATAGTTCTATTGTCACCCCTAATGGGATGATAGAGAACATAGTTGTAACCTTAGATTCTCTAGAGTAGCCTGTAGACTTCATGATTCTATCCCCCAAAGTTAATCTATCTAGTTACCCTATCATTCTAGGTCAACCATGGTTAGCCACAACTGATGCAAATATAAGTTGTAGATAAGGGAATATGACCATATCCAATGGCCAAGCAACACAGAATTTTGATTTATATCCTCCAGCACAACCATTACCAGATTTGAGCACATGTGTTTGGCTAGATTTAGGGGATGAATAAGAAGAGTTAAATTCTATAGTACAACTTATGATGTTGCATAGAAAATCCTTTTGAAAGGTGCAAGAGGAAGATTTAGTACTTATGAGTATCCATACTACCAATTGTGTGGTAGAAAAATATGTATCTAAAATTTTTGTGTTGGAATTAATCACATATGAAGAATATGATGACAATCATACTCTGTTCAAAGAATCTGACATTCTTCATCCACTCTTATCATGTGAACTAGTAGCAAGTCTAATTTTTGAAGTTGCTATGATAGAGTCTACCACTATTGTTGAACTATCTAAAGGTCATCATTTCCATGTTAATCTCAGATTAACACCCACACAGATGGAATAGTTAATAGAGTTACTTTAAAGGCATGAAAAATCCTTTGCATGGGACTATAGTGATATGAAAGGGTTGAGTCCAACATTATGCACCCATAGGATATAGATCAATGAATGCTATCTACCACTTCGTTAACCCCAGAGAAGGATAAATCCAAGCCTTAGAGAGATAGTTAAAATTGAATTCAAAAAATTGCTTGATGCTAGTTTTATTTATCCTATATCTGATAGTAGATGGGTGTCACCCCTGGTCATAGTGCCCAAAAAGGGAGGAAAATGGAGAATTTGTGTAGATTATAGAGAATTGAACAAGGCCACAAAAAATGATCACTTTCCTTTACCATTTATAGACCAAGTTCTAGACACTCTAGCTGGAAAGAAGTATTTCTCTTTTCTAGATGAGTATAGTGGTTATAATCAAATCGGTATTGCTCCTAAAAATCAAGACAAAACCACATTTACATTCCCATGGGGTACTTTTGCATACTTTGTTTTACCATTTGGTCTATGTAATGCTCCTACAATGCTCCAACGAGCTGTTATTAGAATTTTTGCTTATATATAACATGATTGTATGGAAATATATATGGATGATTTCACAACATTTGGAGTCACTTTTGAGGAAGCAATGATGAATCTTGAAAAGGTTATGGTAAGGTGTCAAGAACATAATTTGGAACTTAATAGTGAAAAGTGTTTCATGCTCATGTAGGAAGGTGTGGTACTTGGTCATTTCATATTAGCTGCAAGAATACAAGTGGATCTAGCTAAGATAGAGGTAACTCAAATGTTGCCCATACCTAACAAATTGAAAGATGTAAGATCTTTTCTAGGTTATGTTGGATTTTACATACATTTTATAAGATATTTTAGGAAAATAGCTAGTCCCTTGTATAAATTACTCACAAAGGAAGCTGAATTTAGTTGGACATCAAAATGTAATGAAGCCTTCCTGCAACTTAAGAAACTTCTCACTACAGCCCCAGTTTTACAAGGCCCTTATTGGAATTTACCTTTCATATATATACAGATGCTTCTAACTATGCCATAGGTGTAGTTCTAGCACAACAATCTCAAAATCTTGAAAATGCAATATATTATATTAGCAAGAGCCTTCATAGACAAGAATTAAATTACACAGTGATAGAAAAACAATTGCTAGTAGTAGTTTATGCCCTGAACAAATTTTGACATTACATCACTGGCTACCCCATATTTGTCCATACTGATCATGCAACAGTTGAATATCTTTTGAACAAACCTGCTATAATAGGTAGGTTAGCAAGATGGTTACTTTTGTTGCAATAATTTGATATAGCTATTGTTGATAAGCCTATAAGAGCCAATGTTGTAGCTAATTATTTATCAAGAATCCATCATGGTGATAGTGACACTAATCTGGTAGATGATTTACTTGTAGATGAGCATTTATTTCATATTGTTGTTCAAATTCCATAGTATGAAGACATTTCTAATTAAATTGCAGCTAATAAAATACTAGAACATTTTTCTTACAAGGAAAAGAAGCTGCTTGTAGAGAAAAGTTTCTGTTTCTCTTGGATAGATAAAGTTTTGTTTTATACTGGACCTAATCAAGTTATGAGAAGATGTGTAAGAGAGGATGAGACATATGAAATTCTACATGCATGTCATAATGAATCATGTGGAGGACACTTTGTAGAAAAAAAAAGACTTGAAAATCTTGACAACTAGTTATTATTGGCCTACACTTCATAAAGATGTAGCCAACTATACATGGAAGTGTGATAAGTGTCAAAGGATAGACCAACCAACAAGAACAAAAGAAATACCTCTTAACCCATAAATGGCATTAACACCATTTAACAAATGGGGCATGGACTTCATTGGCCCAATTGATCTTCTATCTAATGGGAAATCCTATATTCTTATGTGCCCTAATTACCTTGCAAAATGGGTTGAAGCTATAGCCATGAAGCATGCTCATGCTGAAAAATTTGTTGAATTCCTATATGAAGAAATTTTTACAAGAAAATGTACCAAAAAATGTGTAAGAGACTACACCTTCACCTATTCAAGAAACCTAGAAACCTATCTCTAGTCGAGCAAAGAGAAAATGAAAATTACAAGAAGAAATATCTGTTCCAATAAAAGAAGAGCCAAACCCTATAGTTGTGAGGCAAAAGAGAACTAAAAAGGGTCCTACAGTAGTTATTCCTACATCAGAGACAACAAAAGGAAGAGGTAGGCAGAAGGTTGTGATATTAGAAGAAACCCCTGTAAGAAGAAGTCCTAGAATGAGAGAACAAATTTCTAACGAGTTCCCCTCATCCAAGCTGTCTACTAAGGAATCCCTTGTATAGATTGTTCCTGGTCACTCTCCTCCTCACCCTAAAATTGAAAATATTCCTAAAAACCCTAACAAGGAATGTAGGGTTGAAGTCAATGAAAATCCAAATGATACCCCAGTGGGCCAACTAGGTACTTTGAGCTATAGGGATGAAATAGTTCCTGAACAAG
This sequence comes from Cupressus sempervirens, assembly GCA_028749045.1. Lineage (NCBI taxonomy): Eukaryota > Viridiplantae > Streptophyta > Pinopsida > Cupressales > Cupressaceae > Cupressus > Cupressus sempervirens. Next base: position 400,859,309 of record CM053784.1, on the reverse strand, counting down.
TTTATCCAAACACTACCCTAGTTCCTTATAAATCAACATGGAGAAGACAAGAATTCCATTACCTTACAGAAACTCCTTTTTTAGTTGTTTGGACAACATATGTTTGCTAAGGCCTTATGAGAAAATGAGAGGAAAATAATGAAGAAATACATAGTGTCTTTTAGTGTAGAAATTACAGATTTGAAAGCACAATTGGTGAATCAAAAATAAATGATGGATCATGCCCTCAAATTGGTTAATCAAGCACTTGTGTGTAGACTGCCACCACAAATTTATGCACTCTATTTCAAGGAAAAATTTCTCTTATTCCAACTCATGCTAACTCTCAAGAATATAAATGTAGAATTTAAATCAGCCCAAGAATTTTATGGTTTATATTAGACTCTACCATCTTGGTAGCAGATTTTTCTTTGTGAATTATATGTGCATAATTTTGTTATCCCTTCAGAAACCCAATGGAACCCTTTACTCTATATAGGGGATAAACTTTTAAGAGCTTTGATGTATTGGATGTCTAATGAAGAAAACTATGATAGGCAACTAAATAATTACAAAGATGAGGAAACTACAAAGCCCCTACCATTAAGAGCTGAGAGTAGTAAACTAGAAGAAGTTCTTAGGGATTGGTTCAAGTTAACTTATGGGGATAAGAATAAGGGAGTAAGGGATAGAATCTTGCTAGAGCCAAGGCCTATGCTGATTATGAGAAATTTCCCTACTTTTCTTTCTAGAGAGCTATGGGTAGTGCTAGAAGTAGATGGGCTAGATTACTTGAGTCACTTAAAAGGTTAGAGCCACATAGTCCCATCAACCTTGAAGCTACCCTTCACTGAGCTCCAAAGTATCTAGAGCTAGGAAAATAGGCTAGAGTCAAATAATGGTGCCCACTCACTATGCAACCTCCAATGCTTATGTGGCCTTTATATGACATTAATGCTAATAGACTTGACAAGCTATATGAGGAAAATAGAAGGGAGGTTTGGGAAAGAACACAAGGATTCTATTATACCTTCAAGAGAAGTAGGAAAGGAAGGGTAGAAGTGGGGGAATTCAGGTCATTGACTAGGAAATGTCATGGTTGAGGACAAGCATCAGTTTACTAGGGGGCAAATGATGAGGCTAATTATAGCCTCTGTTTCATGATAGTTTGTAAACACTTTGTCAATACTATGTTTCATTTTCATCAAGACATTTATGAACTTATGTTTACCTAAGCCAATGATTAACCTATGGGTAGACAACATGCAATCTTTTGCCAATATCATATATATGATGCAGTATTTCATATAACTATCAAAATGTGTGTTCTTATATTTGAATTCAATTTGAAAATGCTTATTTGTAATTATCTTTGCATTATAACTAACCTGTTAGTAATGAAACTGAAGATGATTGAAATAATTAAAAGATGAACGTAGAAGACAACCAATAGCATTCAAGGAGAAAAGAATGTTGAGGTGTAGCAACAGTGGAGAAAAGTCATAATGGTACCAAAGGACACAACAATGAGTATGGAGGAGCTATGAAGACTTACTGCATTCTCTATACTTATTGATTATTTCAAGTGGTTGTTTAGACTTTATTATTCCCACCTTGAGCCATTATCTCTTATTCCCACCTTGAGTTGTTATTTTCTTTCTTTGTCTCCTACAGATTTATAACAAGGTTGTTTACTTTTTTTATTTTGGAATAAGCGTCAATCTTCTATACATAGGGATTGGACCAAGTGTGTTAGTTTAGTTAGAAGGATAAAGTTTATGAGAATAGACTATTAACTTTTATAGTGAGTTGTGTTTTTACAATTCTATGTAATGAATTTTTGAAATGTAATGAAATAGTTTTTTTGGCTTCTATCCTATGTTAGTAGCTTAGTTGAATCTGACCAAGAGGGCCCACTTGGGAGGTGGATTAGATTAGGATAGTATAGATTTATTTCCAAGCATTTTTAGCATTGAAAGTAGAAGTTGTAAGTTCTACCCTATAGCATCATACTTTGTGAATGTTCCTGCAGTATCTGTGAGAATAGTTATAGTGGATGAACTGAATTGGAATATATGTTAGCCTTTCATTGTATTTCTAGTGTTTGTTTCATAAAGAGTTAAGTGTGTTAGTTTCTTGAAACAATAGTGTAAGTTCTTTTCCTTGCATTTTAATTTCCTGCAACATAAGCATAGTGACTCATTAAGTGATCTAGTGCACATACTGTGCTAACCATTTCAAGTATATGTCCCTAGGTTGAAAAGATTAAATGCACCTCATAGTGGGAAAAATAGTCCTTAGATTGAATACATCATTCTTAAGCATGGCCTTGAGCATGACTATGATACACCTATTGCGAGGAAGACCAATATTCATCTTCTTACATAATCATCTCATAATATTTTCCTATGAAACTTTAAAAGTTTTCGTTCTATACATTCTAACCACCTCCATAAAAAAGTACAAGTTTATCCCAAATTTCCTTTAATACTATATAGTTCTTGATGTCATCAAATTCAACATCAACTAGAGAAGAAAATATCTCAATTATTATAGTGTTATGTTCCTTCCTATCTCTCATCTTCTTAATTGTCATAGGTCCAAGCAGTAGTGGATTATATTAATTATCTAGGTAGTATAGTGTAGATTCTCTAATTATAGATAGGTACAATCTCATCATCTTTTCCATGTAAAAAAGTGCTCCTTATTCAAGTTGGGTACCTCTCTCTTATACATATTTGGATCTTTAGTGTAAGTATTTCAAAATTTTACTTCCAAGAACCAAATTATTTGATACAAATTATTGGATAAATAAGGGGGGGAGGGGTGAAAGAGCTATCTTAGGCCCCTTCAAAAAAATTTCACCTCTTAAACTCATCAAAAAATAATCTTTACTAATCAATTTCAACATTCAACTGACCAACAATAGTTTACAATATTATTCATATGAGAACAACTAATGACATGCAAACTGTTAATCTCAGATTGATTTTGGCAAGTGAGTGTCTATAGGCTTAAGTCATTTACTTAGTTCATGCCGAACAAGTAATATATGTTGAGCACAACATATAAGTTAGAGCATGGCAAGTAAATAGTGAGCGCTGAGTCACACATGTGCCAAGTCATTCAAATGCCAAGGGACAACATTGAAGTCATAGTTAGTGCCAAGCACCAGGGACTTCTGATGCTAAACAACACTATTTTAACATAGTTATTTATATTGGCACTAACTACTATGTAAACCATTTTTGTGCCGACTTAAGGAATTAATTAGTATACTTTGTTGATAAGGACGAATCTTATATGTAAATCCCTATGAATTATATGTATCCAATTAGATAAAGGAAAGGTTTAAGCATAAATATGGATAAATCAAAGCTGTTGATTCATACCTAATCCTAAGTCATCTAGGTCTTCTTAAGGAGTATGAAGACCTAAATGTTTTATGTGTAGAGAAGGAAAGAGAAGGAGAGTTTACATGCACAAACAAGACATTCATGGTGACCAAGGTATTATGATCTAAATTACATTATAGAATTAGTTAAATTAGAATAGAGGAAGGAAATAGTGAACAACAGAGAGACATCTAATCAAGAAAAAAAATTATACATAAGTATAGAGGTGATTGGACATCAAGCAACATCATGCTAATCATTGGATCACTGCTGAGACATTCTAATAGGTGAATTAGTCAAATCTCTTAATAGAGTAGTCCTAATAGGCTGTGTTGAAATCCTCTAACAAGATGCTTACTTGATTGTGAGTTGAAGTCCTATAATTAGGTACACTTCTAACAAGCTGTTGAGATCATATAACAAGCTAAGACCTAATAGTATTTGTATGCTTTTAATAGGGTAGACCTTTCATAGGGTAGATCATGTTTCATGATCAAACATTGTAACCTTCATTGGATACACTTTATTACTACAATAGTGAATATTTGTGGGTGCCATCCCCACCCCAGTTTTAACTTCTCATTGGAGGATTTTTGGGTAATCATATGTGTGAATTCTTACTTGTTTACATACTTTAGATGTATATGCTTTACCTTGTATTTCAATTTACTTATTGAATTATGAGATGGATGTATGGTGAATGTTTTTATGGGTTAAAGTTTAAAGCACTGATTCACCCCACATCTCAAAGTTTACCTTTCTTGTTGTAATTCCAAGAATTGGTATGAGAGCCTAGTTCTTTGAAAGTAAAAATTTGTGACTTTGAGGAAAGATCTTGTAAATGGAAGTCTACAAGTTGGGAAAGTTATTGAGAACTAGGAGATTGAAATAGAACTCATTCTACATTAGTTGAATGAAAGAGGAGAAGATCTAAAGAAATTATTGAGAAGAAGGAAGGAAATTGTTATTGAGGAGAATGACACACAATACAAAGAGATGGGAACTTCTAAGATATTTTCAAATGGAGACTCCAATGAATTTGATGTAGCAATTGTAGATCTAATGGAAAAGAATAGAACCCTAGCTAAAGAGATAAGAAATCTTAAGATAGAGAAAGAATTACAAGCCATACTACTATGTGAGGTGACTGAATAGAAAAAGAAAGCTATGGAAGGTAAAGTCATGAATGAAGATGAAAAAAGAGTTTTGACTAGTAGACTAGAAGAGAGATCATCGGAGTTGACTAGGATTACTAACATGTAATTAAAAACTTTGGGTCAAATGATGATTGTAAATTGTGAACTAAATGCCAAGGATATTGAGATCACAAAACTAAAGTTGTAGAATGAACATTTGAACAATGATCTAAAAAGAGAAATTGAGTTTTTTGAAAGCTTCATTAAACCTAGTGAAGTGATCAAGTACTTTGAACAATTGATGTGATCTACTAGATCTAATAATGATACATCTAGATAGGGATACACTAGTACTAAAGAAGGAGAATCATCAAAAAGTGCTAAAGAAAGAAGTAACAAAGGTAAGAACTCCAAACCTACTTGTCATAATTTTAGAAAGATAGGAAATACTACTAATGTTTTAGGAGCAAGACTATAAGTTATAATGTTAAGTAGAAGAACATGGGTCACTACCACAAGTGCAACAAATAAGATCATCAGGCACATGAATGTAGAATCAAGACCATGCACACTCAATAATATGAAGGATACTATTATAACTATAAAAAATATGGGCATAGAGCCTTTGAGTGCAAATCCAAACCCAATTGGTCATCAAAAAAGAACACAAAGGTAAAGAACAATGGAAACTTTTATAATTGGGATTATAATACAAGGTATAGTTGTCAATACTACCAAGAGTATGGACATATTCCTACAAATTGTATTAGAATACATTTCAAAAGTGATTACAAAAGGTGGTAGAGTCAAACCACATGCTTTAGCTATTTGAAGACTGGTCACAACAACAAATATTGTCCAAAATGGTCAAAGGCACCAAGTTGTGAGCTCAACAAAGGCAAGGTAAGGTAAATATTGAAAATTTTAGAGATGAGATGAATAAGACATGAAAGAGAAAGGAAGATTGCAACACATCATGTGTAAATGAGATCACTTCACCCAATGGGTCAGGTGATCACATCTCATCAAATTAGGAAATCAAGAGGTATGTGAGACTAATATTTAAAAGATATACCATACATCAATTCCAAGGATTTAGTTTTGAAAAGATTACATATGCATGGATAAATATGCAAAGTGTTGTTAGAAATCAAGGATAAATCTATAAGTTTTGTTAGTTTTTCATGTTATTGTTGAGCATGAAAAGAAAGGTTTCATACGGTTGCCAAGTAAAATGTTAGTGGATGCTAAGATAGAATTTTTTTAAGTTAATGTTGAGCTCATAGTGGTCATCAAGCTTATGGAAAAATATGTAGATGATGAGTGAGCCAAAAATTCAATTAATGCCAAGCTTATAGCTTGTAAGCACTTAGCATTTAATGTAGTGTTTTAAGGGCTATTTGATCAATTTGTTGTTCATTTAACATCATTCAAATTCAAAGAAGAACACTAAGAGCTAAATTTGATCTTGAGAATTTGATCTGAGCACTTGCAGGAGATTAAAATGATTATTTGACACCATTTCATCAAGATTTGTAAGGTATTTACCATGTGTCGAGTTGCACAGTTTCAAATTTTGAAAACCCTAGATACATGAAATAACTTCTAGTTCTTATAAAGCAAAAGGTGTAGAGGGAAAAGAGGTTTTAAATGTTCAATTAATTAGCAATGAAATCAAACAAACCTATTTTCAAGGCTATCCCAAATATAGCTTATAAGTAGGATCCCTCTAGTGCATTGTCTATGATACCACTACAAGTCTTGATGATTGAAGATGTTAGGAATTGTTACAAATGCAAGTGTGGAAGCATATGAGACATGGAAATTAGAGAAGTATATGGGAAACTATGTGAAAATGGAGCATTGAAGGAAGAATTCAAGGTTTTCAAGAAGAAAGGGTTAACTCTTGCCCTAGATTTCCCCAACATCTTCAAAACAGAGTGGATTAAGAATTTTTTAAGAAGAATTCATGATAGCTCTATATGGTTAGAAAATAGGCCAGAAAAAATCACAAAGAAGATTGTTCATAAGATAACATGGTATCCAACCCTAGATTGGCCAAAGACCATGATAAGTGAATCAAAGGAGATTATTGAAAAGAACATAGCGGCTATATGGAATAAAATAGTAATTTCATTCCCTTTTGATAGAAATATCCTATTTTTTAAAGTTGTCCAAAGTCTTCATGAACAAAGGTTATTAAAGAAAAGGGATGTTTGGCCCCATAATTGAAGTGGAAGGAATGACCTTCAAGTGAAAGTAATGGACTAGCCACTACTTATTTGTTAAATTGTAGATATTTGTTCTAAAAGATCTCACTTCAAAGAATATCAATGGTGAATTGTCAAGTACATGAGTGGAAAAATCCCCATAAAGAGAAAAGAACATAGCGGCTATATGGAATACAATGTAAATGACCATTGATACTATCACAGAACCCTTGATAGCTTTTGTAGTGAGGTTAATAGCACACAAGTTTTACCAGTCTAGTAGATTGAATAATGTACCTTGCATTGCAGTGGATATGGGCTACAAAATTGTGAAGAAGGATCATTCTTATGATCTTTTTGGGTTGTAGTTGTAACAATTTATTGAAAATTTTGGAGCCATAAGGAAAACCAAGAGTGCATAGTGTAAAGTTGGATCTATTTTGGTATTTAATTTCTTTTATGTACAAAATACATTTCCTACATTTGGTAAGATTTTATGAAAGGTGAATAGATCAATTTTAGTTCAAATAGGAGAATTTATTGAGCAATTAGGTGATAACTTTGAGTTATTGATGACTAGTTATTTTGAAAATTTTAAGCAATAAATGAAGTGGAGATTAAGGGTACTAGTCTCACTAGTGGAGGAACATTTTGATCATGTTTGCTTCCTAGTTGATACTAATTACACTTATGTACAAGAAATAATTCCCAAGGTGAGATGGCTAAGGCCATTAGGTTATTAAATCAATGTTGGTGAGGCCTATGCAACAATCACAACATTACTTGTAGAAGAAGTAGATAAGGAAGCCAAAGCATTTTGTAATTATGACTTGGCCAAATCAAAGATCACTATAGAATTGAAGACTAATTCTGTGATAAAAAAGAAAAACAAATTGGTGAAGAGATTGAAAGAAAAATTTGGTGAAGGAGCCAAGGAAGAAGAAGAGGACAAACATGATTAAGCACCATTGACACTGACATCAGGTCAGGGAGAAGATTAGTAAGAGGAGGAACTAGAAACTACCAAGGTGCCAAGGAAGAGGAAGAAGCTAGTGAAGTACCTATAATTACTGGTAAGAATAAAAGAGAGGCAAAGATTCAAGTAGAGAGAAAACTAGAGAAGGTTGCAAAACCTAATCAGCCCAAACCTCCAATACCTACCACAAGGGCTAGTACAAGAGTTACTACACAGAAGGCTAAAGAAGTAGCCAAGCCCAAAGAGAAGGAAGCTAGAGCATAGAAGAGATTGAGGAGGAAGTATGTTGCCCAAGCTAAATCTAATGAGGAGATGACTGAATCAGATGACAATAGCCAATTCCAAGTGGTGAGTCACATCCCATCCTCAGATCTAGACAATTCATGTGAGAATGTTAGAAATAATTTTGATTTATTAGTTTTCTCTCACATTGAGTTTGATAATCTTGTAAAGCCTAAGAAGAACCAAGTAGAAGAGGTAGTATATGTCATGATGACTATATCCAAAAAGACTCCTTTATAACTTGCCAACTCCATATCTAAAAGTTTATATGATAGAGTTGAGTAGAAATGACATTATTCTTTAGATACTGAGTGATAAATTAGAGAGACAACCCATGCTCAAGTTATGATAGAACTTAGTAAGGCTGAAATTTCTAAATCCATTAAGAAATATGATGTAAGATTTATACCAAAGTATGGGGCATTTAGCATATTGCAAAATAATATAGAGAATGTTGTAGATAAGTCCAAAAAAATATGGAAGATAACATATGGACTATCAACATCAAAACAAGCTACCTAGGCACCTATTGAGGTAGGAGAGGATGAAGATATTGAAAAATGAACAAAGTACAATTGAAGAAGGCACTAATATGAATATTGATAACCAGGCACTAGCTATGGAAAAGAAAAAAACATAACAAAGTGTACAAGATACACAAATGCCGAGTGCTAGCTCTCCACAAGTGATAAGTGTAAACACTAAAACTATCAAAGTAAAGGATGTTTCTAATACTATTGCTCAAAACATCATCCCCTTATAGAGGAAGATTTGAAAAGAATACTTATCTAGTCCACTTTCCAGGCCAAATTATGTGACAACCTTGTATTGGTAAGTGTGTATGAAATTTTGAAGATAGAGACTATAAATGTAGGGGAGGAAGTGAAAACACAAGAAGAACCTACAATCACTTCTCAAATCACAATTATAAAACCTTCATAATCCATAGTTGTATATCAAAGGAAGGATACAATAGGTTTCTATTTTAGTACACTCATGCAAGACACTCTAGTTTCAAGAAATGAATAGGAAAATGGAAAAGATAAGGTTGAGACAGTTGGAGAAGACAAGGTGGAAACACCAAAAAATAATGGGACTCAAAGCCAAATAAGTTAGGTAGATACAACTGCACCTCCAACATAAGATCAAGGTGCAACTAAAACCATAGAGGTAGAAAAGAAGTTTGAAGAGACAAGTTTGACACCCATGCCAACGGAGCTACTAGCAAACCAAGCATTGGTGACATTATGAAAATTTGGTACTCCTTTCAATCAATCTCTTCAAAGGTCAAGTGTAGATGCTACACCATTGGAATTTTTAGTGCTGAGTCCTAGCCCATCTAAGGAATAAGAGATAACTACTTCTGAAGATGTTAGCCTAGATGAAGAGATTGCATTGCCTAAATTTGATTTATGCAACAATCACAATTGTGCAGATGGGTATATTACAAGAAGCCCTAGAAAAGAAGAAAAATCAAGAACATCTTAGAAGTGAGAATAGATAGAAGCAAGATTTGATTGATATCAAAGAGATTTTCTTAGATGCAATTAGTCTTCCTACTCTAGATGAAACAAAACACATCATTGAAAAATTGACCAATATAGTGACATAGAATGATCCGAAAAGAAGTTTCAAAATAAGGTAAATGAGAAGATATCTAGTGGTATTGCACTAACATAGGTTGAGATAGCAACCAAGATAGAGAGTGTGAAGAAGGTACTAGAGAAAATTTTCTCTCTGCACACTAAACTGTGTAATACTACACTCTTCACACAAGAGGTAAGTGTTAGGATTAAACCATAGATAGAAATAAAAATTACATGCAAATATAAATAATCTTAGAAAATAATAGATCTCATAGAAAAGAACACAAGACACTGAGATTTAAAGTGGTTCACCCAATCCTTGGGCTATGCCCACCAAATAGCAAGTCTAATATTATCATGATCCAAGGGTTACATCTTGATTACAATCCATAATCCCTTATAGCTCTGTACCACTACAAGAACCGATTTTTGCATCACATCTTATCAAATAATCCCTAACCCTAAGCCCTTTTATAAAAGTATTTTTTTTGCTTTAGGGTTAAATCATGTGGTCCATAAATTCAGGAATATAAGCAATAGCTAATTAGCAAATAGTAGCCCAAAATTTTCTACCACTGGCAAATAGAAGCCGAAGAATTTGTGAAGTATATATAATATTTCCTTGATCAATAACTAAAAACTACTAATCTCCCACATGGGAACTGATTAGACTCCACAGTAGACAACAATCTCCCACTTGGACACTGATCCTATAGCAATATTGATACCACGTGGGGCTCCCATTGGATTAAACCACCCTAGAATCTATTGTTCTTTTATTTTGTTTAGTCTTGAATACCAACCAAAGATGAAGAGGAATTCAGCTTTGCCCTTGTCACTACCTTTGTAAACATATTTTGTAGATTATCATCTAGATGTATCTTGTCTAGCTTTAACTTTTCATCATTGAAAACTGATTGAATGAAATAGTACCACAACTATATGTGTTTTGTCTTTGAATGCAGAGCTAAATTCTTGGCAAGATGAATGGCACTCTTATTAACTATAAACAAATAACTATCCCCCTAAGGGTGTGCCAATTCTTCTAGGAAGAATTGAAGCCATATTATCTCCTTGGCTGCCTCTATAGCAGCAACATACTCTGCATCTGTAGTGGATAAAGCATTAACCTTTTATAACCTAGAAAACTAGCTCAGAGCTGCCCCACCAATAGTAAATACATAACCTATAGTACTTTGCTTGATGTAGACACCTAAATCTGATTACAAAAATAATTAATTATATTTAGTCATCTCCTAGGGCATTATTGATTAAATTTTTATTATTTAATTAATTAACCATCATTCCCTAGTTAATTAATTAAAATTAATTAACTATAGTCCAATTGATAAAATCAAAAGATAACCCAAAATCAATTTATCAATTAAATCCTTATTCCTCTATTAAATTAAATAAATTAAAAAATATGTTTAATTTAATCCCACATCCCTAATTTTATTAAATAAATCATTTAATAAACTATCCAAACCCCTAAAACATCCCTAAATCCTATCCTAACCCCTAATCCAACCTATTAAGCCATACTAACCTCACTTAGCCACCTAACTATCCCATCCCATCAAAGCTTACCCAATTTCCCCCTAACCCCCTTCCTAAGCTAAGTCTAATCCCCCTCCTAAACATGTAAACAACTTTAAGCAAGGGTTAAGACTTGCTAACCCAAGCCAAAGTCAACAAGTCTCCCTTATCCTTTTCCATCCCTATCCAAGAGCATTAATGACTCTTACATACAATCAATTCCTCTTACATCCCCCTTCATGAATCTTACATCCCCATTTATGTCTCTTACATCTCTCTTACACACTCATTCTCCCTCATTACTCCTTTTGACCAACCCCTACCTCATCCTCTCACACTCATCCTCCTTGTGACAACTGTCACTCCTCTATTGGCTCTAAACAAGCACAATCCATGTGCTTCCCTTTCAAAAAATCTTAGCCTTATCTCACCATTCCCCCATCCTTGCATCTCAAACCTCCATTTCTCTACCCCTTTGCCTATGAATAAAGCCCTTCCTTCTCACAATCCATCAACCATCTTCATGCAAACTTATAATGCTATTTTGAGAGCCTAAAAACTACCAAAACACCATCATAATGCTGAAATCCATTCATATCTCCTTTGTTGAAACCCTCATCCATATACCTACTTGGTAAAAACCCCCATCCTTTGGAAGCTTAAGCACAATGTGATCATACATCCCTATCCATCAGGGACATATCTACGTTATCGTAGGTTATACCATAAGTAGCCTAACATTCATGGTTTTCTTTCCTTCTTGGTGATAAGTTTGGTCCTATCATAAGTGTTAACTATTTTAATATTGCAAATGTTTTCATTTATTAATTAGTATTCCTCCATGGCACTACTAGATTAGGTGATACATTTTGGCATGCTCAGTGGGACCTCACTATGGTTCATTCATTCATCCAATTCAATCCATTTCAATCCATTTTGCTTACATACTAATGATCTAACATTTGTTTTTGTTTGATTGAGTTGCATGGTGTTCCTATTTTTTTTTTATGTTGAAGGATGCATTTGGGAAGAAGACATATTCTCATATACCAAAAAACCAATTATTTTTGGAAAAACCCATGACTCGGTTTTATTTATGTGCAGTGTCATCTACATAGACACAACATCATTTTTGCTATTTTGTCATCTCTGGACTATCATCTTCACATTTTGGTGGCTTTGAACCATTGTCTATGCTATTTCATCATCCTTGAATTGTTGTCTCTGTGTTCTAGCATCTGTGCCTAAGAACTAGTGTCTCTAACTTTTATTCTATCATCTCTACCTAAGAACTAGCATCTTCATTGTGGGCTATTGTATCTGGCATCTATAGTGTCATTTTCACATTAAATTCATGTTCGTAGGTTTCATATTGTATCTAACATTTGTGTTTTTTTGGCATCTTTGAGTTTCATCGTCTTTGCTGTTCTATCATCTCTATGATTTGGTTATCCTTGCACCTTTTTATGATTTTGAGTTATGGCATCTATGATTGTTACCTATCATTTGCATTTAAAAAGAAAAATCAAAATTTGAATTTTGGTGGTTATGTGAAATTGGGTTTTTTCTATGCATTTTTACACCTATAAAAAAGAACAAAAAAGTTATTATTTCCCCCATAGCTAAGATTTCATTTTGTAGAATTTTTGGGAGACTAATCAACTTAATTTTTTTGTAGCATTGCAGCTTGGAGCATCTTGATAACCTAATTAACCTTGTTGTTTTTTGTAGGTTTTTCTTAGAATGAACTTGAATGTTTTAATTTTTCTTTTTGCATGCATGTTTCTAAAATCAATATTGAATTCCATGGACTAAAATATAATGTTTTCATTGGAATGCATGGTCAAACACACTCTTGAATGTTAAAGGCTAGAAAGAACGAATGCAATAAACATTTGATTTTGGGTGTTTAATAACATTGCAAATTGACACACTTGAACTTTGGGGCTTAAAAGAACTTCATTCAATCTTGAATGCTCTAAAGTGAAAATGTTCTTATTTCCTCCTTTTTAAAGCTTTTGTGCTCAATTTACTTTTTGTTCACTTGATTTATTTTGTTGGTGACATTGTCAAATTAGAAAAAACCTTTGAATGGTAATCACATGTGTCTTCAAGTCATAAAATAATGCATCTAAAAGCTTCACAAATAGATAAAATCAAGTGCCTTACATGTATTGAGATTCTGTCTTTTAGCACATCTTTGACTTCTCTATTTCTTGCAAAGTAGAACCATTTAAATACATGATGCATGTATCAAAAGTTGTTAGCAAGATCATTCACAACAACCTACGAGTGCTTCTAGTGAGTTCATCCACCTCTAGGAAGCACATCCCCTTTGGTAAGAAGCTCAAACTGGTAAATAATCTAGCGAGTATATAAATGAGGGAAAAGGTAAACTTTCTCTCTCTATCACCCAAGTTTGGGTGGTGTGTTTCTGGGGGTAGCTTGAGGTGGAAAAAATTTTCCACAATTTTAGCATGTCCGAAAAAGATCCTTAAGTCGATCACATATGTAACAACCATTTGGTGAGACTCCATAGACCTAACTACAAACCAAATTAGTAGCTACCCTTTTATCCTTGGTATGTTATTTGTGGTGCAAGGGAAACAACATCCCCCAAGATTTCTCACCATTGTGCTCCGCTGGTAGAGGCATAAGGCCACTTGGGTTTCATCCCCAAGGGTTGTTGTTCCAGTAGAAGGGGAACTTCTATTTGTCATGCATTGAAGATTCTTTGATGTGTCTCATTTTTTGATCAACTCTTGTATCGACTCATCTCTTTGATTATAGGGACATATTGCACTAGAATCAAGAGACATCAAGTTGTGGGCCATTGCATAACATACTGCAACAAAAAATTAACCTTAGGGATAAAGAGTGTGTTTGAAATGTTTGACCTTAGGGATAAAGAGTGTGTTTGAAATGTCTTACTTATGCTCAAGACCTGTGAAAAAATTTTGTAAAAACATACACAATTTTTATGGTTACTATCAAATCCTTTTGCTAAAGAGATCACTTGTTTGTCTTTCTCAAAGCTGCTTTGTCTTTTGAAAAACTATTTTCTCATAAAACATCATGTCAACAAGATCCCATCCTTGTTATTTCAAAAATAGTTGTTAGCAAGTCCATTCACAACAACTTTTGTCTCATTGGTTCAACTTTACCTTTTTCAAAACTATCGTTGTTCTCTAAAAAACAACTATTTAGTAGAATCTAGTTACCAAACAAATCTTTTTTGCTCTCCTTGGTCTAAAGTTATCTCTTTCAAAATATCCTTGTTACCTATCCTACTTGACCAAAAACAACACATTTGTCCTTAAAATAGGCCCTCCTTAACTTTTCTCCAAAGGGTTGTTAGTAAGTTTATTTGCAACAAATCCTAACCCTAGTTTGCCCCACTTTCCTACTTTAACATTTCTGGAAACTTAGTTATTTCTCAATTGATTTATGTTTCCAACCTAAGGTTAAATGGTATGCTTTGCATAGTCACTGCCTATAAAATCCCACAGTTGTGAGAAAATCTCTTAGAGCTATCTCATCTCAGGCCAAACCAAAACCAAGTTCAAAAAAGGCTAAAATTCCACAAATACTAGTTTACAAGGAATAGAACACAAGAAATATACCCCCAACCTAAGGATCACCAAGCTAGACCAAATTGAGAAATATGCTGTAGACATTGCATTACAAACTGAGTGGGATTACAAAATTCATAGCCTAACTCTCCGACGAGGTGTCAACCATAGCCTTATCAAAAACTATAGTGTTACTCACCCTAATTAGGTCCTTTTTCCACACACATTTATGCACTTATTTCCTCATAGGTTTAGTCTTTTACATAAAGCCACTACCCCATTCAAGCATTTAAAACAGAATCATCTCCTCCCATTTTGGCATCAACCTTAAGTTTTTAGGAATCCTCCACATATATCATTAAGCCCTAACACCCTCCACTATTTACTCATTCACTTAGAAGCATTTAGCATCACTTCATTAAGCTTTATTTACCTAAAGGAGTTTCCATCCATCTCACCATCATAGTTATCCTTACAAACTAAGCATTTTCTCGGATAGGTTATCACTTGTGTCCCACATCACCTTGAGTAAAAGGATGGGTTACATAGTTGATCCCTCTTTGTTTTCCAAAATTTTGATATCATGATCACATTTTCAAGATCACACTTAAGGGAAACACAATCTCCTTCACCTAGTACCATATTGTTTAGGTTCTTAAAGGTCTCATTAAATACACTTATCATCATCTTTCTTTAAGGAATTTATCCTTTCATGCCACCCACCATAGATTTTATTAAGAACACATGAAAAAAGTAGGACATGGATCCTAGTCATAGTAGTAGTATAGCTTGAGCTTAGCCATACCCCATAGTTTCCACAACACCACTGGATCAATTAGCACAAACTCCCAAGGAAATGAGTTCTTCAATAGATAGTGATGCTTTCATGAACCAACCTGGACATGCAACCATTGTTAATGTCATTATAGATAGAAATGGGGAGACCATCATGGAAAAATTCTTAAGAGACAATGTTGGCACCTTTGATTTTGGATGACCAATGCCTCCCAACATAAAATATCCTACACATCCTCTATTTGGATGGAAATCACCATCTATAAGGTTATTTGTACCTCATAGTCCTTTCTTTTCACCAAAAAATGGGTACTAACCAACACAAGAAGAACCAATATACCTAAATATCCCCTTAACCTAGGTCACTGCTCCATTCCACAAAACACTCAGCCCATCCTCACTCAACCCCTAGTTCATACTACATCCCAACCAACCATAAATATATACTCTACATCTGCTTCCACCACCCATATCCCTGCTTCACAATACACTCCTTTTACACTTAGCAACACTTCATTTTCCCTTCAATATTCAAACACATCCAATCGATTTACTAGTACTAGTACCATAAAAATCCAACCTACATCCATTTCACTATAGGAATGCCTCCATTAGTGTCAAATATTTCATCTTCAATTCCCCCCAACATCACTATCAATCCATTTGTCACTAGCCAAAGTACTTTGGCATCATTTCCTTTAGGAGTTTTGAGTGTTGGTATGACATGAGGGCCTACCACTAGCATCCCCTTTAGCACTCCATCCATGCCCATACTCCAGTCACATTCATCCCTTCCTCCTCTAGTCTATTCATTACTACCCATTACCAATTACTTTTCCATGCCACCCCTAGGAAATATCTACATCCCCCCTCCATCACAATACCTGGTTGTAAACACTCTTTCTCACATCAGCTACCTGGCACTTGTTAATACTCAGTTACTTTCTCAAGTAGGAGCACAACAAAAATAAATTTGGCAAGGTATACATTCCCAAACCATCACCCAGGTATTACATACACTACCATCTTTTCAGCCATAGTCATCACACTAGTAGTATGCCTAGGGATCCCTACAGAATTATCTAGTGGGGCAACAACCTCACACCTATATTGCCCAACAACAATCTACCTAGAAAATGCAATAAGATGCCCAAACTACATTCCAACAACCCATAGCATCCATCCCCAGAGGAGTACAACCTATTTTTAGCCACTACCATATGGTAGTCAAGGTTTCCCATATCAACCTTCAACATCTACTACATATCCTACATCGAGGACACTTGGACCGGAGGCACCTATTACTCTACCTATAAACTCTAAGTGGGAAGAGATGAAAAATGCTCTTAAATCCCTCAAGGATGGGATAGACTTGAAAATGTTCAAATTAAAAAATGATTTCCCATATTCATTTGACAAAACCATCATGATGAAACCTTTTCCTAAACATTTTGACATCCCCAAGTTTGATAAATTTAGTGAGAAAAGTGACCCAGTCACCCATGTCAAGGAATTCTATATGTACTACCAAGAAGTGGCCTATAATGATGTGTTCCTCATGCAAATTTTTAGAAAAGCTTAGGGGGCCTTTCCCTAAAATGGTTTTGTTGTATACCCTAGGGCACCATTAAAACCTCTTATGATCTTTCTGAAGCCTTTGTAACTCAATATGCTCATCTAGTTGAAATTGAGTTATCTGTAGTAGACCTAGTTTATACCAAACAAAAGGGAGGAGAAAGCCTTGCAGAATACTTACAACATTGGAAAACTCTCACAACTAGGATCTCATTTACTATCCTCAAACATCACCTTGTCAAAAAGTTCATTAACAATGCACATCCTAGTCTTATCCATCACATGGTTATGAACTATTTACAAACATATAAAGACATCAAGGAAAAGTGGATGGGACTTGAACAAGGGATCATCAAGGATGGTGTTATCAAAATTTTAAAGAGAAAACACACAGGACTGAGGTCCAAGCAATGACAAACCATGGTATTGGAATAAAAATAAGAACATTGTTACTAATGGCATCACTGACACTTGACATGTACATGTCATTGGGACAAAAACTAACATTCCTACCACATTTTGTCAACAAAAACCTTATTAGAAACAACCATCATTCTATCAACAACCCACCTATGTAAAAAAATCAACCTAATATCCAAATACCAAACCATCACAATCAGACTAATGCTATTACACTTTCAGCTAGACTTAAACCATGTGTTCAGAGACAACCTCTTGTATACACCTCATTGGGGGAGCCCTTTGATGCAATATTTGAAAATCTAGCCAAGGATAATCTTATTTGACATCCACAAACACAAGCCTTGGAACCAAATCACTCTAGGGCATCCTAGTATAAGGATAATGAGTTTTGTAAATTCCATCATGTCAAAGGACATACCACCCTCAAATGCATGCAACTTAAAGACTATTTCCAAGACCTTATTGATCACAAAGAGATCATAGTGAGAGTATAGGCCTTACCAAATGATGGATTACTAATATAACAAAAGGGTTTTCCTCCCCATAACACGAACACAAGTAAAGGACCTACAAATTTTCCGATCATCAAACCCAACAACACTCAAGACAAAAAAGGGGATAACTGAGACAAGTCTCAAAACTATACTTCAGTGTACTTGGACTATGGAAGCCTTATTGGGTGCAAATCACAAGTTGAACCTTCTATCAATGTTATAAAAATCAAAGGCCTATATGCCCAATGTGTAGTTAATACTCGACGAGCGCGACTCAATATAGCTTGCCCATCTATATCTATACCATCATGACCACCTCCATCAAAACCATATTCATCAAGACCACCGCAATTAGGGCCACAATATAATATATTAGATCACCTTGGAAATACGCCAGCTAAGATTTTCATTCTATATAGCTTATGAACAAGCCCACTTTATCAAGAGATCCTTGATAGTACTCTCCATAAGTCACGCATCCCTACTAGCATAAGTTGCACTAAGTTCTACAACTTGGTCGGCCACCTTTCTACATCATGTGCTCTATCCTTCAAACCTTTGATATCTCAATATTTGAACCTGATCATATAGTCTTGCTTCACATCGCTATCATGGTTTCTGACTTTGCATTCGAATAGGTCATGATAGATAATGGATCAGCCTTAAATATATGTACTTTAAAATTCATCAAGAAATCAAGATACACTGAGGTAGATATCATTAATGAGGTCATTACCATCAAAGCATATGACAACATGGAGCGCACCACTGAAGGAACCATCCTACTCCCTCTCAGAGTCAGCCCAACCACTCAAGAAATAGTTTGTCAAATAAGTTTCTCTTAACCTTCCATACAACATCCTCCTTGGATAACCATGGATTCACACCATGAAAGCTATCCCATCCACATATCATCAATGCATCAAGTTTTTGATTAATGGCACTGAGGTAACCATCCACATAGATCCTAAATCCTTTGCTTATTGCAATGTAGTTGAGGCTTCATACACCAACCATTGTCCTAGAATAGAAATTGGCTACACCATAACTAGTTCCTCTATTATCTCCCATGATTTTGATACCATTTTAGCCTCCAACCTTTTCATGATTAAGATCAACTACCAAGGTTGTGGTGAATATGATCTTATAGATGCTTTTGTTGTCGACGCTCTACGATGTGATCCACATAACTAGGGGTGCCTGATACATCAAGGGCCAACATCAGATATGACCCCTTAGATCAAACAACTAGGACCTCCAACATTTCTTACCAAAGGTATCCTCGACAGAGTGGAAACTATTCTAGAAATTAGTACATGGCTACACAAAGAGGCACCTCCAAAAAGTAAAGAACTTCTTGATCACTTCAAACAAAAGTACCCATGGTCACATCACCTTGCTACTGAGTAGTGGGATTATCAAGGAGATGGTCTAGGCCATCTGGAGTCAGGCATTAGGTAGCCTATTGAGGCATACAAAGAAAAGAAAAAGAAGGGCTTACGCTATGGACTCCTAATAGCTCAGGGCACCACGAAAGAAGGCCATGCCTTCACGAACTTCCAAAATAGTCCTATTGAGGTCAAAGACATCCTTGAGGAAGTAGAAAAGAAATCCTATGATAATATATTCCTTGATGAAGTTATCCTAGGAGCTTCTGTGCTCAACCAATTATCCCTAAATCTCATAGACTTACTACTCACTCACCCCAAACTCATTGATTGGGACCAACCAAGCATTTTCCATGTAAAAAAATTCTCTACAGAGCATGCACTCTTTTGATTCATGGGGGTAGAAACAAAACATAAATGACTAGCACCACCATCAACATATGTATACAAAGTAGATCCTATAGGCTATTTTTGGGGAGGAGGAAATCTCCAGTTGGAAAATTGAACTAGAAAATGAAACAAAAAGGCAAAAAAGAGAAGTAAAACCATCCTTTGGAGAAAACTTCTCCAGAGTGCCATTGAATGATTCAAAAAATGAAAAACAATAAAGGACATATCTAATAGTGAAAACTTCTTAGAGGCACTTGAGGATGGAGATTTCATTCTTCCCCCATAGAATCACAGACCTACCATATCCTCAGTTTTGACAGAGGAAATTAGACCAATCAATATTAGTTTGACCAAAATACCACATATCACATATATCATGGCATCTCTACCACTAGAGAAAAATAAAATTCTCATTCAAGTCCTCCATGAAAATTTTGGCTACTTTGCATGGTCCTATCAAGACATGTGAGGATTGGACCCCAAGTTAGTAGTACACCATTTGGCCATGGATCCAAAGGAAAAACTTGTCAAGCAAAAGGTCCATAAGATTCACTCAAAACTTTCCTTAATAGTTAAAGCAGAGTTAGAAAAATTGCTAGAGGCAAAGATCATTCACACAATTGACTACTTATAATGGATCTTCAACATGGTACCTATCAAAAATCCTTCTGGTGATACTAGAATTTGCATAGACCTCTAAAATCTCAACAAGGCTTGCCCAAAGGATGATTTCCCATTAGCTAACATAGACATGATTGTTGATCTCACCGTAGGCCATGAGCTCTTATCACTCATGGATGGTTTCTCTAGATACAATTAGATCTAGATAGCAAAGGTAGACCAACATAAGATATCATTTACCACCCCTTGGGGGATATTCTTTTATAACATGATGGCATTTGGATTAAAGAATGTCAAGGAAACTTATTAGTGTACCATGATAGTCATCTTCCATGACCTCATCCATAAAAATCTTGAGGATTACATGAATGATATCTTAGTCAAATCTCTTAATGCCCTTGATCACTTATCTCATCTCGAGGAAGTGTTTGATTGATTGGCTAAATATCATCTCATGCTCAACCATAAGTAGTGTTTCTTTGGTATTACCTTGGGAAATCTCCTTGGATTCATTATATCATGATGTGGTATTGAGATAGATCCTAAAAAGGTCAAGGCCATCATGGAAATAGCTCCTCCTAAGACACTTAGACAACTTCACTCTCTTTAGGAGAAGCTACAATCAATTAGATGATTCATCTCCCAACCACTAACAAGTGCCAACCATTTATACATTTACTCAAGAAGGATCAAAATTTTAGTTGGGATCCCATTTTCCAATGCAACTTTGAACTAACCAAGTAGTACTTGGATAATCCACCTATTTTGGTTCCTCCAGTTGTAGGCCATTTGCACATACTCTACATCATATCTACCCCAACAACACTAGGTGCTTTTCTAGCACAACTTGATGATACATGAAAAGAAAGGGCTATTTACTACATCAATTGTACTCTAGTTGGATATGATCTCAATTACACACCAATGAAAAAGGCTTGCTTATTCATGGTATTTTCCACTCAGAAGTTGTGTCATTACATGTTGAACCACAGTGTGCAACTAATATCCAAAATTGATACATTAAATTATATGTTATGATACACAGTACTCACAAGGCACTTGGCTAAATGGATCATACTTCTCAGTGAATTTGACATCCAATTGTTGATAGAAAGACAATCAAAGGTTAGGCTATAATAGATCATTTGGTAGATGTACCTTTGGTTGTGGATCACCCTCTCATTATGGAATTCCCAAATGAACACCTCTATTTAATAAAAGAACATTCATCCTAGAAGTTATACTTTGATGGATCCTACACATCCCATGGATCTGCAGTCAACATACTCTTGGTCACACCTCAAGGATATTACATTCCTAAATCTTTTAAACTATAGTTTTAGTGTACCAATAACATCTTAGAGTATGAGGCCCTTATTGTAGAACTCAAAATAATAGTCGAATGGAACATCATAGAGCTACAATTCTTTGGAGATTCACAACTCATTATCAAACAGGTTTTGGATGAATATTAAACCAACAATGACAAGCTACAACCTTAAAAAGAGTTGGTAGATCAATTGAGTTAACATTTTACTCAAATAAAATTCATACAAATACGCAGGTTACAAAACAAAGCTTCAGATGCCATGGCCACTATTGGCTCACTTTTAGAGATCCTATGGGATGCTACATAGTATGAATTCTTAGTTGAGTAGCTCCATGAGCTTGCATATGAGAATGATGAATCAACATGAGTTTGCATCTTGGTTGGTCCCCAATCCCCATGGTACCATGGAATTAATGCTTCTCTACCAAATGGTATCATATCTCCCCATCTCACATGAACCCAATGCTAAAACTTTATTTACAGAGCATCTTGTTATACTATTATAGCTCAAACCCTATATCATCATGGCTATCATCATACTCTATCTCAATGTTTACACCAAAACAAGGCTATAATGGCTCTTAAATAAGTACATGCCAGACTTTGTGGTGCTTAGACAAGCGAGATAGTTCTAGCTAAGCAAATCCTTTGGGTAGGATATTATTGGCCCACTCTAGAGCATGATGTATGCAACTTTGTAAAATGGTGTCTACCCTGTCAACAACATGCTAATCTAATTCGAGCCCCAACTCAAGATCTACAACCCATTATGTTGCCATAGCCATTTTCATGTTGAGGGTTTGACTTTGTTGGTATTATAGTACCTCTGTCTTCATAAGGACACAAGTGCATAATCAACACCACCAATTATTTCAATAAGTGGGTAGAGGAAACCCCCCTTGTCATTGTCACAGGAGTTCAAGTATCCAAGTTTATTCTCTATCATATCATATGTTGCTTCAGCTTCTTGGCTACCATTTTTACTGACCATGGAGGTAATTTTGAAAATCCTAAAGAAAGTTGTCAATGATTCTGGCCATAATTTGCATTTGCAAATAAACCCCACCCTATGTGCCTACTACACCTAATTTTGTACATCCACAAACACAACCCCATACTCCTTAGTTTATGGTGCTGAAGTAGTATTACCTATTGAAGTTGAACTCTAATCCCTGCACATTTCTTTGTGGGGCTAGATATCAGATGAGGATTATAGAGTGGCTAGACTTACCTAGCTAGATTTACTTGATAAAAAAAGGAAATAAGTCTATGACCACCTCATGGTCTACCAAAATTTCCTCAAGTAAAACTTCAATAGGAAGGTCCATCCATGCCAATTTTAAGGAGACATGGTCCTCAAAGAAAACATGAAGGTCCCAGCTAATTGCAAAAAAGAAAGGCAAGTTCAAGCCCACATGGCTTGGTCCTTACATGGTCACAACATATTTTGGCATAGGGGCCTATCGGTTATCCACACTTGAGGCTAAATTCATGAATGATCCCACCAACATCATTCACCTCAAGAAATTCTATGCCTAAAAATCCTTAGTGTATCCTACTCCTTCAAAATGAGAAAATGGAGGAGAAAAACAATGAGAAAAATAGTAAAGAAAAATAAGCGTCCAATGTTGAAAACTTGGCAATTCAAGCACCTTGGATAGGTTCTTTGGTGAAAACCTAGCACTTAGGCACCAGGTGTGCTTATCCTTTTTATTATCTATCAATGACATGCCTTTTCCCTCATCACACTGGCACCCCCCCCCTACACCTCATCACTTATCTTCCCATTTCTGCAAGTGTTCCAAGCATTCAATCCTTGCATTCCACCACACTCCAAGAATTTCCTTTTCACACCCATTAGCTTAGAAAGCCTACCTAAATCACATATTCTACCATTATTAGCATATCTATCCCACCCTTGTACCTTACCACATGTATCATATCAGGTGTAGTTTACCATTTTACCTTACCACATGTACCATATCAATTGTATTGTTATACACTACCATGTGTATTATATCAGGTTTATTTTATCCTTTGTATCACATCCTTGTAATAATAGCAGTATTCTATGTACCATACCTTGGTAACAAAAAAAACTTTGTGTATCATACCCATGTAACATTAGATGTAATACATTGATGCTATCTTCATATTTTGAGATTTTCCTCATCATACACACATCCCCTACTATATTTTACCATATGATCCTTAGTTATCCACCCATTGCATAGTCATGCTTGTCCATTTTTGAGTCTTATAGAGAAACCCCACATCACTAGTCATTCATCTATAGGAAAGTATCATTGCCAATTTTGTCCCCATCCTAAACATACTTATAGGATGCTTCCTTCCTCGTGCATAACATTATCCCATCAGTACCCAATTATCCTAATCTCTTTGGCAAAAGGGTTACTTTATCATAGATTTGTTATTTCTTCTGATTTTGGTCTTCTCCTTCTATATCTTAGTAGGTCATTTCTTGGGAATTTAGTTGTTCCCTCCTCATGGTTGCCATGGTCTTCGATATCATGGTGTTCTTTGATTGGGGCAACTCAAAAGCATGGTTTAGATCACGGTCTTTTTCTGCTTGTGAGTCCATCGAATATCACCGATGCATATTCCAAACATGTTTTCATTTATGATCACATGATGCAATTGGAAAATATCATTTTCTTGTGGGTTACCCAGTATCATTTCCACTCTGATTCCTTCGAGATTCATGAGTGATGTTGGGACAATCATTGCATGTTTGTTTCGAGTTAGTCCTATGTAATATTGGTGCAAAGGCCTTGATGTTCTTAGTAAGTTTGGCATATCCCTAATATTCCTATATCAAAATAAGTGCTCAACTACATGGTGGTGCTCCTCTTTGGAACACCCCCATGCTCAAGCTTCAATGGATTACTTCACATCCCATCATATCCAAGCATCCCATCCTATCAATACATCACATCCTATCCAAGCATCCCATCCAATCAATCTTGCCATCATGATCTAGGCAATCTATTACTCCCATACTATCCAATCATATGTTAATCATAATCATAGCTCTTGCATCAAATCATAATCATATCTCCTACATCAATCATAATCTTAGTCATCACCAATCCTAGAATCATAATCTCCCCAACCTTACCATCTTCCCAATCACTTCCATGGGCTCAATTTCAAACAACAAATCACCCTCCCCCCTCCTCCCTCCTCCTATAACTAGTGTTCTTAACCATCACTTATCCTTGTGTACAAGGTTTTCCTTTGTATTATTCTCCTATAGTGGGAGTATTTGCTTCCTTAAATGTCTCTCTTAGCCACTTTCAATCCTCCTACTCACCCTCAATTTTTGTACTTTTCAAGAAGTTGTTGAGCCTCACCTTCTCTCCTTGCCACCTTCTTGAGGGGGCATCATGCAATCCATTCTCTCCTCTTCTACTCAAAATTGGGGCAACCATGTTTTTTTCAAAATCTTCTTTGCATTATTTATATTTGATCTTCTTTGAAATAGTGTTTTTTCAACACTATGTCAAAGAGGGGCAAAATGTAGACACCTAAATCTGATTTCACAAATAGATAATCATATTTAATCATCTCCTAGGGCATTATTGATTAAATATTAATTAATTAATTAATTAATTTTCATACCCTAGTTAATTAATTAAATTAATTAACTATAGCCCAATTGATAAAATCAAATGATAACCTAAAATCAATTTATCAATTAAATCCATATTCCTCTATTATATTAAATAAATTCTAAAATCTATTTAATTTAATCCCACATCTCCAATATTATTAAATAAATCATTTAATAAATTATCCAAACCCCTAAGACATCCCTAAACCCTATCCTAACCCCTAATCCAACCCATTCACCCATACTAACCTCACTTAGGCACCTAAATAACCCATCCCATCAAAGCTAAACCACTTGCCCCCTAACCCCCTTCCTAAGCTTAGTTTAATCCACCTCCTAAACATGTGTACAACTTTAAGAAAGGGTTAAAACTTGCTAACCCAAGCCAAAGTCAACAAGTCTCCCTTATCCTCTTCCATCCCTATCTAAGAGCATTAATGTCTCTTACATGCCACTAATTCCTCTTACATCTTCTTTATGACTCTTACATCCCTATTTATGTCTCTTACATCCCTCTTACACACTCATCCTCCCTCATTACTCCCTTTGAACAACCCTTATCTCATCCTCTCACACTCATCATCCTTGTGAAAAGTGTCATTCCCCTATTGGCTCTAAACAAGCATAATCCATGTGCTTCCCTTTCAAAGTATCTTACCCTTCCCTCACCATTCCCCCATCCTTGCATCCTAACCCTCTATTTCTCTACCCCTTAGCCTATAAATAAAGCCCTTCCCTCTCACAATCCATCAACCACCTTTATGCAAACTTATAATGCTATTTTGAGAGCCTAACAACTACCAAAATACCATCATAATGCTGAAATCCATCCATACCTCTATTGTTGAAACCCTTATCCATATACCTACTTGGTGAAAACCCCCATCCTTTGGAACCTTGAGCATAACATGAGCATACCTCCCCATCCATCAGGGACATATCTATGTCATCGTAGGTTATACCATAAGGAGCCTACTATTCTTGGTTTTCTTTCTTTCTTGGTGATAACTTTGCTCCTATCTTAAGTGTTAACTATTTTAGTATTGTGAATGCTTTCATTTATTAATCAATATTCCTTCATGGAACTACTAATTTAAGTGATACACCTTGTATCAATCTCCCCTACCAAATCTAAGTCAAAATAGCCCTATAAGTTAGTAGTAGAGCCCCTAAAGTGTAAATAATTACTAGATGTTCCTCTCAAATACCTGAGAATCCATTTGTCTGCATTTCAATGTTCAATTCCTAGATGACTCATATACCTACTAACGACTCCCACTACATGTGCAATATCTATCCTAGTACATACCATAACATACATCAAGCTTTATATAGCTAAAACATAGGGTACTTTGGACATCTTATCCTCCTCTTCTTGGGTCTTGGGACATATCTCCTTAGTCAACTTCAAATGACTAGGTAAAGGTGTGCTGACACCTTTAGCATTCTCCATACAGAAATATTGCAACACCTTCTCAACATAATCAGCCCAAGATAGTGTCAATTTCCTATTCTTCCTATCTCTACAAATCTTCATTCCAAGAGTTTGTTTTTTTGCTCCCAAATCCTTCATAGCAAATGTATGTGCTAATTGACATTTTAGCCCCTTTAATGTGATCCATCTTACACCCAACTACAAGCATATCATCAACATATAAATGTAAAATAATATATATCATCATCCAACCCTTTAAAATAAAAAAAATTATTTGAATGACACCTACTATATCCATGCTCATGCATAAAACTGTCAAATTTTAGATACCATTACCGAGGTGCTTGCTTCAAGCCATATAAACTTTTCATCAATCTGCATACTGATTTCTCCTTACCTTTGATCTCAAATTCCTATGGCTATGCCATATATCTTTTCATTGAAATCACCATGAAGGAAGGATATTTTAACATCAAGCTACTCCAGGTAAAAATCTTTAGTAGCCACAATACTTAAAATAGTGCAAATAGAAGTCATTTTAACAATAAGAGAAAATATCTCATCAAAATCAATGCCCTTTTTCTGTGCAAATCCTTTTACAACTAACTTGGCTTTAAATATTTTCTTACCTCCATCCTCTTCTTTCAACCTATAAACCCACTTATTCTATAAAACCCTTTTACCTACAAACAATTTGCATAAATTCCAAGTCTTATTTTTTAGCAAAGAGTCCATTTCATCTTTCATTGCAGACTCCCACTGAATCTTAGTATCCACCTACATAGCTTCATCATAACATTTAGGTTCAATAGAATCTATTATTAAAATAGAATACAAAGAGGGAGAAAATATTTCTAGAGTTCTCATTAGCCTTGTTGACTATCACATTCACTGGTGTGTGTTGTATTTGTTTTTGCGATTGTTACAAATCATGAGGAATTGTTGTAACATCATCTTTTGGAGTATCATCCAACACTACATAATCATCTTCTTTTTTCTCATGTTGTTACAAGAAATTTTTATACAACACTATGTCATTGAAGATGACATCCCTACTTCTTACAATTTAATAATTTTCAAAATCCCAATGCTTATAACCAAATTCATTAATGCCATACCCAACAAAGATACAAATTTCTTTGACCTAGCTTCTAGCTGGGTTTTATTTTCAGAATCTATATGAGAAAATGTTGCACAATTGAAAGTTTTAAGAAAAGAATAACTCACCTTCTTACTAGTCCATGCTTCCTCTAGAATACCACAACCTAAAGGAGTAGAGGTCTATTAATCAAATATATAGCAATATTGACAACCTCCACTCACATTTGTAAGGGCAACCCAAAACATAACCTCATGCTCCTTGCATGCTCCATTATACTCATGTTCATGCATTTAGCCACTACATTTTCTTGTGGAGTCCTTCGAATAGTTTTCTATCTACAAATACCATTAGTGGAGCAATAATCTTTATGTTCATGACTGTAATACTCACCGTCATTATTAGATCTGAGACATTTTAATTTCTTACTAGTGCCATTTTCAACCAAGCATTTCCATTTCTTAAAAGTTTGAATTACATTAAATTTTTGCCTAAAGAAATAAACCCATACTTTTCTAGTGGCATCATCAATAAATGTAATATAATAATGAGAGCCACCAAGGTAAAATACTTGAGCCAGTCCCCATACATCTATATGCACAAGCTCTAATTTCTCCCTTTTTATTTTCCTTCCTAGTCTACACAAAACTCACTCTCTTTTGTTTTCCATACACAACTTTCACAAAAATCCATATTAACACATTTTAGACCTGGTTAAAATTTCTTTGAATGAAGTATTTTCATACCTTTCTCACTCATGTGCCCAAGTCTATAGTGCCACAACACTATATAAGAATCTACAGTAGCTATTTGTTCTCCGTACTCAACTACAGTAATAGTTCTTGAACATTCATGTTTTTATGAGACAATAGAAGGAACAATATGACCTCTACAAAGATATAAGGTTCTTGGTTTCACACCTTTTGCTCCTACAAGAGAACCTTTTGGAACCTTCCTATTTTTATCATTAAAAGTAACTACACAACCCTCTTCACCAAGTTGCCTTGCTGAAATTAAATTCCTACTTAGCCTTTGAACATCTCTCATCTCATGTAGTAGCCAATGATTCCCATTCTGCAACTTAATCTTAACTTTTCCCTTTCCAACAATCTGACAGGGTTCATTATCCACCAAATAAACAAGCCCAATATCTCCTTGGGCATAATCAATGAAATAACCTCTATGAGGTGTAGCATGAAATGAAGCATGAATATCTAAAACCCATGAATCATCAACACTTTCTAAATATAGAAGCAAAGTATCCTCTTCAAATTTTCTACTTATGACATTTTCCTCCTTGTCTCCATCTTTCTTTTATCCTTCATTTTTCTTTTGAGTCCAACAGTCTTTATTCTTATGCCCTATTTTACCACAATACCAGTAGTCATTTGATCGTCTCAATTGAGACCCGCTCCCTTTGAATTTCCTCTTGATTTCTCATGATTTATAGAATTACTTCCTCTCTCAATCATTCTACCTTTTCTTTGTGTGTTGAAAGCATTTCTTGATAAATATCCACCTAAGGATTTTCTACGAGTTTCTTTACTCAAAATAACACTAATCACATCATCATATTTTAGGGTATTAGATCTAGAAATAGAATTAATTATAGCCATTACGAAGTGATTTTAGCTTTCAGGCAAAGAACACAAAATCAAGAGAGCCCTAATTTCTTTATCAAAATTAATACCCACAGAAGACAGCTAACTAGTAACAATATTAAACTTGAGCATTTAAATGATTTGCAACAATCCCACCTTCTACCATTTATATATTAAATAAATACTTCATGAGAAATACCTTATTTGAAGTGGAGAGCTTTTCAAACAATTTCACTAGCATTTTCATCAACTCTTACGTCATTTTCACTTTTGTAATATTAAATGCCACTAATGGTACCAAACATAATCAAATTTGTCGAAGTGGCTTTTTTTCTTAAAAAACACATTCATCATTTGACAAAGATCCTTGATTCTTGGTTTTGCCTTCCAACGACTTTCATAAATCCTTCTAATAAAGATAGTCTTGCATTTTCATCTTCCATAACTGAAAGTTTTGCCCATTTAACCTATTAACCCTCAGCTTACTCTCATCTACTATTTATCCCACCCAAATGTGAGACTCACACTCAACTATGGGACTTTCCTTCAGAGCATAACTAAAAAATAACCCGGCTTTGATACTACTTTCTAGGATTAAACCACATATAGAAATAACAATTACATGCAAATATAAACAATATTAAAAATTAATAGATCTCACAGAAAAGAACACAAGACACCAAGATTTAATGTGGTTCACCCAATCCCTGAGCTATGTCCACCAAATAGCAAGTCCAATATTATTACAATCCTATGATAATAACCTGACTACAATTTGTAATCCCTTACAACTCAATACCACTACAAGAACCAATTTTTGCATCACACCTTATCAAATAATTCCTAACCCTAAGCCCTTTTATACAATATTTTTTCCACTTAAGGGTTGAAACATGTCAGCCATGAATTGGTGAATACAAGCAATAGCGAATTGTCAGATAGTAGCCCAAAATTTTGTGCCATTGGTGATTGGTGAATAGTACCCAAAATTTTGTGCCATTGCCGAATAGTAGCCCAATTTTTTTTTGGAGTAATGCCCTTAACCCTAAAGAATTTATGAAGTATGTATAGTACTTCCTTGATTAGTCACCACAAACTAACAGTAAGGAATTACATCCTGAGTTTGGAAAGCCAAATGCATTCATCCCTTGCAACATTGCCCAAGTCTCTAACTCAAAGTGAGAAAAACCTAGAGTCAGTTGGCATCATTAAAAAGTAGATGAAGCCAACATAAGGGATAAATTGATAAGCATCCAATTGACATTAACTCATTACATGAAGATTTTACACAAGGAGCTACACTATGAAGAAACAATTATGAAGACAGACCCCAATTTTTCTATATTAGAAAAATTATTCCACCTTGCTGCTGAGCTAGCCATCCAAATTAAGTCTTTGGAGGTGGCTTGTGATAATTGGGATGCCACTCTTAAAATTATACTTGAGGTCCATAAATATTTTTTGGACAAATACACTATAGGTGTATAACGCATTGACATCAGTGTCAAAAAGGGGGAATAAGAACAATGAGAGAGCAAGGAAGCTAAAAAAAGAGATATCTATACCCAAGGGGGAGTAAGAAACAAAGAAGTAAGAGAACAACAAAATGCAAAAATCATTTTAGAACAAAATAGAGAAGGAGTATCAGTTGATGCAAATCTACTGAGCAAGAGAATTTTTTTGATACAAAGTATAGTATAGAATAGATTAAACAACTCAAGGTGAGTTATGAAATTTTGAGCTATAAGTCATGTTGCAAAATTTTGATATTTTAAAATTTTGTATAGAAGCTAAATAGAAATCTATGTTATGCTCATAAGAATAAAATTATTAATATATGACCAAGTTTTTTTGACACTCATCTCAAAGGGAGAGATTGTTAATCTCAAATTGGTTTTGAAAAATGAATGTCTATACACTTAAGTCATTTGATTAGATCATGCTAAACATGTAACATATGTTGAGAAAAATATATAATTTAGAGCATTCCAAGTAAATAGTGAGTGTCGAGTCACTCATATGCTGACTCATTCAGATGCTAAGTAACAACATTGAAGTCATAGTTAGTGCCGAGCACCAGGGACTTTAGATGCCAAGTAACATAGTTTTGACATAGTTATTTGTATTGGCACAAACTACTATATAAATCATTTTTTGGGCCACCTTAAGGATTGAATTACAATCTTTTGTTGATACATACAAATCTTAAATAAAAATCCCTATGTATTACATGCATCCAATTAGATAAAGGGAAGGTTTAAGTGGCAATATAGATGGATCACAGTTGTTGATTCATACCTAATCCTAACTCACCTAGGTCTTCTTAGGGAGGAAAAAACCCTAAATATTTTATGTGTAGAGAAGGAAAGAGAAGGAGAGTTTTCATTCACAAATAGGACATTCATGGTGACCAAGGTATTATGATCTAAATTACATTGTAGCATCAGTTAAAGGAAAATAGAGGAAGGAAACAGTGAACAATAAAGAGATATATGTGTTGGAAATATTATGATAGGCTAAGTTACTAAGAGGGGAGGGGTAAATCAGTAACCAATAAAACTTAATCCTTAATTAGAAATTAATCCTTACATGAGTATTTTGATCTAATTGCATGTATGAGAAACTAAAAACATTAAAACATTCATAACACTTTTGAAACACAATTTGGTGACCCAGAAACCTTCCAAATAGAAAGTAACTATAGTATAAAGTTGGTCTATTAAGGATTACAATGATCACTTCTAATGATATTCCTTGTTAGGATCAATAAGGATTGCTAGGCCCACCTTGCAAAAGGATTTACAAACATAAAATGAAGTATGCACTTGGTAAAGAGATTTACAAAAGATTGTTAATTATACCTTGTGAAAGGATTTGACTGATCCACCTATTCAGATGAAATAATAGCTAAT
Organism: Cupressus sempervirens; assembly: GCA_028749045.1. Classification (NCBI taxonomy): domain Eukaryota; kingdom Viridiplantae; phylum Streptophyta; class Pinopsida; order Cupressales; family Cupressaceae; genus Cupressus; species Cupressus sempervirens. Next base: position 400,826,937 of record CM053784.1, on the reverse strand, counting down.
TTCTAATTTTCAACTTGGTTTGCTATATAAGATTTCTTTGAATGTAGTAATCACCTTGTTGTGATAGATAAATCTTTTTTTCTCCTTATATTGTTGTAGCCTTTGTAATTCACTTTTCTACTCTTCTCTACTTATTACATTACTTCCATACCATAAAGTGGATGTGATACAATACATTACATATATACCAATCCAATTATAAATTATAAAATTAGACACAATACAAGTTTACAAAAAATACATAGAGTCAGCCCAACTACAAGAACTCAGGTTTTGAAGACTGGATCAGTGAGGTTCTAATACTTAGCATCCACTGTCAATGCTCAACATTGTCATGAACTAAGTAGATGTAGAAGCTCAGTCCATATTGATCACTTCCAAGCAGTCTTGAAATTGATCTACATTGGTGACTTAATGAATATAGTGAAACTTAGTATATAAACTAAGTCACTTGATTTTGATTGCATAGCTCAATAAATACTATCACTATGAGCTTGGTATAAATAGGGTCACTTGGTTAATACTAAGTGGCTTACTTCACAATAGACTCACATCACATCAACTACGAACTTGGTAAGTATTATACAACTTGGTTTACACTAAGGAACTCGATAAACCTTATGAAGCTTGATTTACATTGCTAATCACCAAGTTGGTAGTAACTATTCAACACAAACTTAATATTGTCTCTTGGACTTGGTAGCAACTATAGAACTCTATAGAGTCTAATATGCTTGGAAGATACATACAACTTGAATTAGTGTATGTCAATAATAACAAACATGATTGAAATGTCAACAATCTCCCCCTTTGGCATTAGTGACAAAAACACTTATCAGTCAAAATTGAATTCAAAGTTTAATGAACACTTTTTATTCATCACCATGTGTCTCCAACTCGGTAGATTAGTATCCTATTTTTGAGATTTTTCAAAATTGCTTGTGTAAGAGATGTATCTTTGAGTATCTGTACATGTATTATATGATAATACTCCCCCATACATAATATATAGTATACTTTACATCTTTTCCAATCTGGTATATGCAATTTCTCCCCCTTTATGTATACTCCTTATATTATATCTTCTTCTCTATATACATCTTCCTTACAATCTTATCCCCCTTTTTGACATTAATGCCAAAGATCTATGCTATCTAAACTATACATTAATGCCAAAATGTGACAAGAAATTTGCATGTACCTTCAATATTAGTGCCATTGTCTTATCCCAATTCTCTTGCAACACCTTACATGTGTGCAATGCAATCTACACTTTCACTGATAGTTTTATCATGTGGTCTTCAATAGAGAAGTTATTGTCATGGATGAGCATCTTAGCATGTGCAATGTGTTTCTGCAGTACATCCATGTTTCAGAGAATTATGCTCTAAATGTCTATCAATGTAGCTCTTATTCTAGCTTCTTCTCTAAGTAATTTTGACTAAATATCAGTCAAGAATATGATCTTTGTGTAGTGGGTAGAGCTATAACTTGGTTCAAGTTACAACTATTGTACACTTACCTTTAGATCCTCATCAATCTTTGATAGTTTATCTCTTATTTCCTTAGTAAAAATTGATGTACCATAGAGTTTACTAAATAGTAAAGACACATTATTGCAAGAGGTCTCTAGTGAGACTAGACTAGTAGATAATTCTATTTGATGAATAACAATTTTTTGAGCAATAAGCTCTAAGAATTTTTTCTCAAATTTCTTCTCAGCTATCTACAAAAATTTGTCTTGTCCATTCAAATATTAATTAAATTTCTAGACTATCTCTACTAATTGATTCTAAATTGGTTTAGAAGTATCAACCTCTATGTTTTCTTCTGCAAGGATATTCTTTGCATCTTCTATTATCTAAAATTCCTTGTTCCTTTCTTCTCTAAGCCTCTACCGCTTAGCTTTGTTTTGAAGAATTTCTCCAAAAACATGCATCTGACCAGGATTGAGATTTGAGATATCCCAATTAGGAATAACAATCTCCTCATCAAGATCTATGTCTTCTTCCTTCTCTTTGTCTTTACCCAAAAATTTTGTACTCGATTGAGGCTTGGTCTTGATAGTCTTTGCACTTGTTAATTGCATGCCAGGAATAGAAACAATTGTAGAAATAGTAGGACTTGCTAAAAAAGTAGATACTACACTTATTTCTAAAATAAAAATAGTAGAAATACCTAGAGTGACCCAAATTGATGTAGAGGGAAGTGCTATCTACTTGGTAGATGAAGTGCTTGCCACTTCTGTTAGTGAAGTGTTGAGCTAAAGGTTCAAGAATTGATGGGGTGCTTGTGTTTATAGTGTTTGGCATAATCAATCCTATTGTAGCTTTCTTTGGGCTTAATGTTTTTAGTGCTTTTCTTGGAGAATGAGGAAGTAAGGCTATGAATGCTATAGAAATTTTCTCTAGGTTAGTCTCCTCAATATCTTAAACATCTAGTAAATCTTCCTCGGTAGCTTCCTATCCATATTCCTTTTCCTCATCATCTATATTATCAAAATATGTAACTTCTTAATCAATTTCTTCATCCTTTTCTTGTTCATAATCATCTTCATCCTTGTCACTAACATTGACAAAAAAATCACTCTACTTGTGAAGAACATAAATATTCTTCCATGTGTTTGTAGCATTCTTCACTACATGCTCAATGTCATTCAACAATATAAGACAAGTGTTGAATCTCAAAGTGAGTTTCTCTTCATTCTTCTTCAGATATTCTTTTACTTTCTTATCACTCAAACTTGACATGAGTTCCCTTACGGTCTACTCATACATATCTTTGGTAGTTTTCATTGCATTCTCCCATATTGAATTGATCTTTTCCATTAGAACATTAGGAATCTGTTGAGCAAGCTAGTCTGGAGAATACTTCCATTTACCTATTTTAGATATTATCAATTCCTTTATTTGCTTCTTCTCCTCTATATTCCTAGTCTCATACTTTAGTGCCTTGAATTTGGTTTTGCCAAATCTTGACTCTAATTCTTTCATCCTTTCCCAAAAAGTAGGTAGAGGCCTTTTAAAAATTACATCTCCTCCTTCTTTGTCCACTTGCTTCCTAGATGATCTTCTTGTAAACACAATAGTAGATGGTTTGGAAGGCTTGGTAATAATTACCTTATATTTCTTCTTCAATGGCTCTTCTTCCTCTGATTTCTCTTCATCTTGTACTTCTTCATCCTCAATATCATCTCCTTTTCCTTCAGTCAATAGAAGAGTGGAACTAGTTTTTATTTTGGCAATTCTCTTCTTCCTTTTGTTGACTACTTGAGGAAGTTTGATTTCAAGTTCAATTCTAGCCTTTGCCTCATCATAAGTACCAAAGTATGCAACTTTAGGGTTAACAATCTCATTAATCAATGCCTCAATTATGTTCTTGGTTTCATCTTTGTTTACATCATAACCAAGAGGTTTTATCCATACTATTCTTGGTCTAACTGCCTGAATATATACTTTGTCACTATCAACCATAAAAAAAAATCATCTTTGTAATCATCAACTAGTTTCTTTGGTATCTTGAATCTATTATTCATCTTCTTTTTGAATGCATCAAAGTAATTGTCCATAATACTTACATAGTTCTCTCCCATTTCAGCTATATAATCATTAATCTAATAAAGAATAGGTACATCCTTCCACCATACTATATTCCTTTAGATGGGAAAACAATTTGTACATAGAAAAATAGAAAAGTCAAAAGTAAACCAAAATTACAAGGATTTTTCTTGGAGGCTCTTATACTCTCCATGTTCTTGTTGAACTAGTTCAACAACAACTCAAAAGGGTCAAGTGATAGGTTATTCTTGACCACTTTGTATACTAAATCCACTGCTTCACATGACATTTTGTTAAGTATGCTCGAACTATAAATCTTATGAGTGATGACATGTATTCTAAAATTTAATTCCATGTCTATGACACAATTAATCTCCATTCCCCTTCCATCCCACTTGGCAAGGGTTTTCTTCTCTAGTTCAACCTGACCTAGGGTTTTGAATGTTTTAACTGTTTCCAACATAGGAAGATCAGTGATCCTATGGATCATCTTCTTGGTTATAAAAATTGGTTGTTCCAACCACAACTAACCATTGTGTACATGACTGAGGATAAATCTTATTGAATTGATTTGAAAATTTTGTGGCATATGTAGAATGTGAGTTAAACCTTTTGCTTCAAGATGTTGATTTTCTAGTTTCAATACACCATTAACAGATAACTCTTTCAATGATTCATCCATCTCTAGTGTTCTAATTTCTTTAATAATAAACTTAAAATGCAAATGGATATAATTTATTAACAATATCTTTGGTAGAATTTGCAACTGAGCTCCACTCAGATCTAGGGTTTCTATAATTGTAGGGTTTCTAGGGTTCTATCAACTAGAATTTATGTGAGATGTCTTCTTCATAATCCTAGTTCTAGTTCTCCTTTGAGAGATCAAGTAGAAATGCTGGAGTCATCTAATTCTTGAGTGACATGTTCATCACTACTTGAACTTGCATTCTCATAGGATATTGGAACCCGTTGTCATCTCATCTGCTTTCTAATGTTATCAACTTTTGCCTTCCTTTCGTCTTCAACTCTTCTAGTATTCATATAGTTCTTGGCAAGATGAGAAAGTTCTATACAAATGAAATTTTTTTGGTAGTATCTCTTATCATCATGTGATGTTTCACACAATTCATTCTAATGTGTACATATTCTCTACAGTAATGACATCTGCACCAAGTGTTATAATCCTAACCAAATATAGCTTTTACAATCTATTCTGCTAGGTTCAATATATTAGTTGTGAATTAAGAATATTTGTACCCATGCTACTTATGTTTATGACATTTTCCTTCAAATATAGGTTTTTCCTTACATTCATTAGCCCTATGTCTATGTTGTTGATCTTAGTTTGGTTTTGAGAATTGAGTGTCAACGCACTTAAGATATTGACTAAGTTCATGTCGAGCTATTAACACATGCCAAGAATAATATGTATAGATGCCAAGTTGCAATGTGTTCCAAGTCACTCATGTGCCAAGTAATTCAAGTGTTGAGCATATAGTTGATGACAAGAAAATTCAAGTGCTGAGTTAGATAGAATTACAATAAGTGTTGAGCATCAATATTATCAAGTGCCAAGTAACATAGAATGGACCTAGTTGTTTGTGATGGCACAAACAACTATCTAAACTATTTTTATGCCAACTTATGGATATATGTCAAAGCTTTGAAGATAAGATCAAATATATTTGGTTTTCCTATGCAATCAACATGCAACCAATTGAAGAATTGGAAGGGATTAAGCGAGAAAATGAATAAATCTTAGTTGTAGATTCATAACTAACCCCAAGCCACCAAAGTCTTTTTAAGAAAGACAAAGCCCCATACTTCAATATATGTGAGGAAGTGATGCGAGCAAATAATTGAAGGGAGAAAAGGGGTGAATTGATTTGAAAGTGTTCAAGGTGACTTAGAAGTGTGAAAGAATTGCAAAATTAGTTTGCAAAATGGAGGAGAAGTGATAAAAAATTGTTATAATAGATCAAGAGGATCAACATGAACAGAACTGTGATCTTAAATCAACAAGGAAAAGTTGTAAGTTATTAGATCAAAAATTCTACTATTACTTTCTAACAACTATATCAGTAGGGTGAAATCCTTTGGACTAGGGTTGATTTAATAGTCATTGTAAAATCCTTTTATAGGGTGACATTCCAAGTGAGTGTTTTAAAATCCTTTAACAAGGCACACTTTTAACAGGGTGTTTCAAAATCCCTTAATAGGGTAGGATCTAACAATCCTTTGTAAGTCTTTAACAAGGTAGGCCTTTCACAAGGCATATCATGAAAATGGTCAAACTATGTAACCTTAATAGTTGATACTTTAATTTTACAGTAGTGGAAAATTGTGGGTGTCATCCCCACTCTAGTTTTACCTTCTCATTTAGAGGATTTCTTGGTAATCATATCTGGGGTCAAGTGTTTATGTGGATGTATTTACTTTACATGTTATTTCAATATGTTAATGTATGAATTATTTTAAGTGAAAAGTTTTATTGGTTAAATATTAATACTTCTGATCCACCCACCCCTCTCAGAAGTGTATGTTTCCCATTTTTAATTCCAACATATGTTGATTGAAATTGTAGCATTTTTCATTGAATTTAGCTTTCCCATTGGTCCAACATCTATTTCATGTATGAACTATCTTACCATAGTGACTGCAAGGAGGTCTAATTCTTTTGAGCTCCTTGCTTGGATGATTCACCTTCTTCTATATATCCAATTCCCACTTTTCTTTTTTTTCTATAATGAATTTGATCATTCAATTGGTTCATGTCTACTTGAGATTTTATCATCATTTCATTGGTTTTCTTTTTAGTATTTAGATCATTCTGCAATCTTTCATTCTTTGATCTTAGATTCATGATTTCTTCATTTCTATTTGTGAGATGATCAATGAAGTCTACTTGTTGAAGGGATAGATGCTGAATTTTGTTCTTTCCTTCCATCTCTTCTTTTATCTTGTTTTTCTCTTCCACAACTTCATATAATCTAACTGACTAAATTTCTTTCTCTCTTCTTAGTTTTCTTACTTCTCAAAGTGAGCTATTTTTTTCTAATAGTTCCTTGATTGCATTGTTAGCTTCATCTGAATTGCTTTCTAAATGGATGTCTTCAATTCTCTCTTCAATATAGAGTTGATCATTCATCTAGATTGCAAGATCTTTTCTTCATTTTAGGGATTAAGAGAGTTTCTCCTTTGCTTTCTTGAGTTGATTGAAATCTATCTTGTCATTGTCAATAGCCTTGTCAAGTCTAGATACCTCCATAGCCTTTGGTCTTTCCTCAAGCTATTAAACTTCTTTCTTGAGAACCACAAAGATCTGATACCAATAGTTGGAAATATTATGATAGGCTAAGTTAGTAAGAGGGGAGGGGTGAATCAGTAACCAATAAAACTTAATCCTTAATTAGAAATTAATCTTAATGAGTATTTTGATCTAATTGCATGTATGAGAAACTGAAACTGTTAAAGCATTCATAATAGTTTTGACACACAATTTTGTGACCTAGAAACCTTCTAAATAGAAAGTAAAATTGGGGTGGGGATGATTCCCACAAGCTTTAGTACTATAATATAAAGTTGTCCTATTAAGGATTACAATGATCACTTCTAAAGATTTCCTTTGTTAGGAGCAATAAGGACTGCTAGGTCCACCTTGCAAAAGGATTTAAAAAATACAATGAAGTATGCACTTAGGAAAGAGATTTATATAAGACTGTTAAGTTTACCTTGTAAAAGGATTTGACTAATCCACCTATTAGGATGAAACAGTAGTTGTTCTTTGATCTACAACTTGGTCTTCTGAATGAGATTCCTTTGAATGTAGTAATCACCTTGCTATGATAGATAAATATTTGTTGCTCCTTATACTACTATAGCCTTTGTAATTCACTCTTCTACTCTTCTTTGATTATTACATTACTTCCATACCATACATTGGATGTGATATAATACATAACATACATACCAATCCAATTACAAATTACAATGTCGAGCACAATACAAGTTTACACGAAATACACAGATTCAACCCAACTATAGGAACTTGGGATCTGAAGACTAGCTTAGTGAGGTTCTAATAATCAACATCTGTTATCAATGCTTGGCATCATCATGCACTTGGTAGATGTAGAAGCTTGGTCCATACTGATTACTTCCAAGTAGTCTTGGCATATAAATTGAGTCACTTGATTCAATTGCATAGCTTAGTAATTACTATCACTATGATCTTAGTATAAACTAAGTTGCTTGGTCAACATTGAGTGGCTCAGTTAACACTAGACTCACATCACATCAACTATGAACTTGGTAAGCACTATACAACTTGATTTGCACTGAGGAACTTGGTAAACCTTATGAAGCTTAGTTTATACTATTGATCACCAACTTGGTAGTAACTGCTCAACACAAACTAAATATTGTCTCTTGGACTCAGTAGCAACTATAGAACTAATAGAGTTTGAAATGCTTGGTTAATATTGTTAACTATACAATATTCTTGGTAGATACTTACAACCTGAATAAGTGTATGTCACTAATAATAAACATGTATGAAATGTCAAAAATCTAATCAAGAAGGATCAAGTACACATAATTATAGAGGTGATTTGACATCAAAAAATAGATACTAAATGTAGGATCATTTTTGATACATTCTAATGGTGAATTAGTCAAAACTCTTAATAGAGTAGTCCTAATAAGCTATATTGAAATACTCTAACCGGGTGCTTACTTAATTGTGAGTTGAAGTCCTTTAATTAGGCACATTTATAATTGGGTGTTGAAACCCTCAAATAGGATAAGACCTAACAATCTTTGTAAGCTTTTAATAGGATAGACCTTTCACAGGGTAGATCATGATTCATGATCAAACATTATTACGTTCATTAGATACAATTTATTGCTATAATAGTGAAGATTTGTGGGTGTCATCCCCACCCCAGTTTTACCTTCTCATTGGAGGGTTTTTGGGTAATAATATCTTGTGTCATATATGGGTGACTTCTTACTTGTTTACATACTTTAGATGTATATGTTTTACATGGTATTTCAATTTTCACCAAAGATCAAATGGATCCATCACACTTAAATGAGTGGCCTTGTTAGAGGATTTAAGAAATTAGTTATAATGCCACCTTACAAAGGATTTACAAATAGGATTGTCAAATTCACTCGTGTAATATATTTTTTATTACAACTATTAGATAGTAATAGTGAAATGATCTAATAAAATGTACAACTACCTTTTCTTGTTCATATCTTCTTTCCACTCATTTATCTTTTTTAAAATCTTCTCTACTAGTTGATCAACACACACTCTTCATATCAACCCTTTCCTTCTCTTAATTCACACTTCCATTCAAATTTGTTATGCTTTGTAACCCTTCTGTGTATGCTCTACTACTAACAACATCAAACTTATTGATCATCCTTTATAAAGATAATGCTTTTCCACTTAATCTCATTTTCTATGGTTTTTAAAAATAATCTCAATGATTCAATCAAATCTTAACTCACATTCATTGAATCTTTCGCTCAGAAAAACATTTTATAAATCTTGCCAGCATGATCTCACCTTGGAACTTGAACTTTTCTTGGATCACAAAATAACCATTAAATCTTCGCCATTTACCTTTACCTAACCCTTTCCATCGATTAATTTTTCTAACTAACTTCATTTCTTCCTAAGAATCTTATAGATTAATCCATATCATCACTCAATATCATCCTTCAATTGATTTTTTAAAACTATTCTCCTTTACTTACCCATGTACTTGTTTCACCAAATAAACTCATATCCTCAATTACAACTATTTACTTGGTTAACATTATATGCTTAGTAACACCATGTTTTAGAATATCCTTAGTTTACTAACATATTTTTTAGTTAACTTTAGTTCAACAAATTCTTTACTTACTGACCATATTTTCTATCTTGGTAACATACAATGATTCCTTGTCTTTTCACTTCACAACTTCATTCCTTTATTACTAACCAATATAACTAACTTTTGTGTCAGTCTAACACTTCATCAAATCATGTAAAAACATCAAACCAGTACTACATTATCAAAGAATAATTTATCTATTATCCATTTAATCTCATAAACTTAACACCTCTTCTTCACGTCATCTTCTATCTTTACCAACCATTTATTTACTCAAGACCACATTTGTCAGATGATTTGACAACTTATATAAATCATTAAGTCAGTAGGCTTGACATCAATACCAATTTAATAACTGATCCAAGTCTTATACATACTTTGAATCTCTCTATTATATGACCTTTTACATTATCAACATCAGTTGGAGTAGAAATATCACTTGTGGTAATAGTCTTCCTTGGTCAACCCCCATTTTGGTGATTTTCACCACCATAGATAGTTTTGTGATCTTAAATGTAGAGTATGTCTAAATAACTATGAGCTAGAATGCATAAAGAAATATCAAGATCGTCCCCAAGTGTGATAGATAAAGCCCTAGTATGAAAATGAAATTAATGTGAAATTAAATGTGTGCTAATCACCATGGACATACAAAGGAAATATATAAATATAAAGCACAAATGTATTGATATGAAAATAACTAAATCATACCCAATCCACAAATGATGAGAATAATAGAATCATTAGTTGGTGATCTCTAATCTATTATCATAATAAAAAAATTTCTCCATAGTGCTCAAAAAATGCATGTAATGCTTAAATTATTGAAAAGTAATGTACATAATCTGGGTGAATCCACAATAGTGGGTTACATTTCTTTTTACCTGAATTGACACTAAAATGTTCATTTTGAAAAAAAATTCACATTCAGATGCATATTGCTGCTAAATTGTTATAAATTTTAAGATGATGTAAATTAGAGCCTTTTAGGATTTTCTCTCTAGATTCCATTTTATTTGGAATTTATTTGAATCCATTTTTATTTGTCCCATGCAAAACTAGTGCATTGCTATAAACAATTTTTTAAAATAGTAACATTCACTTTGTAAAGCATAACTTTAAGAAAATATCAATGTGATTCTTTTGAATGTTGTTTTGTAACATCCATGTCTAATGTTTTAAAATGGTTTGATGACTTTATACTTAGTATTTCATATTTTATTAACTTTTGAAGTTGACCTAACTATAATTTTGTTGGAAATTTGGATAAATAGGATAAGTTGTAAAAGAATTAGAGTTGTCATTATAGCAACATATACCTTGTATAAAGAAGGCATTATGTACAAATAAAGATTCTATAGTTAGACTTAACAATTATCTAAGTACAAGATAGTTTATCAAAAATAGAGATAATTTTGATGTGTATAGACAATATAAGAATTATTGGAACATGCATAGTTAGGTATAGATAGTACAAAGTGTCAAAATGATGTATTTAAGCGTGTAAGTTATTATTGGATAAGATATGACATATTTACTAGTTGTGATAGTATACAGGCATAACATAGCATAAAAGTAAATGTGTAATTATGAGTTAAGGAATTATTTTGTTTATGAAATAATTGCTTAACTTATTAGGGACAACATCCTAAATGTTAACCCTAAGTGAAAAAGAGTTAGTTTTGTATTTTTCCAAGCATGTGAAAGCTTAAAGGCCAATTGGACAATAATTTGTAAATTGTAAGAGTATAAAGGAAATATTGCAACATGCAAAGTTGTGTGTAAGTTGTAAGAAATATGCAAAGTATTGTGTACTTCTTATGAAGACTATGCAAACTTTATGTGATGCAAATTCTAATGTTTGATTAGAGGATTGTGAATTTTGTAGTGAGCAATAGTGACATATCATATATTGAAGATATTAACAACAAGCAAGAGGTTTTTATATCTATTTTTTTGTATCAAGGAACTGTATTGTAAGTTATATGTTTGGGTAGTGAGCTCATCTTGTATATATTTCTATATGTATTTATACCAACTCCTAAAGGATTGAAGCAACTCCTAATAGGGCTGAGGCTTCTAATAAGGCCTAAGTCATCTAACAAGGACTGAGACACTATACAGATGTAATAGACTCCTAACAGGGTCAATATCTTTAACTATATACTTTTATTAGTGAATCATTTTGTGGGTACCATCCCAACCATGGTTTTCACTTGGCCAAGGTTTCTATAGTTAAAAAAATATGGTGTTATGAGTTCTCTTATTGCATGGCCATGGTTACTATTCATCATTATTAGTTTACTTTCACATGCAAGATATAAGAAAATTAATAATATCTAGTTTTGGGCTAAATTTTGTAGAATACTAATTCACCCCCCCTCTCAGTTATGTTGGTGGACTTTACTTTCTAAGAATTGGTATTAGAACATCAGAAATAATTTAGGAGCTCTTGACGCATCAAGGAACTAAGAAGATGTGATCAAGGAGGCAAGGCATTATATTCCAAATGTGCAATGTCCTCCAAGTTTACCAAGGATAGCAAAGATGAGCTAAAGAGGAAGCATGATGAGGTATAGGTACTAGTTAATCAGCTCCAACAACTAGATAAGAATATTGAAGACATTGAGGCATAATTAGGGAAGAATTATGATGAGATAAGTCTTATAGAAATGAATAGAGAAAGGATAACGAAGAGGTTCTCACTTCTAAGAAAACTTTTTCTTTGAAAATAAGTATACTTGAGTGATACGTGAAAGAATTCCTGAAAGTGAAGACATCTTTTGACAAGTTTGTCTACTCAAACTTGAATGTGGTTGAAATAGCATCCTATAGATTATGTACTCTTCTCAACATATCAGAGGGAGTCAAAGATTCATGGGAGAAGAACTTTAAGAATTTGAAGACAAGCTTTGATGACTATATCACATGCCTATTAGATTGATGTAGAGGTATAGAACCAAAATTTTGACTTGTATATAAGTTTTGACACCTTTTTCATTGATGTCAAAGAGGGAGTAATATAGGAAAAATGTATAAAGGTTAATGTAAGTGGGAGTAATAGAATAATTGCATAATAGTATGAATCATGAAGAAAGGGGGAGAAATAATTATGCGAAGTATTATATTGTAATATGAGATATAAGGAAAGATTGCTATAAAATATGATGATCCATAATTTTTAAGTTTTTTGAATTCTATAAAAGCTACATTTTAAAAAAGAGAGTTTTGATCAACATTTTGGGACTTAACCAATTTTACCATATGTTGCCATCAATGCAAAATGGTAATATTGTTGGAAATTCAGATAAGTAGGATAAGTTGTAAAGATGGTTTTCATTTATGGCAACATATACCTTGTATAAAAAAGGCATTATGTATAGACGAAGATTCTAAATTTAGACTTAAAAATTGTCTAGGTACAGGATAGTTTATCTAATAGAGCATAGATAATTTTGATGTGTACAGATGAAATAAGTATTATTCACATGTGCAAAGTTAGGTACAAATAGTATAGAGTGTCATGATGACATATGTAAGTGCATAAGTTGGTATAGTTAGTATGGAAGAAGATATGGTAGATTTATCAGTTGCAATAGTATATAGGAAGAACAACACATAACAATAAATGGGTAATTATGAGTTAAGGAATTACTTTTTGTACAAAATAATTACTCAACTAATTAGGGATGACATCCTAGATGTTAACCCTAAGTGAAAAAGAACTAATTTTGTATTTTTACAAGTGTGTGAAAGATTGAAGACTGATTAGACAATAATTTATAAATTGTAAGGGTATAAAGGAAAGATTGCAATATGCGAGGTTGTGTATAAGTTGTGAGATATATGTGAAGTATTTTGTGATTCTTATGAAGACTATGCAAAGTTTTTGGGATGTGAATTCTAATGTATGATCATAATATTGTGATTTTTGTAATGAGCAATAGTGACATATTAGATATTGAAGATATCAACAACAAGAAAGAGGTTTTTGTATCAAGGAACTACATTATAAGTTACATGTTTGGGTAGTGAGCTTAGATTGTACATCTTTTTTTTTTATGTATTTGTACCAAATCCTAATAGGGTTGAAGCAACTTTGAATAGGGTTAAGGCCTCTAACAAGGCCTAAGTCCTCTAACAAGGGTTGAGAGATTATACATATGTAATAGAGTACTAATAGGGATAATATATTTAACTAAATACTTTTAATTAGTGGATCATTTTGTGGGTACCACCCCCACTAGGGTTTTCCCTCTGATCAAGGGTTTCCCTAGTTAACATATCTGGTGTTATTGTGTATGTGTATCTTCTTATGGTTGTTGATTATATTGTTCACATTCTTAATGAGTAATAATATTGATAAATGTTTTATTAGTTGGATAACTGATTCACCCCACTCCCCCCTAGTTATTTTGGTAGACTTTACTTTCTAACAAAGTTTTACATCCCTTCATTTTGTAACTTGTAACTCACTATGTATTTGTCCATTTCAACTTCTTTTGATAGAAAGAGGACTTATAGACCCAGTGAATATATATTTCAAAGATTTTTTTGTCATGTTTACTCTTTTCCTCTAAGTGTCAAGCACAAGGGTTGATTTTTGGTACGAAACCTATATTTGACTAATGTAAAAAAAATGCATAATAAAATCAAATATATTAAAATTTTAACCATTGGAAATTTTGTTCTAATTACTTCTATCATGCATATGGATTTATTAATATAATCCTATTTGAGCCCTCAAATTAAGATATGAAGCGAATCAAAGTGCATAACATGTTGAGTTTTTTAGGAGCACACTTAGCGAGGGGGTTTTAATTAAAAGTACTTTCTCTCAAAACTAAAGGGTTTTGAAAGAAATTACTTTCTATAAAAATCAATTGGCATTTTATCAGAGTTAACAAGTTAAACTCTAAAAGTTTTGGTTGAAACTTCCTAGGTACTTTCAATAGAGACCTAGGTTCAACCAAGTTAAGTTTTTTTATTAACAATTTCATATAAATAAAGATGTTCTTTTTTCATTTTGAAAATATGAAATGTGAAGGATAATTCACATTTTTAGAAGGAAAACATTTAGAAGCGCATTGAAGTTAGTGTTAGATTCTAAAAAACAAAATTTTTTCAAAGGAAAGAGATGGGAAATAAAAGGAATATAAGAGTAAATAAGACTTCATGAAATATTTACCTAAAACAAAAAGAAGACAACATGACCAAATATTGTCAAGATATTACAGTAAGAAAGACAATATCTCTCTCTCCCCCTCCCGTTTAGTCCTCTTATGTGATTTAAATTTACTTGTTCTTTCTAGGATCTCTCTTACTTTCACTTTTTACATTATTTAGTCATGTTTAGTCTCTCTCTCTCTCTCTCTCTCTCTCTCTCTCTCTCTCTCTCTCTCTCCCCGCTCTCCCCCTCTCCCTCTTTGTACTCATTTTTAGGACATCCCTTAAAAATCCTTAATATTATCTTTGTCTTTGATCCCCTCAAGACACACACTCAATCTCTTGAGTTTAGTCATAAACCCTCTATCTTGCTATCTCTTTTATAGATCCACTTGACATACTCTCTCTACTTTATTTTTGGATCTCTCTCTATCTCTTTGGTTGATACCATTAAGAATCTCTCTTTCTCCAATCTTAACACACTCTCTCCATAGACCACTTGTAGTTCCTCTCCCACTTGATTCCTGTAAGTCAGCTAGAAGGATGCTCTTTCTTTTTGAGTGATCTTGTTAGGATCCATGAGTGGTTTACACCCTTGGGGTGATTTTATTATGTTACTGTATCAACAATGTGATTATTCTTATGCATATTTGATAAGATAATGATGTATTAGAGGGTTTCAATGAGGTTTGTGACAATGGTTACTTGGACCAATATGGTATCACGGCATTATTTTTTGATTACCATGAGTTTGGAACAATAGGTCCACTATGTATTACTTGTCATGCTGCACTTGACTAGGTTCCTACAATAGTATTTAGTCATGTGTTTGCCCATGTTGAATTATATGTTTATGGTGCCATTTATGTTATTGAGTATTAAGTTCTTAAAATAATTATAAAATAAGTCATCTATATTGTATTTATGGATTATGGTGCTAGAAATCATTTATTTTGTCTCCTTCAATAAATTAATGCAAATAGAAGAAATTAGATGCTTTAATAATATGATTTACATACTTGTTGTTTTAACTATTATATATTTCAAATCTACACTTAATAATGTGCATTTATTGTGCATAACGTATATCCCCAATAGTGGCACATAGAGTTAGTAATCAAACTTTTCATGTTGAGCCAATATTTTCTATGTATAAGTGATGTATCTTTATATTGATTTCTTTAACCCTTCGACAATTCATAAAAAAAATTTCATTATACATTTGTGTCTAGACCCATGAATGTTTGTGTATTTAGGAATCCACAATGGTCAATAAAATATTAATTAAATGTTCTTTTAATGGGTTAGAGGGATTTTATTTAATTGTTTAATTTATTTTATTTACTGGCAATTTTTCATATTTGGATTGCAATTAATTGAAAAATGTGATAATAGATAATTAAGTGGGTTAATAATATTTTATAAGTCACTTGATTAAGTTCTTATATTATGCGAAAAGTGAGTTTCTATTCTCACTTGCCACCTTGTTATTTCATGATTTTTGGAGGAAATTCCTCAAAACCTTCTAATGTCAATTTAATATTTTTCTTTTTGTAGGAGTTTGGCTTGGTAGATCTATACCATCTTAAATTTGACATACTCCAATTTAATAAAGTTTAAGAACCTATTTAATGCAAGATCATCAATCTCCTCACACCTCTTCTTCTTTCTTCCCTATAATTTCTCTTAGGTGGAATTGGGGTAAAACCTAATAGATCCTCTTTAAAGCTCCTATATTCATGGCATTAAGCTTGAGGTAGGATCTATCCTCCTAGGTTCTCCATTTCCTCCATCTATCCAATTGGAATATTCTCTTCATCCTGCAATGAATACATCATGGATTCTAGAGATTCAGGACCTATTTTAGGATCACAAAGGAATCTTGATAGACTTGAGACCTATATGTTAGGGGCATAGTGCACCCTTGATCAATCAAGACCACAATGAACCCTTGATTGGCCTGTATTTTGGGTCCTATATTTGGGTCCTGTGTTAGGATACCTTTAGGTGTTAATTTCTAGGAATGTCAACCTATGAGAGTTAGTCAATTTTGAGCTCTATATTAACCCTTCTATTTCTTCATTTTCACATCTCATCATCAAGTATCCAAGTATTCCCAAGTAACTAGTACATTAGGCCTCCATTTTTTACCAAATTTTTTGATGATGGGCCAATTTGACTCGTCAAATCCACATTTTTAAAATATGATCCCAAAAAGGTCATAGTTTTGACCAAACATAAATTTGTCAAAATTTTGACTAAACGTAAGGTTTCGGTCAAAATTTTGACAACACTTGAGTTATAGTCAAAATTTTGATGTTGTCAGGATATAAAGAAAAAAAAAGAAAAGCAAACAGTTCATTTTGCATCTATCGAATTTGAAGTGTGCGAGAGGGGTTTTGTGCCATATTGTTTGCATGCAAGGAAAAGTGTTGCATTACTCCAGTAAGATATCAATGTCCACTTATTTTGGATAATGGAAGGGAAATAAAAAGTCAATAAATTTTGATTGAATGATTTCAGCCTGCATTTAGATGATATAGTGTTATTTGTAGTAGATGATTTTTATGGCTTAAAGTCCTTTAGTTGATTTTCAAGCCAACATGAATATCATCATTTTATTAGAGTGGAAGTTAGTTTTCATCTTCACCTATTAGTATATCTTCAAGTTGACAAATCCCATTTCTATCTATACCTATCAGTATAGCTAATTTGGGTGGATTCATACAGGATTCACACGGGAGCTTAATATAGGAGATGAATAGTCTTGATTCATTGTGATATGTCATGCTTCTATTACCTTTTTCTGTTACTCCCACACCACATAGACTATCTACTACATCAAGTAGTGGGTATGCTCATCGTAACTCTCAGTTAGAGATGGTGTTTCCACTTTCCCAATATGTAGAGTGTCAAGCATCCAACACATAACCTCTTTCTTTTCAAATGATACGTGTGCCATTCTATGTGCATAAAAAATAGGGAATTTATCAAAAATATTTTTCTTCACAAATATATTACAATAAACACAATTATATTCTATAGGAATACACCATCACACATAGACAAAAAAATATATTATTATACTTTTTTGTAAAATAATTGCCTCAATATTTTTTTGACAAGAACATACATTTAAGAACCTCGATGGTTCAGTTTCCAACTTTCCTATGTTAAGGCCTGTGGTGTTTTAATATTGTATATTAGTTTTTGCAATACCTATAATAGACCCATGATTTACCATTCACTAAATGATTGTGATAAGTAGCTACTCTACTTGGTAAACAAAATGAAATATAGAGTACTCCATAAACTATTGCAATTTTTGCCAACTATTATGCTTGATATATGCAAGTTTTTGGACAATGGTTATGTCACTCGTGATGGATATAATTGATTAATTGTGTATTATCTTTGATGTTACAAAAATGTCATAATCATTATTAGACAATATATGTCAAGATCACTCAGGTAGTGAAGATAGTTTTCTATGTCTAGCAAGCATTCCTATGTTTGCCTAGTTTAGAAGATAGTGTCTACTGAGTTCACTCAAGCATCAAAGGAAAATATGCAAAAGATGAGTGTTAATTGAGCTCACTTAGTTAATGAAGGAAAGTTGGATGGAACTAGTGCTAACTAAGCTTACTTAATTCCTAAAAGATTTTCATGAGTTTACAGTGTTAACCCAGCTCTTGTTCGTTAACAAAGGAAATCATTTTTGAGTTAGTTTCTACAGAGTTGGTTTGGCTAATGAAGGATTTTCTTATTTTGGTATATTAAGCTTAATTGATTTATATACTAATTCTAACTGACTAAAGGGATGAATATTAATTAATCTAAGTTGTATTTGAGCTGACTTGACAAAGTGGAAGATATATGTATAAGGTCAAGTTGTGATTTCAAAGTGTGCATGTGAGAAAGTATGAAGATGTTATTGAAGATTTGATAATAAGAAGAGGAAGAAAATTTGAAGGATAACTAGAATATGCTTGTGGAGTAGAAAAGCTGTATTTGATTAGGAAGGATCAAGTACAAGCCATAATAGAGATCTCTATTCAACAAATTAGTTGCATAGAAATCTGGTCATCTCATTATTACTCTCTAACCATTATAGCAGTGGTCTAAATATCTTAACAAAGTTTTCTTAATAGCTATTTGCAAATTCTATAACAAGGTGGCAGTTCTATTAAATTGTCTCAAGACCTCTAACAAAGCCACTCCTAATAGGCTGATGAAATCCTTTAATAGGGTGACACCTAATAGTGTGTTTTGTAACCTTTAATAGGGTTGGCTCCTAATAGGGCTCACTTTAGAAGAGTGAAAAATAGTAACTAGTTGCAATTGGTGGTTTTTCCCAAATTGGGTTTCCACATTAAATCCTAGTGTCCATTGTATTCATGTTTTTTTTAAAAATATGTTTGTAACTAAGTTAAAGTAATAATAATCATAGATAAGATCTAAAAGTTTATATGTTAAGAATTTACTGAGCTAATTTAGTTATTACTGAGTTACAACATTTTATGTGTGTTTACCGAGCTTCAGTAGTATTTAGTTTTTAGTTTGCATTGTTGTACTGATATCTAAGGGATCTAGGATTTATTTTAGCAGTAATTGATTCACCCCTCCCCTTTCAATTACTCCTCTTATATTTCCAACAATTGGTATTAGAGCTTTTGGTGCTTGTAGAGAAGGTTTCAAGGACCTCAGCTAAAGATTAGGATATCCTACAAAAGAGAAATTCCCAAGTTGAATAAAGACAATTTTGCAGCATGGTAAGGACTTATGAGGTTACACCTAGCTACTATTAGTGATTCAAGTTGTAAATATCTTGATGTTGAATACAAAAATTCCACTAGAATATTATTAGTTGAAGATATTTCTGAAAAGAAGAATCATAATATCATGATGATTGATATTGCATTTGCTCTCAGTTATGCTAAATTTGATGAGGTAAAGGATTCCAAAATTACTCATACAATATGGACCAAACTAAAAGATATCTATGGAGGATATGATAATTGTTGAGATAATGGGTGTTGCAAACATTGCATAATATTGTTATCTTATTATTTTATTTTTTATTATGTAATGTTGTACCTAGATGGACGTGCAACATGTAAAGATTCTCATAGAATATTCTTGATGGGTTGTATTGTAACATTGTGAAAATATTTCATGTAATTATTTAATATTGAGGAAAATAATTAAATGCCCAGTATTAAATGTGGGGTCAGTGGGTTAGGTAGCACATGGTTTTAGCACATGGTTTATGTAATACCACTTGGTGGTTTTGTGGGACTTGCTACTATATAAGCAGCCACAAGGGTAGTTGTTGTAGAAGAGAAGAGAGAGTGACAAGGAGAAGACAAAAGGAAAGAGTTGAGCAGGACAAGGCTTGACAGGTTAGCCAAGGGAGCATTTGTGAAGGTTGAAAGCATGGCATGAGATGTGTGGATTCATGCTTGTTCACATAGTTTGCTCGGTTGTGGCTATGGCTATGAAGGCTTCCATGCTTGTATGGCAATGGTATTTTTTGCTGAATAATACATGGTGATGGATGCTTTTGGAGGCTGGGTTTTTTCCCTCAATGAGGGTTTCCCAGGGTATATCTTGTGTCACAATTTTGTGGGTATGTTGTCTATTCTCTTGCATGTGGATTTTAATTCCGTGTTTATTTCAGATCTATTATGGGTTATGTGGAAACGTTATATTCTTTGTTGCCAAGTTTCCTCACAAGTGGTATCAGAGCCTAGTTTTGGCCTGGTCATGGGTTCAAATCTCCCCGGTGCCTTCCCGACCCACGTAAGCACCTGATATGCACGTCGAGGGGGAGATTGTTGGGTGATGCGACGCGCTCCCCTGCCCACAGGTGGTTAATTATGTGGTGTTCCATGTTCACTAACAGTCATGGCTTTTGGTGCAATGACAAATGGGCCCCACAAGTGGTATCAGAGCTATGGTTTTATTATTGTAACCCTAGATTGAGTCCATGGGAAAGCATGAGAGGATAAAAGAAAGGGCAAGATATATGAATGATTTATTGTAGATCTAAGAGTTTTGGGTTTGCTATTATGATGGGATGTTAAAAGATTTGGGCATGTGAAATTTTTTGGACAAAAGGATTTTTTGGATGTTTCATTTAAATGAGGGTTTTGGGGGGTAGCTTGTAGAAATGACCTCCCGGGTAAAAACAGACCTCACCATTGGATCCAGGTTGACATTTCCATAAAATTTGATATATAATATGCCCTAGTTTGGCCATGTTCAGAGCAAATGAAAGAGTTTTTTAGTTTCAGCCCATGATGGCCGTCAAATTTAATCCCGTCAGAATTTTCGTCACTGAAAAAAATTAAAAATGAAAAATCGTACTGAAAATGGTAAAAAGACTGTCTTAGTAAAACCGCCATAACTTTCTCTCAGAATATCGGATTTCAGAGTTCTTATAGGTGTTGGAAAGCTAATTCAGAGCACTACAAGATGGTGTAGGTTTGATTTTGTGATTTTGATATTTTGTCAGGTTTTGAGAGCCCTAAAGTTAGATGTTATTTATTTTGAGCACAGATTAGGGCATAACTTGGGCATACGGAGTTGGATTTTGGACTTCGAGTAGTCAACGAAAAGCTCTTGGAGAGCTCTACACATTGGTTCAGATTTGGTGTAGGTTTGGCATGATTTATTTATTGATATATTTATCTGAACAGTTAATAGATATATTTTGACTATGATAACATTGGGAGTTTATGGCATTGGAGATTTAAGATTTGATGCCATTGTATACTCAGTTCATATTGGTCTCATGATGATATGGTTATCAATATTTGGATTTGAATATGTATGATGACTTGTTGGGTCTACAAGTTGTGCAGTGTTGTAAGCAGTCTATACTTACAGGTTGCATTTATAGCTTGGTTATGGGTTGTCTTTGCCCATTGATCTTTCATTATTGATGCATATTCAGATTGGTGGCTTAGATTTGGGTTGTCTATGCCCTAAGTCACATGATTTTATCTTCATGTAAAAGGGATGAGATGTTGTTACTAGGTACAGTCATGGTGGAGGATTGTGGTTGACTATGCTGACAGGTTGGACATATTGAGAGCCAGATGCTCAGTTCATGGGTGCGATCATGGTGTCATGGATTTTGGCATGACATGATTGGATATACAGGTACATCCTTGATGTTCATTAGCTTGGATTTCTGATTCAGTTATGGTGGTATATCTTCTAGGTTGAGGATCATGGTTATTTGGTTTCTTTTGAGGAGCTCATGATGTGCACTTTGAGTTCTTTGATGGTTTGATACTTTGGTTGATTCTCATGGTTAGAGGATGGATTTTTTCATCATGATGTCATGGATAGCTTGGATACACAGTTTAGTGGGAGCTTGTGACAGTGATGGGGTGACAGTGCAGGATTAGTTCCTGGTTTGGTTTATATCTTCTTGGTTTGGAGAGGATGGATTTTATGATGCCATAGGTGACTTGGTACGACAGTTGAGTGGGATTTTTGTTGGCATTGATATATTTATTGAGTGTTTGCAGATGTTGGAGGTTTGTCTTAGATCCTGTTGCTACAGAAGCGTCTTTGACATTTGCATGGTGCACTTGTTATCTTCATGGTGTTTGAAGATGGTTAGATCTTGAGGACTCATGGAGTTCTTGGTTATCTTCATGGTGTATGGAGATGGTTCTTCCTGGTATGTGGAGATGGTTTTCTTCATGGTGTGTGGAGATGGTTGCATCTTGAGGACTCACAGGGTTCTTGGTAAAGGTGTGGTTTATGCTTTTATTTGGCATGTTATCCTTGGTATGAGGATGGTTTCATTATTATGTCATGGTATACTCTTGATACACGTTTAGAGTTGTGACATGTTATAGTATGTTCATGTGGAGTATGTTATCTCTTTGGTTGAGATGGTAAGATCATGTTGTCATGTTTATGTTCCTGAGGCCATGGTTGGAACTTTGACATTGATCTTGGTTTAGTTTCTTGGTATTGAGTACACTGATCATAAGCTAGATACTTCATGATATTGCTATGTTGCATTTGGAGTTAGCATGGATTGATTGGTTATAGGTGCTCATGGTTACTTAGAGACGGTGGTGACGCTGATTTCTCTTGGATTAGAGAAGTATTTGTTGGGACGATTGATGGTTTCAGCAGGAAGTCTGAGGGGCAGTCACCTGATATGGACTTGAGAGGAGATTGTTCTTAGATGAGTCTTGGTTGGAGACTTGGATATCTTGATGAGCATTCTCATTCCCCACTCTTGGTCTACTCGGCGGTTTGCTACTTGAGAGGTATAGCCCATTATTTTCTCTCAGTTGCATTATATTTATGCTTGTCTTTCATGGATATGGATCTTGAGCTATGGTACATGAGTTAGTTCTGGAGGGTTCATTTGAGAGATGGTTTAGCATTGGTTATCTCCATGTGCATATGTTGTTATGCTAGTTGGGTTTAGGAGATGGTTTTATATTGGGCATATTCCTTGGTTTAGGAATGATTTATGAGTTTGATCTTCTTGTGAGAGGCTTACATCTATGATTAGTTATATGGTATGGTTTGGGTGTTGTTGAGGCTTCTTGTTGGGGTTTTATGGAGGAGATCATACTTCCACAATTTACATCTAGAGGTGTGTGTAGAAGGACATGATACAGGTTTGATTTGCATGATTTCTCTAGTCTCGGTTATCTTCCTGGATGTTCAGTTTTGCCTACATTGGATTTGAGATTGGTTGGAGATTGTGATCACTAGTTTGTGCTCATGTATGTCATGTGAGAAATGACATGGTTATTTATTTATCTCTTTCCTTTGTTGGTTGTGGAGAACTTGGAGACTATTGGAGACTTGTTATGAGAGTTATTCTTGCAGGATATTAGATTATGTATTGTGGATGTCCTTGATACTACATGGATTCACTTCTTTGAGATGTGTTGAGTGGATTGGTTATATATTTGATATTATCTTTTGCAGTGGGAGCTTCTTGGTATATATGTGGTAGGTATTGCTCTTGAGGCTATTGATTGCAGGTTATAGATTGTATATGTCGGTGATATAAGATTCACTTGTTATACCTTTTGGAGGTATGGATAGTTGGATGGGTTTGGTACTTTGCTGTGGGTGCTATTTCAGCTATGGATATTTTGACAACTACGGATACATGTGATTACCTTTGGATCAGGTTTTTTGTGCTTGGAATTTCAGTTGGTACAAGATTTTATGATCTTCTAATGCGACAGGTTGGGTGGCTTTCTCTTTGGATGGCTTCTATGTATGTCTAGTGGCAGTGGCATAATAGGAGGTGAGATCATTTATGTTTGAGATGCTGGATACTTTGATTTTTTTCCGGGTACCAGGATGGAGCACTTGGTGTATTTTGATCCATGATGGTGGATGTGCTGGGAGGCATTGTTCTCTTGTTCATTTATGTGGCTACGGATTGACCCTATGCAATGTATACAACAAGTGGGAGATTGTTGAGATAATGGGTGTTGCACACATTGCATAATATTGTTATTTTATTTTTTTATTTTTTATTATGTAATGTTATACCTAGATGGACGTGCAACATGTAAAGATTCTCATGGAATATTTTTGATGAGTTGTATTGTAACATTGTGAAAATATTTCATGTAATTATTTAATATTGGGGAAAAGAATTAAATGCCCAGTATTAAATGTGGGGTCAGTGGGTTAGGTAGCACATGGTTTTAGCATATGGTTTATGTAATACCACTTGGTGGTTTTGTGGGACTTGCTACTATATAAGCAGCCACAAGGGTAGTTGTTGTAGAAGAGAAGAGAGAGTGACAAGGAGAAGACAAAAGGCAAGAGTTGAGCGGGACAAGGCTTGACAGGTTAGCCAAGGAAGCATTTGTGAAGGTTGAAAGCATGGCATGGGATGTGTGGATTCATGCTTGTTCACATAGTTTGCTCGGTTGTGGCTATGGCCATGAAGGCTTCCATGGTTGTATGACAATGGTATTTTTTGCTGAATAATACATGGTGATGGATGCTTTTGGAGGCTGGGTTTTTTCCCTCAATGAGGGTTTCCCAGGGTATATCTTGTGTCGCAATTTTGTGGGTATGTTGTCTATTCTCTTGCATGTGGATTTTAATTCCGTGTTTATTTCAGATCTATTATGGGTTATGTGGAAACGTTATATTCTTTGTTGCCAAGTTTCCTTACAA
Source organism: Cupressus sempervirens (assembly GCA_028749045.1). NCBI lineage: Eukaryota > Viridiplantae > Streptophyta > Pinopsida > Cupressales > Cupressaceae > Cupressus > Cupressus sempervirens. The sequence goes on along the minus strand of CM053784.1, from coordinate 400,802,129 downwards.
TAATGTAAGAAGAGCCAAAGGAAAAAGCCTCAGATGACAATTTGACCAAATGAGAATGAGAGAAGATGAAAACACTGCAAAATATGTGGAAAGGATCAAGGCTAGTGTAAGTGCAATCAAAGCATTTGGAGGAAACATTGAAGAGAAAATAGTTGTAAGCAAGTTACATAGAACTCTTCTTTCTATTTATGCAATTAGATTATCTGCTATTAAAGAAATGAGATGTGATCCAAATAATAGAATATCTTTGGATGCTCTAGTTGAAAGATTGACAAATTTTGAGTTAGATAACTTTGGTCACTATGTTTATAGTTCAAAGTTTATGGAATCTACTTTTTAAGCTAAATTGTCACTCAAGGAAAAGGGTAAGAAATCAAAGTCTAGTCAATCTAGAAGTGAAGAAGAAGGAACATTAGAAGAAAGTTCAGACAGTGATTTTGGAGCTATTGAAGCCCTACTTGTGAGGAAACATTCTAAAGGAAGAGGAAAGTACAAAGGTAAAGTTCCTCTGATCTACTTTTCTTGTGAAGAAGTTGGTCACATTGCTACTAGGTGTCCAAATAAGGATAATCAAAGATGAAAAGAAAAGAAATAGGCATAAAGGAAAGAAGGACTCTAAGAACTACAAAAACTACAAGGACAACGTTAAGAAATCTTGTTTTATAGCTAAAAATTTTGATAACAGTGAAGATGAAATGGTATATATTGTTGTGAAAGATGAATCTAATGATGAAGGAGATAAGATGATGCTTATTTCTCATGTTAGTAAAAATGATATATGGATTATTGATAGTGGTTGTTCACATCATCTGACTAGAGACAAAATAAAATTTGAGCACATGGAATATTACGATGGAGGTAGTGCAAGATTTGGAAACAATGAACCTTGTAAAATAAAAGGAAAAAGATGTATTTCATTGGCTAAAGAACTTGTATGTGATAATGCTTATTAGGTTAAAGGACTAAATCATAATCTACTGAGTGTGGCACAGTTGAATAACATTGGATTCAAGGTAGAATTCATGAATGGATAGGAAAAACTACCAGATGGAAAAGGAAATCTAGTTGGATCTGGTAAGCAAACAAAAGGTAACCTTTTATCTTGATCTCAATGATTGTTTATGTTTTATTGCTCAAGTAAAAGAAAGATGGTTATAGCACAAAAGGTTATGTCATGTAAACTTTGATAATATGGTTAAGATAAGAAAAGATAGAAGAATAAGAGGTATTCTAGTTTTAAGAACCTTGACATGGGTCTATGCAAGAATTGCCAAATTGGTAAGATGGGAAAGACTAACTTCAAAAGAAAAAACTATCATTTAGAAGAAGTCTTTTAAATTGTTCATACAGATTTATTTGGGCCTATTGGAATAGAAAGCTATAGAGAAATTTTTTTTTCATTATTTTTGTTGATGACTATTCTAGAATGATGATAGTAATGTATCTAAAAGAAAAATCAAAAGCTTTTAAAAAAATTCAAGTGGTATCTGGCAAGAGTAGAAAAGGAAACTAGAAAGAGGTTGAAATGCTTAAGATTAGATAGAGGTGGGTGAATTCATCTTGAACAAATTCAATAATTTTTTCATATAAAGAGAAATCAAAAGACAAGTATTAGCCCTTGCTACACCACAACAGAATGATATAGCTGAAAGAAGAAAAAGATCTATCATGGATTGTACAAGAACCTTAATGATTAAAAATAAGGTTGCTCTCAAATACTGGAAGGAAGCTATCAACACTGTAGTTCATACCATGAACAAATTACAGTTGAAGAAATATTCAAAGAAAACACCTTATTAGCTATGGTATGGCTACAAACCTAATGTAAGTTACTTGAAAGTATTTGACACCAAATGTTATGTATTGAAAGAATCAAAAAAAGGAAAATTTGATGTAAAAGGTGATGAAGGAATATTTCTAGGATACTCCCATAGAAGTAAAGCATATAGATGTTTGAATTTTTCTAATTTGAAAGTTATAGAAAGTGCACATGTTAGAATTGATGAGTTTATAGAAAAGAGTGAAGAAGAAAGCAACAAGGAACTAGAAGATTAAAGAAGATTTGTTTACTATGAACTTGATACCCTACCAAATCTATCATAAAGAAAAGAAGCTTAATCTCTTGAGTCCCCAAAATTCTCAATAGTTACTGAGTTGTAGACAATGCAACCTGAGTTATAGTTTGAAGGACATGAGTCACAGTTAGAGCATACCAAGCTAGTTAAACGGAGCCTGATGGACCCGAGTCATAGACAGAAGGACTCGAGCTTGAAATTGAAATTCAAGATTAAGATGGTGGAACTCATTCAAAGAACAAAGAGCCTGTGTTAGAAAGATATGTCATAAGGCATCATTCATCTCAGCAGATCATTGGAGACAAATTAGATGGAACAATGACAAGAGGCAACATGATTACTTGCTGAATTTGAACCTAGAAATGTTAAGGATGCTCTAGAAAATAAACGTTGGATTGAAGTAATGAATGAAGAGATAGAATAGATAGAAAAGAAAAAAACTTGGATTCTTGTTCCTAGACCCAAGGATAAAAATGTAATTGGCACAAAGTGAGTATTCAAAAATAGATTGAATGAAGATGGAAAAGTTTCAAGAAATAAAGAAAGATTGGTGTGCAAAGGCTATTCTCAAAAAGGAGTTATTGATTATGGTGAGACTTTTTCTCCTGTGGCAAGATTAGAAGGTGTTAGAACTTTACTAGCATATGCAACACATAGAGGATTTAAATTATATCAAATGGATGTTAAATCTACATTCTTGAATGGAATTCTTGATGAGGAAGTCTATATTGAACAACCAAAAGGTTCTATAGATCCTAAAAAATGGACATGGTTTGCAAATTACACAAAGCATTATATGGTCTCAAGCAAGCTTCTAGAGCTTGGTATGAAAGACTTCATAATTACCTGGTACAGATTGGCTTTCAAAGGATAAATGATAATAGTAGTCTATATATCAAGGAAGGACCAGACAAGAATATTGTGTTGACATTAATATTTATTGATGATACTTTATTTATAGGAAATGATGACTTATGCAAAGCATTTTCAGAAGAAATGAGTAAAGAATTTGAGATGTTCATGTTTGTGGAGATAAAATTCTTTGTTGGATTGTAGATATTGTAGAAAAAAATGGTATCTACATCACTCTATATCAATGAGATAATAAAAAAATTTTGAATGGAAGATTCAGGACTAGTTGGAACACCTGTCTACTAAATATATAACTCACCAAAAATGATGATTCCAAAGAAGTAGATTAGACCACATATAGTTCAATGATTGGAAAATTATAGTATACAGTACACATAAGGCCTGCTATTGCTCTAGTAGTTAGAATAGTAGCAAGATTCTCAACAAATTCTAAAGAAAATCACATTTTGGAAATCAGGAGAATCATGAGATATTTGAAACATACTGAAGGCTATGATTTATGGTATAAACTTATAGGCAATTTGGACTTCAAAGTATTTACTAATGTGGATTGGGTAGGAAGTATTGATGATAGAGAAAGCACTAGTAGTGGAACATTCTTTCTTGCTAAAAGACTAATGTCTTGGACAATCAAGAAACAAAATTATACATCTCAATCCACATCAGAGGCAGAATATGGAGTAGCAGTAGTTAAATGTTTTACCATTGTTTGGTACAAATAATTGTTGGAAGGAATGAAGATAGAGATTAAGGATCCAATAGTCATATACTTATATAATACCAGTGAAATTAACATACCAAAGAATCTAGTAATGCATACTAAAACAAAGCACATTGCGATAAAATATCACTTTTTAAGAGAATTGGTGCAAGAAAAAGAAGTCAGAGTGGAATATGTTAATACAAGGGAATAGATTGTAGAAATATTAACCAAGCCATTACCTAAGAATACATTTCTTTACCTAAGAGGTAAGCTAGGGGTCATTCCCCTATCTCATTTTTTCTAAAAGAAGTTTAGTGATGCATCGACTGGAACCTCTTGAAGATCAATCAGTTGGTGTAGAATTAACAAGGGCATATTTTAGATGAATCGGTACTTAAGGCACATTGGTATTAATAGAATTTCTATTTTTGGCATGTGTTTTCAAAGAGGGAGAAGTTTACTATCATATCTTTGAGAATTTTTTCGAACCATAATAAAGAAAGGAACCAAAGAGGGAGAAGTTTTCCAAAGAAGAAGTTTGCTGAAAGAGGGAGAAAGTTTTGAATGAACTTGGTAGGATTTTTTGTAGATAGAATTCAGTGAAAAAAAGAGTTCATACTGATAGAGGGAGTTCTCAAAAAACCAATCTAAAATTTCATTATGCTATGACATGTTGTGTTGCCATCAATGCAAAAGAGGGAGATTGTTGGATACAATTGATTAATTGTGTATTATCTATGATGTTACACAAATGTCATAATCATTATTAGTCAGTATATGTTGAGCTCACTTAGGTAGTGAAGATAGTTCTCTGTATCTACCAAGCATTCCTATGTTTTCCTTGTTCAAAAGGTAGTGTCTACCAAGTTCACTCGGGTGTTGAATGAAAATAAGCAAAAGATGAGTGTTAACTGAGCTCAATTGGTTAATGAAGAAAAGTTGGATGGAACTAGTGCTAAGTAAGTTCACTCATTACCAAAGGATTTTTGTGAGTTTGAAGTGTTAACAAAGTTCCTATTGGTTAACAAAGGAAATCATTCTAAGTTAGTTTCTACTGAGATGGGTCAGCTAATGAAGGATTTTCTTATTTTGGCATATTAAGCTTAATTGATTCATCTATTGATTCCAGTTGAGTAAAGTGATGAATATGAATTATTATAAGTTGTATTTGAGCCAACTTTACAAAGTGGAAGATATAATTATAAGGTCAAGTTATGATTTCAAAGAGTGTGTGTGTGTGTGTGTGTGTGTGTGTGTGTGTGACAAAGTATGAAGATGTTATTGAAGATTTAATGATAAGAAGAGGAAGAAAATTTGAAAGATAAGTAGAATATCCTTGTGGAGTAGTAAAGTTATATTTCATCAAGAAGGATCAAGTACAAGCCAGAACAGAGATATGTAATTAGAAAATTATTTGCATACAAGTTAGGTCATCTCATTGTTACTATCTAACCATTGTAGCAGTGATCTAAATCTCTTAACAAAGTTAGCTTAATAGCTATTTGCAAATCCTTTAACGAGGTGGTGGTTCTGTTAAATTGTCTCAAGACCTCTAACAAGGCCAATCCTAATAGGGTGATTAAATCCTTTAATAGGGTCACACCTAATAGTGTGTTTTTTAACCTTTATTAGGGTTGGCTCCTAATAGGGCTCACTTCAAAAGAGTGAAAAATAATAACTAATTGCAATTGGTGGTTTTTCCAAAATTGGGTTTCCATGTTAAATCATGGTGTCAAATGTGTTCATGTTATTTTCTTTTATATGTTTGCAACTTAGTTAAAGTAATGATAATCAAAGATAACATCTAAAATTTTATATGTTAAGTATTTACTGAGCTGATTCAGTTATTACTGAGTTACAATATTTTATGTGTGTTTATCGAGCTTCAGTAGTATTTAATCTTTAGTTTGCATTTCTATATTGACATCTAAAGGATCTGAGATTTATTTTAGCAGTAACTAATTCACCCCTCCCCTCTTAGTTACTCCTCTTATATTTCAAAAAAATCGATGCCATTAGGAAACTTGAACAAGAAAAATGTGAACAACAATAATAATGTAGCATATTTTCTGGTAAAACTTAGTTTTTAAAATTCTATTTTGCTAAAACTTGTTCCCTATTGGAAATATAAGAGGAGTAACTGAGAGGGGAGGGGTGAATCAACTACTATAAAATAAATCCCAGATCCCTTAGAAGTCAATACAAAATGCAAATAGATAATTGAATACTATTGAAGCTTGGTAAACACACAAAATGTTGTAGCTTAGTAATAACTATTAGTTCGACAAATTATTAAGACATAAATCTTTATATGTTATCTATGATTACCATTACTTTAGCTTAGTTGCAAACACATAAAAGAAAATAGCATGAACACATTTAACACTAGGATTTAAAGTGGAAACCCAATTTGGGAAAAACCATCAATTGCAAATAGATACTGATTTTCACTCTTCTAAAGTGAGCCCTATTAGGAGCCAACCTTGCTAAAGGTTATAAAATACACTATTAGGTGTGACCCTGTTAAAGGATTTAATCACCTTGTTAGGAGTGGCCTTGTTAGAGGTCTTGAGAAAGATTCAATGGAATTTCCACCTTGTTAAAGGATTTTTAAATAGCTGTTATGCCAACTCTATTAGGAGATTTTAGATCATTTCTACAGTGGTTAGAGAGTAACAATGAGATGACCTAATTTTAATGCAACTAAATTGCTGATTTTAGATCTCTATTCTAGCTTATACTTGATCCTTCTTGATCGAATATAGCTTTCCTACTCGACAAGGATATTTTGATTATCCTTCAAATTTTCTTCGTCTTCTCATCATCAAATCTTCAATACCATCTTCATAACTTGCACTTTCACACTTTGAAAATCACAACTTGACCTTATATCTTTCACTTTGTCAAGTTGACTCAAATACAACTTAGAATAATTGATATTCATCGCCTTAGTCGACTAGAATTAATAGATAAATCAATTAAGCTTAGTGCAACAAAATAAGAAAATCCTTCATTAGTCGATGCAACTTGGTAGAAACTAACTCAAAAATGATTTCCTTTATTAACCAAAAAAAGCTTGGTTAACACTAAAAACTTGAAAAAATCCTTTGGCAACTAAGTGAGCTTGGTTAGCACTAGTTCCATCCAACTTTCCTTTGTTACCCAAGTGAGCTCGATTAACATGCACTTTCTGCAACTTTTCTTTTGACGCCTGAGTGAACTTGGTAGACATTGCCTTCTAAACTAGGAAAACATAGGAATTATCGATAGACAATAAGAACTATCCTCACTACCCAAGTGAGCTTAGTATAAACTAATTGATAATGATATGAAATTTGTGTAACATCAAAGACAACACACAATTAACTAGTTGTATCCAACAATCTCCCTCTTTGGTATTGATGGCAACACAACATGTCATAGCACAATGAAATTTTGGATTTTAGACTTGAGAACTCCCTCTATTAGTATGAGCTCTTCCTTTTACTAGATTTTATCTACAACATCTACTACCAAGTTCATTCAGAATGTTCTCCCTCTTTTAGCAAACTTCTTTAGAAAACATCTCCCTCTCTGGTTTATAACTTTATTGTGGTTCCAAAAATTTCTTAGAGGTATGATAGCAAACCTCTCCCTCTATAAATACCAATGTACCTTAAGTACCGATTCATCTACAATATGCCCTTTCCAATTTTACACCAACTTATTGATCTTCAATAGGTTTTGGTTGATGCATTCACTAAACTTCATTTAGTGAATTTCAGATAGGGGAATGACCCCTAGCTTATCTCTTACATACAAAAATGCATCCTTAGATAATGGCTTGGTGAATATGTCTACAATTTGTTCCTTTGTATTCACATGTTCTAGTCTAACTTCTTTATCTTGCACTAACTCTCTTAAGAAGTGATATTTTATAGTAATGTGCTTTGTTTTGGAGTGCATTACTAGTTTCTTTGATATATTGATTGTATTGGTATTATCACAATATATGACAACTAGTTCTTTCTATCTTCATTCCTTCCAAGAGTTGTTTGAACCAAACAATGTTAGAATAGTTGACTACTCTTGATACATATTCTGCCTCTATTGTGGATAGAGATGTACAATTTTTCTTCTTGCTGGTCCAAGATACTAGTATTTTATCAAGAAAGCATGCTCCACCACTAGTGCTTATTTTGTCATCGACACTTGCTGCCTGATTAGCATTAGTAGATACTTTGAAGTCCAAATTGCCTCCAAATTTGTACCATACACCATAATCTTCAGTACCTTTCAGATATCTCATGATTCTCTTGAATGGCATCATGTGATTTTCTTTAGGATTTGCTGAGAATCTTTCCACTATTCTAAGTGCTAGAGAAATATCAGGCCTTGTGTGTACTACATACTAAAATTTTCCAATCATTGGTTTGTAAGTGGTTTTATCTACTTCTTTGGAATCATCATTTTTGGAAAGCTTATGTCCAGTTGACATAGGTGTTCCAACTACTCTTGATTCTTCCATTCCAAAATTCTTCAATATCTCCTTGATATACTTAGATTGAGTGATGTAGATACCATTCTTGTTCTATTGTATCTACAATCCAACAAATAATTTTATTTTACCAAACATGGACATCTCAAATTTTTTATTCTTCTAAAAATGCTTTGCATAAGTCATTATTTCCTATAGATAGAGTATCATCAACAAATATTTCTGCCAACACAATCTTCTTATCTGGTTCTTCCTTGATATACAAACTATTGTTATCATTAGTCATTTGAAAACCAATCTATACCAAGTAGTTATGGAGTCTTTCATATCAAGCTCTGGGGGCTTGTTTGAGTTCATATAATGCTTTGTGCAGTTTGCAAACCATGGCTCTTTTTCTAGGATCTACAAAACCTTTTGGTTGTTCAATGTAGACTTCCTCATTAAGAATTCTATTCAAGAATGTAGATTTGAGATCCATTTGATATACTTTAAATCTTGTATATGCTGCATATGCTAGTATAGTTCTAACACCTTCTAGTCTTGCTACAGGAGCAAAAGCCTCACCATAGTCAATACTTTCTTGTTGAGAATAAACTTTTCACACTAATATTGCTTTGTTTCTTAATACTTTTCCATCTTCATTCAACTTATTTCTAAATACCCACTTTGTACCAATTACATTTTTATCCTTGGGTTTAGGAACAATAGTCCAGGTTTTGTTCTTTTCTATTTGTCCAATTTCTTCATTCATTCCTTCAATCCAAGTCTCATTTTCCAGAGCATCCTTAACACTTCTAGGTTCAAATTTAGCAAGTAAACATGTACCTTTTACTTTACTTCTTGTCATTGTTCCATTTGATTTGTCTCCAATGATCTGATTAGGTGCATGATGCCTTTTGACATATCTTGCTAACATAGGCTCCTTGTTCCTTGAATGAGTTCCATCATCTTCTTCTTCAATTTTAGTTTCACTCTTGGGTCGTTCTATTTGTGACTCAGGTCCATCAAGCTCATTTTGAACTAGCTTAGTAGCCTTTGATTGTGACTCAGGTCCTTGCAGCTTGGGTTGTACTATTTGCAACTCAGTAACTATTAAGGTTTCTAGGGACTCAGGAGATGAAGCTTCTTTTCTTTCAAATAGATTTGGTGGAGTATCAGATTCATTGTAAACAAATCTTCTATAATCTTTTGATTTGTTGTTGCTTTCTTCTTCACTCTTTTTTACAAATTTATCAATTCTGACATGTGCACTTTGTATAATTTTGTGAGTAGACAAATTCAAACATCTATATGCTTTACTTCTATAGGAGTATCCTAGATATATGCCTTCATCACCTTTTACATCAAATTTTCCTTTTCTAGATTCTTTCAATATATAACTTACATTAGGTTTGTAGCCATACCATAGCTAATAAGGTATTTTGTTTGAATCTTTTATTAACTAAACTCTATTCATGGTATGAATTGAAGTGATGATAGCTTCCTTCCAGTATTTGAGAGCAACACTCTTTTAAATTATTAGTGTTCTTGTAGAGTCCATGATAGAGCTATTTTTTCTTTCTACTATACAATTCTATTATGGTGTGCTAGGGGCTGATACTTGTCTTTTGATTCTTCTTTCAATGTAGAAATTAATGAATTCATGGGAGTTGAATAATCACCTCTATTTTATCTTAAGAACTTCAATATTTTTCAAGTTTTGTTTTCTACTCTTGCTAAATACCACTTGAATTTTTGAAAGGCTTCTGATTTTTCTTTTAGGTACATTATTGTCATCATTCTAGAGTAGTCATCAACAAAGAGAATAATTGTTTTCTCCACTATAACTTTTTAGTCCAATAGGTCCACATAAATCTGTATGAACAATTTCAAAGACTTCTTCTAATTGATAGTCTTTGATTTTGAAGCTTGTCTTACCCATCTACCAATTTGGCAATTCTTGCATAGATCCATGTCAGGCTTCTTCAAACTAGGAATACCTCTTACTCTTCTATGTTTTCTTATCTTAACTAGATTATAAAAATTCACATGACATGGCCTTTTGTGCCATTACCAACTTTCCTCTACTTGAGCAATAAAACATGAACAATCATTGAGATCAAGACAAAATAGATTACCTTCTGTTTGCTTGCCAGATCCAACCAAATTTCCTTTTCCATCTAGTAGTTTGTCATGTTCATTCATGAATTCTACCTTTAATCTAATGTTATTCAACTATGCCACACTCAATAGATTATGCTTTAGTCCTTCAACCCAATAAGCATTATCACATATGAGTTCTTTAGTCAACAAGATGCATCCTTTTCCTTTTATGTTACAAGGTTCATTGTTTCCAAATCTTACACTAGCTCCATCATAATATTCCATATGCTCAAATTTTGTTTTGTCTCTAGTCATATGATGTGAGCAAACATAGTCAATAATCTATATATTATATTTTCTAAGATGAGAGATATGTGTCATCTTATCTCCTTCATCATCAGATTCATCTTTCACAATAATATATACCATTTCATCTTCACTGTTATCAGATACTTTAGCTATAAAACAAGATTTCTTACTTTTGTCCTTGAAGCTTTTATAGTTCTTGGATTCCTTCTTTCCTTTATGCTTGTTACTTTTATTCTCATCCTTGATCTCCTTGTTTGGACACCTAGCAATAATGTGACCAATTTCTTCACAAGAAAAGCATATCAGAGGAACCTTACCTTTGTACTTTCCTCGACCTTTGGAATACTTCCTAGCAAGTAGGGCTTCAACAACTTCAAGATCACTATCTAAACTTTCTTCTAATGATCCATCTTCTCTACTTCTTGATTAGCTAGACTTTGACTTCTTACCCTTTTCCTTGAGTGAGAGTTTAGCTTTACATGTAGATTCAATATTCTTTGAAGTAGGAACATAGTTATCATAATTGTCTAATTCAAAAGTTGTTAATCTTCCAACTGGAGCATCCAAGCCTATTTTATTATTTGGATTACATCTCATTTCTTGAATAATAGATACTCTAATTGCATAAATAGGAAGAAGAGTTTTGAGCACTTACAATAGTTTCCTCCTTAATGTCTCCTCTAGATGCTTTGATTACACTTACACTAGCCTTGATCCTTTCTAAATATTTTTCAATATTTTCATCTTCTCTCATTCTCATTTGATCAAATTTTCCTCTAAGATTTCTACTTTGGCTCTTGTTACATTTTCATCTCCTCCATTTATATATTCCTATTTTTTCCACATTTCAAAAGAAGTTTTGCAATCTTTTACCTCATCAAATTCAAGATAACTAAGAGTAGATACAATATCTATCATCATGATATTATGATTCTTCTTTTTAGCAATATCTTCAACTGATAATATTCCAATGGGAGTCTTATATTCAACATCAAGATACTTGCAACTTGAATCACTGAAGGTAGCCAGATGTAGCCTCATAAGTCCTTGCCATGCTACAAAATTGTCTCTATTTAGCTTGGAAATCTCTCTTTTGTAAGACATCCTGATCATTAGCTTTCGTCCTTGAAACCCTCTCTGCAAGCACCAAAAGCTCTAATAAATTTTTTTGGAAATATAAGAGGAGTAAATATGAGGGGAGGGGTGAATTAGTTACTACAAAAATAAATCCTAGATCCCTTAGATGTCAACACAAAATGCAAACAGATAATTGAATACTGCTGAAGCTTGGTAAACACAAAGAATGTTGTAACTCGATAATAACTGGATTGGCTTGGTAAATGATTAAAACATAAAAATTTAGATGTTATCTATGATTACAATTACGTTAAATTAGTTGAAAACACATAAAATAAAATGGCATGAACACATTTGACACTAAGATTTAACGTGGAAACCCAATTTGGGGAAAACCACCAATTGCAACTAGTTACTGATTTTCACTCTTCTGAAGTGAACCCTATTAGGAGCCAACCTTGTTAAAGGTTACAAAGTGCAATTTTAAGTGTGAACTTGTTAAAAGAGTGTCCTTGTTAGAGGTCTTGAGAATAATTCAATGGAATTTCCACCTTATTAGAGGATATGCAAATAACTATTAAGCCAACTCCATTAGGAGATTTTAGATTATTGATACAATGCTTAGAGAGTAACAATGAGATGACCTAATTTGAATACAACTAATTTTCTGATTTTAGATCTTTGTTCTAGCTTATACTTGATCCTTTTTAATTGAATATAGCTTTTTTGCTTGACAAGGATAAATTTCTTATCCTTCAAATTTGTTTCCTCTTTTCATCATCAAATATTCAATGCCATCTTCATAAATTGCACTTTCACACTTTGAAAATAAAACTTGACCTGATACTTATATCTTCCACTTTTTCAAGTGAGCTCAAATACAACTTAGAATAATCAATATTCATCACCTTAGTTGGCTAGAATTGATAGATAAATCAATTAAGCTTAGTACAACAAAATAAGAAAATCCTTTGTTAGCCAACCTAGCTCGGTAGAAACTAACTTAGAAATAATTTCCTTTATTAACCAAAAAAATCTCAATTAACACTATAAACTTGAAAAAATTATTTGGTGACCAAGTGATCTTGGTTAGCACTATTTCCATCCAACTTTCCTTTGTTACCTGAGTGAGCTCAGTTAACACTTGCTTTCTCCAAATTTTCTCTTGAAGCCCGAGTGAACTCAATAGACACAACCTTCTAAACTAGGAAAACATAGGAATGCTCAGTAGATACTAATAACTATCTTTACTAACCGAGTGAGCTCAACATAAACTAACTGATAATGATATGACATTTGTGTAACATGAAATACAACACACAATTAACCAATTGTATCCAACTATTCCCAACCTATACAATTTCCTTTGAAAAGTCTTAAATAGGATTTTTAATATCATTATAACCTTAGGAAAGGTAAAACTACCTCGCATTTCAAATATCTTACCTATTTCTCCAAGGCTGCACAATGTTGCAACATGGCAAATTTGTCAATTTTTAAAATTTTGCAATTTTTGCAAAATTTACAATTTCATTGGAAATTTGGGCTTCCTTGCCACCAATAGAGGAAAAAATGAAGGATTATGATGTTTAAAACCTCATTACACCTCACTCCACTTTATTTCATGCCTTTTGACCATGTTGTAGTTGTCAAAATTTTGATGACACTTAAGTATTTTCATTAAAATTTTGATGTTGTCAGGATATAAAGAAAGAAAAGAAAAGTTAAACTTCATTTTATTTTGATGCAACAAATTATGAGCATGTGGAAGGTTGAAGGGGAACCACTTCTAATCAATGATATTGAATGTAAGTTTTGTTTGATTGTGTTAATAAATTTTCTTTGAATGAATTCTTGTGTTTGAATAAGTATTCTTGTGTTTGATTCCTACTATGAGGATGTTTTTCACATATGTTTTCTCTTGAAATAAGTAGGCACCCTTCCTCTACCAAATCATCATAGATCCACCAAGCTGTTTTTTTCGAGTGATTGACTTGACATCGATCTATTCTTATGCAATAATTATCCAACGTTCTTAAGAAAATCACCCCAATCATCGATGGGCTGACCAACCCTCTAAATAACATTCAATTGCTTTCTTGGATCATCAAAATTTTTCCTTTAAAATTTCCCATGCAAATTAATCCCAGGGTTCATAAAAAAAGTTTAGCAAGATATACAATTACTTGGCCTCTAAATATTTTTGCCAATTCTTTCACAAAATCTCCCTCCAATAGTCAAAACTTCCATAAATTATTCTCTACAAATCGAAATCTATTGTACCCATCTTTTGACGATCACACATTTTGGTGAATATGTATGCATCATAATGTCACTTGTATTTTGAAACTTTATATGATAGACATCTTGCCTCTTATTCTATCAAGATGATTTGGAGCTTTTGTATAATTGTTTGTTTTGTGATCATCATCTATTATCACTTATCATTATTGTTTGTTTTCCTTCAAGAGACAATTAATATTCATTGTTCTCTCACCTCCACACATCACAATATAATGGTCATCCTTCCCTTCTTCACTATCAATTCAGCAATACCTATTAGATAAAACTTATTAATGTAAGAATGTGTGCTTACCTGTGTCCTTAGCAAAATCAATCCAAATGACTAGAAAATAGAGTTGTAGTTGAATTAATTGGTGAAAATGATGGATATTATGGATATTCCTTAATTACACCATTCATCTAAGATCTAATTTCAAGAGATATAAAAAATAGAGAAAACTCATAATTTTTTTATAAAATAGATTGAAGAATTATTAAAGAAAACTCATGAATGATATACTTTCTTCTATTAAAGGAAACATTAAAAGTAGAACCATCAAACTTTTTGTCCTCAGAGATATGCATGTATTTCATGACTTGAAGGTTTGAAGCAATGTTTACATTGATTAAAAATCTTGTAATGTCTTGAGCTAGTGTTTTTTGGTCTTTGGTAATTTTAATATATGAATGGAGTGAAACTGATGATATAAGTGATTCAAAGATTAGTTGTATGTTGATTATTAATATCCTTGCCACAACAAATGGGCTATTTTGTCCAGTACTGCAACTCATTGTGTTAAATTTCTTTGTGTAGCTCTTCAATATGACTAGCAAACCATTTTCTTATATTTCCTTTTATGAACATTTGAAAAAAGTTTAAAATTAATCGAAGTATAAGAACTACTTTTTAACAATAGGGTAATGGTCTCAATGAAAAAAGTTAGTAAATATTGCCAAGAAATAAAAGAAAGTATTATAATAAAATGGCTATGAGATATTTTCTAATTTGTGCAACTGCAAATATTAAGTTAAAATATCATAATTAGGAAATAGTGGGAACAAATTTCTGATTGTGCTAGTCATTTTCTTTGCATGGATTTCACCATTTGAGATAGCTTTCACTCCATTACTAGGAAGACATTAGTTGTGATCAAAATTATGGTCAAATTATTCTTTTCTATTGATATTATCATGGTATTTTTAATCAAATTCTATCATTAGAATGATATAGAGTCAAGGGAGAAGAAAGTTTTTGCATTGACATTTCAAATCACATGCTACTATTAGAATAATAGAGAGGTGGAAAAGAAGAAATATTTTATGTTAATTTTTTAAATCAGACTCCATCCAATAATAGGGAGATAGAGGCCAAAATAATTTATTTTTACCAATATCAAAAATTAGACTCCATAATTAGGATGGTAAAGGGCTAGATAAGGAGAAAACTTTTGCATCAATGATTCAATCATATTCGAATTTCTATGTTAATATTTTGAATCAAACTCTCATTTATCATTCAAATAAGAAAAAAATTAAATGAGCAAATAAATTGAATTAAAGGGAAGCATAGAAGTGGTTTTAGCACTTACAAATATAACATTAATCACATTGAGCTCTAAACAAGAAGCATTGTTGTTATTTGTGAGACATTGTAATCCTTTAGTCAAGTTATAAGGGCCAAAATATTTGATCCTGTGTATTCATTTGTATCTCCTCATTGCTCAAAATTTTCTCTTCTTGAGAATTCCTAAAACTATTAAGATATTATCAGGGATTGTAATGAGATATAGAAATGATTTCATAGCTTATATATGTTTCTTCTAGCACTACTATATCCCGCCCCATTGAAAGACCACCCATAAGAGAAACTAAAACTAACATAACTCACATCACTAACATAACTATGGGAAAAATTCAGTTTCACTGAAAAGAAATAAGAAGTATTAGTGCTTATATGATCAAAATGAGTATCTAGATTGGTAGCCATGAATTCTAATTCTACTTCCTTTCACCTACGCATCTCATGACTTGTATATAATATGCATTGAAAATCTGAAAAGGAACAAGATGGACTCGATTTAAAAACAAAGAAAATACAAGGCAAAAAGAATCTAGGTAAAATTTAGGGCTGGTTTAATCAATGAATCAAAGACAATAAAACCATTGGGGACTATGTCAAAGAATAGTGCTTGCCAACATTAAAACAAGAAAAAGGGCAGATAAAGAAAATTTGTGGTCTTGCAATTTAAGCTTTGGGATACAAACATAGCTTTCTGGGGAGATATTAATCCTCCCTTTCTCTTTTCCTTTTCTTCTCTCTCGCAATTCAAACTAATTCAAATGGATCTTTCACTACATTTATGAAAATTTTTGTGTGATTTGTGAAGTCTTTTAGACAACTCAAAAATGTGGGGAACATATGAATCACCGTAAGCATAGATTCCTATTGGTTCTGCCCAGTGCTCAAAAGTGATCATGTAATCTTATTGATATATAATGGGAATGTATGAATTATCATAGCTTTTTATGAACCAAATTTTCTTATTATTATATATATATTGTATAATTTATTTAATTTGTTTAGATGCCACCCTTATTGAAGAAGTATTAATATTTAATTATTTAATTATTATCAGTTATATACAAGATACTACTAATTCTTGTATATTTATATTTGATATAATTTTATAGCCCGAATATTCACCTGTGAAGAAAGTCCACACCTAATAATATGAACCTAGAAGAAAATAAGTTGAGAATTGCTAGATTGTGGTCTCAGTTCAAAAGTAAAGATGATAGAAAATGTTCCTATCCTTGAAAAAAATGCAAGTTCTTAAAGAATTGAAGAATTATAATCACAACAACTCAAAGACATTGTAGGCAACATTATCACATTGAAGGGGGAAAGGATTTTTGTCCTTTGGTCAATGTGGATTTCAAGCTAGTGGAAATGGAGGTGTGAATATTGAAGAAGAAGGTAATGCTCCCATGGAAGAAGATGATCCCAAGATAGAGAACACAATTGACACTAGTACATTTTAGCAAATATGTGACTATGTGACTAAAACTTTTAGTCACACCACCAAAAATTTTAGTCACATTACTAAAACTAATCACACTCCATCATTTCTTTGTAGTTTAGAACTATAGATGACTAAATAAGTGACTAATTTGATCATGGGGTAAAACCACAAGATCAGTCAAATAGAAGTGACTAGATAGACTACTAAATAAATGACTAAATAACTAGTTACTAATAATTAGTCACCTAAACACAAACAACTAAATATACTAATCAAATAAATGACTAAATAGACTACCAAATAACTGATTGGATGATTAGTCATTTTTATTTCCTCTCTTCTATTTTTGTAAAGGTTTATTCATTAATGGATTAGGTTGATTTTTATTTTTCATAACTCATTCATAGCCCTTGGACATTCTCTTTCTCATACTAATGATGTTTTTAGTTTGCATTTCTAGGATACAAAATGCTTTGCTAAATGGCTTGGGAGATTTATTCACCATTTTGGGCTCTTTGATCAATATTGTGAATTGTTTCAATTTTTGTCTAAGAGGTATATCACTAAATGAGTGGATTAATTTTCATCTACTACATGATTCATATTTGATCTAGAATGTGAAATTGAAGTAGCTTTTACCTCAAGGTAATTTGGGACAAGAACCTTACAAAATATCATTATTAAAACTACAAATAATTTGCTCCCTTACTATGTTTTTCTTTGCAGGCATAGTAAAATCTTCTCTCAAATTTTTGATTGCAAACACACAACTCAAATAAATTATTGAAAACTATGTCAATCTAAATAGCCTTATAGAGTTGTTACCTAAACAATTGTTATACTAATTAAATATAAACAACAATATGGAGAGTTAAAGCCAAAAGTAACTGATCAAATATTTTTCTAAGAATGATAAAAAAAAATTCATTATATGCCTCCAATTTCATGTGATCTTTTAAGTAGTTTAAAGTAGGAAACAACCATCCTATGCATTATAAACAATATGATATAATTTAAAAAGGCATCTCTAACAATTATTCATAGTTGGCTAGAATCAAAGAGTAACACGCTAGTAGGAGCAATCCTCTCAAAGAATGCCATCATTGATAGTTTATATAACAATACTTAATATGACTTATTTACCATAATTATTAATTAATTTAAATTTTATACATGATATTTCAAATTTTATTGAATTAGTGTTTATTGTTTACTAAATAATAATTATAATAAATAGATTATTTTGGATGCTCATAGACTTATCCTTGATCACTACTATATATAAAGATATTTTATGATTTTTTTAATAAAAAACTAAAATATTATCTTGTATATAATTATTATTTTGACTATTATAAAAAATGAAACTATTATTATTTCCTTAAATTAAAATTCAGACACAATATTTACTTGGTAAGAGGCAAAGCAGGGTGGGAGGATGATGCACATATTTTTTTGGAGGAAGCACAAGAGATTTCAAACTAAAATTTCATGGTGCTTTCAAAACTTACTGCAAAACCTACTAAATAGGTAGGACCAACGTGACCTTCTCATAGTGACTTCTAATGGACATGGTTTGAAAAGGGAGTTTGAACAATATTTTTCCCTCGTGTAATCTTTGCATAAAGATTGCCCAAAAAGTGGTAAGCTATTAGGGTTTATATTTTTATTTTTGCATTGATTTTTTTCTTTTCCATGTACAACAAAAATTTGTTAAAAATGCCATCAATTACATCCTAAGAACACTATAACCCTTTTTACATTTGAGTAGATGATTTGCAACACTAATCTCTTTGGGATGATTTCCTTTTAGCATTGAGCTACAACATAAATGTAATCTTTTTCTTTCTTTAGTGCCTGAGGGTGTAAGGTCCCTCCTCAGATATACTTAATAAATCTGATTTTCTCTATCAAATCTATTGTAGGAGATTTGAATAGATATAAAGTGATGTTTTATGTTTTGAATGTCCTAATGGAATTAAGAGTAGTTGATACATCCATGTTTTAATACTCAGTGATTCGAGAACTACTACATTATCTCGACTATTTAAACATTAAAAATTCACTAACAATGATATGAGGCATTTTCACTAGATGATAAGAGTGTTGATTTTGGTACCTCAATGATTAAGTTTTATGGTTTTAGATAGTTCAGTATTCCTTAATTGGTGATGTTTATGATGGTAGGTATATGCATGCCTAATGATGATTATTCTAGTATTTTAATCTGAATTAATAAATAAATTATGTTATTTTGATTATGTGATTACCGATGATTTAATGTGAGTAGAAATGAATTAAATAGTTAATTAATTAAAGGATTATGTTTTGAGTTATGTGTTTTCCTTGATAAGCTTCACACACACACACACACACACACACACACACACACACACACACACACACACACACACACACACACACACACACACACACACACACACACACACACACACACACACACACACACACACACACACACACACACACACACACACACACATATATGCATGTGATTTTCTTGAGCTACTGATGTGTGCAATGAGTGTGTAGAATATTTTACCTGGAAGATCTAATAGAGAAATGAAACTGAACCCTATGTACCAATTGTGGAAACCAGGGTTGAATATGATAAAAGATGCAGATCCCATTGTTCGTATTTTATTTGTATCATGGATTGAACGAATGTATCATTTTGTAATCATTAAGTGTTAATGTTTTGTAACAGTGATTTTTTAGTGTCACTTGACACTTGTGAATTGTATATGCATTCCATCATGATAGTTAGGATTAATTGAGTAACCTAGAGATGTAAGTTGGATTAGGTTAGTTACCTGTTTGCTAATCAATTAGTAATAAAGATTAATTACTCTAATTAGGATTAGTGTTTAATTTGCATTTTGAGGGTTGTTAGAAAGTCTTAAAATTTTATAGCATTTTGTTAGGTCCCTAATTAGTCTTGGATGCCTAAAATCATGAAAAATAAATGCCTAAGGGGTATGGGTATGGGTTGGGGGCATTTTCCACCCCCCCAACCCCTTTTGTTGACTTTTATGGTCACCAAAATATCCCATTTTTGCTTTATTGCGAAATTGAATGCTTCTTCATGAGTTGGATAACTTTAACTACATCTTGAGGTCAGCCTTATGTCTAGTTGAGTTAGAAGACTTTAGAACTTTTAGGCAAGTGGGGGAGTTATTACATTTTGAAGGTGGTTGAGTTTAGGATCTTATTTAGAGGCAAATTTGTGAAGGTTTGAGTGTTCACCCAACTTCTAGTTTTAGAGTGCAATTCAAGATTGAAGGAGAAGGAGAAGGAAGGGAATGCTCATCTCAAATTTGTGCAATTGCCATAACCTGATTTTGAAGGTAGGAATCCCTCATCTCATGTTGTTCATGTTTTGTTTCATGCTTAAGTTATTTTGTTTGCATATGTATGTTCATGTGGGTGTTGAGTATGTTTGGGGAGGGATTGAAATGGGTCTTTCTTGAATGGTTTTCCTTTGTATTTTTTGTAAGAAAACTTGGCAATAAAGAATATAACCATTTCCACATAACCCATAACAGATCTAAAATAAACACGGAATTAAAATCCACATGCAAGAGAATAGACAACATACCCACAAAATGTGACACAAGATATACCTTGGAAAACCCTCATTGAGGGAAAAACCCAGCCTCCAAAAGCATCCATCACTATATATTATTCAGCAAAAAAATACCATTGCCATACAACCATGGAAGCCTTCATGGCCATAGCCACAACCGAGAAAACTATGTGAACAAGCATGAATCTACACATCCCATGTCATGCTTCCAACCTTCAAAAATGCTCCCTTGGCTAACCTGTCAAGCCTTGTCCCGCTCGACTCTTGCCTTTCTCACTCTTCCTCTCTCTACAACAACTACCCTTGTGGCTGCTTATATAGTAGCAAGTTCCACAAAACCACTAAGTGCTATTACATAAACCATGTGCTAAAACCATGTGCTACCTAACCCACTGACCCCACATTTAATATTGGGCATTTAATTATTTTTCCCAATATTAAATAATTACATCAAATATTATCACAATGTTACAATACAACTCATCAAGAATATTCCATGGGAATCTTTAAATGTTGCACGTCCATCTAGGCATAACACTACATAATAAAATAAAATAATAAAATAAGATAATAAAATAACAATATTATGCAATGTGTGCAACACCCATTATCTCAACATTTTTTGCTTTGAATTTTGAAGGGATTGTGTGGGTGTATTGGCATCACTCACCCTCGGATAGGGCAGAAGTGGCCATGTATGAGAGGAGGTACTAAGTTGGACTCCAACAGTGTAGAGTCTCTTCTTAGGACAAGAAGAGGGTAGAGAGTAGGGTGTTATGGGCCCCTACTCGTTAGCACAAACCATGTTTCAAGTTTTCGAATTTGAGAAGTGAAAGAATGAAAGTCCTTTTGATATCAGCCTCGAAAGGGCATTTGTGGAAGAATAGAAGTTATTGAGTTTTAGCCCGAAAAGGGCACTTGTTATAGTGTTGTGTTTGAGATCTCTTGTTAGAAAAATTCACCTTCTCCTTAGTCTGGTTCAATGTCGAACCTATTGTACAAATCAAGATGGGAGTGAATGTTTGATTTTGTGTTCATGTTATGATTGGTTGTCTCTTGATCAGTTTTCATACTCTTCATGATCACCGTGATGTTTTGTAGAATTCGTAATGGATCCCTTATTAAGGGCCAAGAAGGAGATTGAAATTGTTGTTGGATTTCAAATATGTTGGGAGTTTTTCCCTCGAGATAATAATCCAGTGTAAAAATGTTTTTTTAACTTATTGTTGAAATTGCAAGAATGTTCAATTTTCTTCCTGGTTCTTTCTCGGCAGAGCTTTTGAATCAGGTGGTTCAATAAAAAAAGGATTGAGTAATATCCTTGCTTATGATATTTCTAGTTCGTTTCAGTTTTTGCATATGTTACTTAAAAATCAAATGTAATGATGTTTCACTCTTCCTATGGTAATCTTATGTTTTCAAAAAATTTCTCATTTGATCAAGGTTAATTAGATAAAAATGATGATATAAAATTTTATATTTAAATACCAATATATGTTAAGAAGATTCATTGTTTGATTTGTATCCCATTTCATTGTTTTCGTGAATATTAGGAAGTTAAAATTTTTCAATTCGAACATTCATGTATTACATGTAAACCTATTATCACACTTTAAAAAAAAATACAACCCCTTTGTTTAACTAAGTATTTGGTAAATTCAATTAGAAATTTTTTTTGCCTCCTAAGAGTAAAAACTCTCTAGAGTTTGTATGGGGAAAAATAATAATCTCCCTTGTGATGACAGGGCACATTCCATGATTGATACTTTTTTAAAATATAAAATCAAAAAAATAAATTAATTTAAGGAGGAAAATATAATTTCTAAATATCCTAAATATCTTCAAAAGAAAAATTATCTACTTAACTTTAAATCATAACTCCTTGCTTCTATCTTACCCACCTAGAAAACTTTTAAATTTAACCTCTCTCCCTTCTCCAAGCATCCTAGGGTTGACTTAAAGTACAAGACATGCCCCATGACATGTTGCAAATCAAATTTGGTGGGGGGGGGGGGAGATTTGATAAAGTGCATCTTTGATTTCTTTAAAAAAAAGTTTTCAAACTCTTTTTTTATTCTCACCTTTTTCCAATGCCTAGTTTTGGAGTTTTTTTTTCATGCACATGGGGGAAGAAGTTAAAGGAGTTAGGTGGAAGTTTGGGGAATTAAGTTAGTAAAGGGGTAGTTAGTCCAGTGTAAAATTTAGATGTTAGTAAATAGTTATTATTTTATGTAGTTACTCTAGTTTTAAAGTATTTAATATGCTTTTTGTTTTTTTTAGTTAGTAAATTTAAAGTAAGATGTTAGGATATAATTGTTAGGGGGTTAATAAAGTGTTATAAGTATTTAATAATTTTAGATTTTAGTATCAAGTAAAGTTTTAAAATTAGTTTGTTATGTTTAAGTTATTTAATTTATATTTTTAAATATTATTTAATTAGCGTACTTTTATTTTAGTGTTAGTAAAAGTTTAGTTATTATTAAGTTTTAGTTTTGTTTGAGTATGTTTTTAGTTAGTATTAGTTTTAAGTAATTTTGTTTTTACGTTTTTAAAATGTTAGTAAATTTAATTAATAGAATTTAGTTAGTCCATGTGTAAGTAATTTTATTAGTATTTTGTTATGTTAGAATTTATATTAAGTGTTGGTTAAATGTAGTTTAGTGTTATATTTAAATTATAAAGTTTAATATTCTTTTTCAATAATTGTTATTTTTAAATGTGGTTATTAAAGTTTAGTTAGTAGGAGCTTAGATGCTAAGTATCCTAGTTAGTGGATAATAATTATGTGTTTATATTTAGTATATTTTAATGTTAGATAGTTAGTGTTACTTTATTTAAAAAAAAATTAAATTGGAAATACAATATGTATGCATGATGTTAGAGGGTGGAAAGTTAGGTTAGTTTTATCACTTGTTTAAATTTGTAGTTTAAATTATGTTAGTTAATTTATCTAATTAAGTTAAACTTTAAGTGTTTGAATAAATGACTAAATTCAAATTAGTATGTGATAATGTAGACAAGGTGTGTATTAAAATAGGATAGATGTTAGATAATGTAATTGGTTTAAGTAATTGATTAGTATTATGTGTTTTGGTCTAGTATACTATTGTTTTGCGAGTAAAATATTTTAAAGGTATTTAAAAGTAATAATGTGTTAGATCTTTTAATTAATTTAATTTGGATTGTTTAAATTAATTAATCAATTAAACAATGAAATTTTAAATTTAATGATCTATTCCTACGCATTGATTTTAAGGCTAAATGAAATGTCAGGACATTGGTAGGAGAACTTGTTATGTCTTGCTAGGTACCTATGCTTTAACTTCCAGAAACAAACAAATCAAAACTTAGTGGTGTGATTAACCTTTAAAAAGAAAAATTATGTGTTTTTGCCCTTGTATTTTGGGCATGACAGAGGGAAGTAGATACCAAGCTTTTCTTTCCTTCTCTTTGGGCTAGTGATATAAGTTCTTTGCCAAGTGGCTAGCTAGTAATTGAACTAGTGAGAGGGTGGCCTATTGGTAGAAGCACCAACCTTTCTGCTTAGAAATTATTGATTTGGATTGTTCTACTTTTTGTGAAGGGTCTAGCCATTTTTATAATTACTATAGCCCTCTATTTTACTGCTACATTTTTCTTAGGATTATAAGCTTAATAAATTGGCCCATTTTGTGAGTTTTTGCATGTGGTATTAAAATATCTAGAAATATCTTAATCACATTTTCAATCCTAAGAATTTTGAGCTTATTCCTTGATTCCAAACCTACTATGGCTTAAACATGATGAAAATGGAGTGTACCTACATTTTGAAGGTAAAATGAATAAATATTATGAGAATTTCGTAGTGAAATTGCTAATTTTATTAAGGATTTAAATAAAGGCTCTAATTTTTATGGTTCTTAAAGTATGTACTTATTAATCAATTGAAGAATATGTTGGGCTCTCTAAATCCCATTCTTAATTAGACACCTTGATACTATTCTTTTCAAAAATTTAGGACATCAATTACTGCAATTTGCTATCACTCTAGTAAATTGGACATATTAAAAAAAAATGGTTTAGGCTCCATCCTTCAGATTTGAAAGAGAAAGGGTATAAATGATTCAATGACCATAATTAAGACATCAATTACTACAATTTTCTATCACTCTAGTAAATTAGATGTTTAAAAAAAATATTGTTTAGGCTCCATCCTTTAGATTCAAAAGAGAAATGATATAAATGATTCAATGACCATAATTTCTATGTCATTACTGATTCTAAGGTGTTGTATTAACCTAATTTACCTGAAACTCTTAGAAACCTAAAAATTGAAATCTAGAAGTGCTTTGATAACTAAAAGATTAAGTTTTGATTTTATAGAAATTTAGAGAAAAACCCTAGATCTTGTGTGGAATCGTAGGAACTAGAAAGCTAACTGGACAAAAAATCATCTAAAATCAATGCTGTAAAGTTTAGTATTTTTAGTACTCAAAAACATAAAATCTTATGCAGTAACAAAATTTATTTCAAATAGACTAATATGGGGAGACTTTAAGAAAAATAAGGTTATTAGATTATTTAAAAGGCGGAACTAATCATATGCCCATCCTCCTATCCATCCTTTGTCCATTGCCTTGGCCCATCTATACAACATGCCCATTCCATGGCATTAACCCTGAGCCACATACCATCTAAACATGTACATGCACAATGCATATTCTACTTGTCTACCCAACCAATCTCTAGTAGTATTGCTTAGAAATGCACAAAAAGAAATCAACAATCAACAATCATAAATGAAAAAAATGATAATAATAACATCTAACAGTGCACTTTCTTGAAATAAGATTATGATCTTAGTTTTTTAATTCTTCATTATCTTATTCTTCATGCCTTTTTTATTATTTCCATGCCCAAAAATATTCCTTCCTCTCATGCAATCACCCAATGCTTAGCTAGGCTCAAAGAAAATCTATGTAGAATTGGAATGCATACACCTTGAAACCATAAACATCTATGTAAAAAATCCATCAATTATGCCCTAAGGACACTATAATCCTTATCGCATTTGAACAACATAGTTTGTGGCAGCAATATTTTTAGGATGACTTCTTGTCAGCACTAAGTTATAGCATAAATACAACCCCCTAGCCCATCTATACAACAAACCCATTCCATGGCATTGACCCTAAGCCATACACCATGTAAACATGTACATGCATGATCTATATACTGCCTACTTACCCTGCCAATCTCTAGTACTACTTATGAACCCCCAGAAGTAATCAACAATCAAAAATAGAAAAATTGATAATGATAACATCAAACAGTGCTCTTTCTCAAAAGAAGATCTTGATCTTGTTTTGTTGTTTCTTCATTATCTTCTCATTTTCCCTACCTTCTTTATTATCACAAGAATGACCCTGTTCTCCATGCTAAAAAATATTCCTTCCCCTCACATAATCACCCAATTGTTTTATAGGTTTAAAGAAATCTATGCAGATATAGTATGACCCCTTGAAACCACAAAAATATGTGCAAAAATTCCACCAATTACACCCTAAAAACACTAAAACCCTTGTTGTATTTGAGAAGAATAATTTGTGGCACTAATCTTTTTAGGATGATTTCTTGTAAGCACTAAGTTGTAGCACAATTCAACACACCATATAAAGGATATGATTAGCTTATTTTTTGAAAAATGTTTCATATGATATGCTATAATATATTGCTAGATAGCCACCAAAACTTATGGAGTTGTAGATGTAAACAATTTGTATTTTTTAGTTCCCACAAGGGCTATTAATGAGCCAAATGATAGTATCTTATATAGTGTTATTAAATAAAAAATTAACTAGTAATATCTAGTTGTGGGTGATGAGCAACAGGCAAATTATAGTGGCCAATTGTAGAGATTTTAGGGTCATTCTCTATGTCATTGATAAATTTGATCTTATAATAATATTATTATTCCCTTTGATAATTGAGGACACCATGATCTAAGATCAATGATCCAGTAGTACTTCTTATGAACCCTCGAGATGCAATCAACAATAAAAAATGAAAATAGTGAAAATAATAATATCAAACAATGCACTTTCTCAAAAGAAGATCCTAATCTTTCTTTGTTGTTTTGTCATCATATTCTTATTCTCATTACCATTTTTACTATCATAAGGATGATCATCATGTCCATGCCCAAAAATATTCCTTTCTCTCTTGCAATTACCCCATGCTTATCTAGGGTTCAAGGAAATATTTGCATAAATAGTATGCGCACCCCTTGAAGAAACAAAAACATGTGAACAAGCACCATTAATTATACCCTAGCAAAAATATAGCCCTTGCTGCATTTGAGTGACACAATTTGTGGTGCATATCATTTTGAGATGACTTCTTGTTAATACCAAGTTGTAGCATAAATGCAACCCCCTAACCCATCTATATAATACACCCATTCCATGCTATTGACCATGAGCCACACATTGTGTAAACATGTATATGCATAATATATATAATGCCTAATTGTCCTACCATTCTCTCGTATTATTGCCTACAAACCCCCAGAAGCAGTCAATAATCAACAATTAGAACTAAAAAATGATAATACTAACATCAAACAGTGCACATTTTCAAAAGAAGATCCAGATCTTAATTTGTTGTTTACAAGGATGACCATGTTGTGCATGCCCAAATTTATTGCTTTCTCTCATGCAATTACCCCATTCTTATCTAGGAATAACAAAAAATTGTGTAGAAATATTATGTGTATCCCTTGAAAACACTAAAATCTATGCAAAACTAGTTTGTATACCCCTTGAAATAATAATAATTTGTTCAAGAACTCCATCAATTACATCCTATGACAACTATAACCCTTCTTACATTTGAGCAGTATAATTTGTGGCACCAATCTCTTTGGGATGACATCCTTTTAGCACTAAGTTGCAACATAAATGCAATCCCTTGGCCCATCCAATAATGATTTGACTTGAAGAAATCATATAATCAGAAGTTGAGATTGGTGTCATCTTTATTGTATTTGGATATAACTATCCTTATCTCATTATGAAGTAAGAAAACAAAAAGGCATTAATATCTTTTAGTTCCATTTAGTATCAAAATGTAAGAGCTGCTAAATTTGAACTTGAGCATAAGATACAATCCAAGTAAACAAGTATGTAGTGGTTCAAATTGATAATAAAATCCTATCAATGTATTGATTATATAATTCTAAGTTTACATATCTCTAAGTAGCAATAAAACCATAACTACATATTGTAAAAAATATCAAATAAGCATGATAAATTAATTTAGTCCATTCTACATGTTAATTTAATGATAAGTTTACATCTCTCTACATAGTAATGTAATCAATACTTACAAACTTTGAACAAGATTTGATAACAATGGTAAAATTAATGCAAACCATTCTACATAAATATTATTGTACTCTAAAGGTAATGGAAAAATGACACGGGCTAATCTACATCATTAATAATAATGTGAAAATTGACATGAACAAAATTTCATACTTAATTCTTAACATGAAGGGATCACTCTTTAGGAAAAAGTAAATTTTGTGAAAACAAAATAACTCAACAAGAGCCATATTTGTAACAACAGTATATATAAGGGAAAAGGAAAGTAAGTATACTTACTATAAGAATAATGACCACAATATTAACCAACACAATCTATACATAACAAAGGGGAGCCAAAGAAAATGTAAGGTCTAGAAAGGAATGGCTAGAAATGGCTTCTAAGAGTGGGCAAAGACAAGGATTTTTGATCTTCATCCCTCCCCACGTCTCCATCGTAGCACCTTAAACATAATGAGAAATTGATCTTATGGATGTCCTAATTTATATGGAATGTAAAAACAAAATACAGCTTCTACATGGATGTGGAAATTTTTTCATGGGGTAGAACATGAAAGTAGTCACCGGGATTTACCCATAACAAGTTTGTAGAAGTTTTGATGTATTTTTGGCATATATTTGTTGTCTCCTAAAATAGAGAGCCTTAACAATCCTTGGAATGCCACAAGCATCCATAAAAACATAATTAATAATCATTTCCTTTAGTAATGAATGATATAAAGCAATGCTTGAAGCTTGATAAAAATCCATGCCTCTTAGAAAGAAGATCTCTATTCAAAGGGGTGCATCTCTCAAATTGGATATAGAACCACAAAAAGAAAGACATTTTATTTGAAGGAGACATTTGTATGCCTTACACTTTGATAAAAAGTCATGCCTCTTAGAAAAAAGATCTCTATTCAAAGGGGTGCATCTCTCAAATTAGATATAGAACCACAAAAAGAAAGACATTTTATTTGAAGGAGACATTTGTGTGCCTTACACACACACCCTGTTTGAAATAGGGACCTCCTTCCTTCCTTTGTATTTTCTTTCTAGTGTGTTGCTTTTCCTTTTGGCTTACTATTTTGAGCTATATTATTTGTGTGCTTTTTGTAGAGAGCTTTTAATTTTTTATTCTTTTCTCTTAAGAAAGGTTATGGCATTGCTCAAGCAAAGAGTTTCTATAGTAAATGAAACAAGAAAAAGATTGGCATTACATTATCTTGGAGTTGTACATTCTTGAGATGGGAAAGCTGTAGCAAAGTAGGATTTTCTTGTTGCCTTATTACCATTGGTATGTAATCCTGCTATACTTTTGTTTTCTTATGGTATTTATAAATGGTAGGTCAATGTGCCTAGTCTTTTATCTTCAAATGTGCGATTTATGTTTAGATAGTAAACTTTATATGCAAGCCATTCAAGCTTTGCAGGAAGGATGATAGCTAGAAACTTTCATGTGGGGTCTACATGTTTGTTGGTATGGGCATGTTTCTTTTACTAGTTTCAATAATAGTAGTAATAAATGTTGCTAATCCATGGACAATGAGTGATTTTGGTTTACAATTCTAAATTGAAATGTTATTATCTTCTTGAATTTGAAAGTATGAAACTATTTTATTTTATGTAGCTATGATTCATATCCTAAGTGATGCTTCTTTTGGGTTCCAGATCAACAAGTCTAACCTTCATATTGAAACATTCTAATTTGGATGCCCAGGTGTACAACATGCTAACACAATAGATAGTGCTATTTGCATTATTTATATTGCAATAGGAATAATAGCTACATGTCAAAATTAAAGGTATGTTCTAATTCAAAAAATATTTTTTATATCTGAAAATCTTATTTGGGAATAAATGCTTCAGCATTTTTAAAGCAAGAGAATAATATTAACCTCATATTTTTTATAAATCTTAAAACCAAGATGTATAGCAGGATAAAGTTGTTAAAAATCCACCAGTTCTCAACATTTCTTATTTTTGCACTCATATGCATCTACCAATTAATTGTAGTAGGGAGAAATCTTAAAAATTGATAATAGATTTTTCAGAAATTAGGGTAATGTTTTTTCATATTTGGGATAATCTATGTATTATAAATTATTTGACATTTCTATAGTTACTTTTTTCCTTGAATGATGGCTAGTAGGATCTAAATCAAGAGAGAAAATACAAAAATCTCACAATAGTGTATTGTAAAGAGTTTTTTGTTTAATTTACCCTAGTGATGAATCCCTAATGTAAAAAGGGTAGAATCTAAAGGGGGACTATGTGAGGGGTGGGAGGATAGGGATGAAATACTCCACTGTTATCTTTTCAAGCACCACCTATATAGGGGGCTTGTCTTGGGAAAAACTTGCAATGTAGATATGTAACCCTCCATAGGAGGAATTCCCTATGCTTTTAAAAGTTATGAAAAAAAAGCATTATTAAGATTTTTTTGGCAAGTTCGACCTTGAAATTAGATACATGTAGTATAATATGCTATCCATTGGTAGCAGTCCATCCAACATTTCGTTGCCAATCAATTTTGTGGGATTATTGGGCAACACAACTTTTTTTGGCTCGTTCCAACTATGCACTTCCATTCGCTCCTATGGAGGCTTGGCTACTAGTATATGGTAGTTTCACAAGCATACTAGCTACTCAAGAAGCTTTTTTTGCTAACATCACTTTGCTCTTTCTTATGGACTTTTCTTCTAATGGAGCTCCAATTTTTAAAAAATTTATGGCCTCCAATTGAGTAATAATATTGAAGATTCATGATGTAAAAGGTCATTGATATCACTGCATCATAGTTCAAGGTAGATTAAGCTTAGAGATATAAAAGTACAAATATTGAATGCATACTTTGAAGCACATTAGAGAACATTAGAGAAGTGATACAAGATGAGTGTTGGGAAATTATATGAGGAGATTATAATCACTATGGAATCTACAAAAGTTGTTTGATTTGGAAGTATGGATGCTATTGTATTAGTGAATAAAGAAAATCCTTACATGGAGATAGGGCACTTTGTGCAAGTATACTAGGTTACAATTGTGATGATGAATTAGGCACCTGGGGGAGTGATTACAAAAAGATTAACTTATAGGTATTATCAAATAGAATATGTTGGGTGATGTGAATATGAAAATAATTTGTTTATGTGGGTGAGAAGCAATAATATAGATGAGAGTATTTAGCAAGGAGGAAAGTATGGTTCATCAACTAAATGTGATAGAAACTCTTAGTCTTCTTTAATTAATAATATTGGAAAATTTTTGTTATAAGCTTCCCTTTTAAACACTAGGATGATGCCTGAACCAATTCATAAGAATGTGTAGCATACTGGCTCAAGTCCCCTACCTATCAAGTCCCCTAGTTGGTGGACAAAATTATGAAGTGAATAAATCCACATACATCCCTGCAAGGATCCAATCCTTCAATAAACTGTCATTAGCTACAAATAATTATTTTGAACATGATCTCACTTCTTCAAGGTATTCATTGCACCTAGGAGACACTTCAGGGTATCCATTAGTGGAGCATAATCATCTAAGAAAAGCATTAGATTCTCTAGAGGAAGGGCTTCCATCATATTCTACTAATTGGTAAACAAGTTCATCTTATACAATGTGAATGCATCTAGTGCATAGGAATTCCATTTAACAATCAAGGTATTCTCTTGTTAAGACTTTAACTAGTGGTTAAACATCAATTGTGTTGAAAATATTTGGTTTTAAATTTGAACTTGGCTATCTTCTGAATATGATTATTCATGTTATAGGAATTAGCCGATGTTTCTTTCCCAAATAATGTAGAGAAGAAAAGGATTTCAAAAATACTTTTAACAATGTGTAGAGAAAATGTTTGCCTAAGCTAGTCTTTACTTGCAAACCTTAGTGCAACACAAAAATATACACTCAATGTTGGCACTTGGTATTACCCTCACAAAAGTGGTTTATAGAGATAAGATATACATGTTTTATGGCTTATATTTTTCTCAATTGAAAAGAAATCATAACTAACTCATAAATAACACATAATCTATCTTGTGTTATGCCCTCGATGGACAGAACATTACTTGAGTAGAAATTATAGCCTATTTCTGTATCTTAGGGATATGACTTCATGTTAAAATGTGAAAACTAAGTTCATAACAAGTTTGTCTTAGTTACACAACACCCTATGAAAAAAAGTACAAAAAGCTTCGGCAATTACCAATTTATTAGTTTACTTCAACATTGAAAAAAATTGGAGTCAATATCTATTCCTTTCCTTGAAAAAATACGGTAGATGAGAAGGGTATCTCCTTATGGAACTCTACCATTCCTTATTTTACAATTCAATTATATTTTCTATTTACAAATCCACTTTATAGAGAATATAGTAGCATTATTGGTTATGAAGAAATGTCTTGTGAGAGCAAGAGGTATAACTATAAAGCATGATCATGATGTGTGAACACTTCACATATACCACCTGTGTCCACTATCTTGGTAATTGGTCAGCTTTATTAACTTTTCAAAATTGATCTTGTGTGAGCTTATAAACAAATTGAAATTAATGTAGATGATACTGGATAGAATTAATGAGCAAAGTTTTAAGTTCTAAGTATATTTGTAAGAAGCTGTGAAGGGAAATTTTTATTGCTTCAATTTTTGTTAGAGAATTTGGAGTTCTAAACATAACGTCTGTCCATTAAAATATGAGATTTAGTTGGTAATGGTCTATTATATGTGAAAAGGCCCAACCTACTAAATAGAGTGTATGTTAGGTGTAAAATCTTTGTAGAGGACAGCTAAAATAGAATTTGAGAATTCATTTCATTCATTTTGAAAACACATTTTTTGACAACAACAATTGTGTGGAGTAGAAATTCTTAGATCTATTGTGGTGGTAAAAATCCATTCAAAGTTTGGTGGCCCACCAAAGATAGAAATCATCTAAGGGGAATGAATCTTCAGTTTTTCATAGGTTATCAACCTTTAATTGCATGAATAAGGGTAATTTATTGACTGGATGGAGGTGATAATAGTGGGAAGCAATTAATTAAGTAGATCAGAGACAATCATTAATGGTTGGGCCTTTTGGAAGTCATTTCCACATCAAAATTGAATTAGACTAGTTTACCATTACCATTCTTAGTACATGGGCATCAAACCTTAGGTGTCAAATGGAGTTTCTTTATGGTTTTGGACCTTAATCATCATCTTCATCAATTGGGAATTTCAAATTAGACTTGAAACATAACTGTGGAGTTGGATTTAGAGCTAGAAGAGGTTGAATTTTTTTTCCTAGACCTATATCTTGCACATGTATACAGCTTGGTGTATGTACTTTAGTTATATTCTTGAATGAAAGCCATCTATATTGCTCTCTATTTGTTTATATATTCACTCTCTTTCATATCTACTATCAGCAAGTTCTTTGTTCTAGCATTCATCAAACCTCTCTAAAGTTTCAAGAAAAATATTTAAAAAATAATTGACAAAAAAAGGAAAACACTGAAAGAAAACACAAAACATTATAGAAAATTTCCTTATTCACTGGTCAAAGACAAATCATAAAACCAAAACTAGTAAATTTGTATCACAATTCAGTTGGGGATCTTTCACCATCTTACAATAAATGTGTGCATTATGGTATCTTTTCCACGTGAGAAATCACTTTTTAACTATAGAAATGAAATGGTAAGGGTTTTGGTTTATCATTGCAATTAACATTTCTCTGTGTTTTGGGCCAAGTTTTAGATTAGGATTGAAACATTGGAAGACTATATTAGTGGTATAATACTAATGCTACACATTTATGGATTTCATAATTTTGACCAACTATAAAAAATAATGACATACATATTGTACCATTGTCAATATTTATAAGATTAGTAAATCAAGGTTGTATTAAGAGTTTTAGTAATCAGGTGTGTCCTCACAAAAACATTTCACCTTTTTCCATTCCATTGAGATTATTTCAATTTGGTGAATAAGCTTAAGTGTAAAAAATATAAGCATTTAATTTGCATACTCTGCATAGCCAAAAATATGGGAACTTGGTCACTAGGCCATATTTCTTACCACAACGTATCAACTCTCATAAATATTTAAATCAAAGCCTCAAGTTTATATCATCTGCTTGCATAGAACTTTTTGTTGGAATTTATAAGTGGGAAGAATACTTCTAAGAGGTGGGGGCGGGGTGGTGAATCATAAGTACCAATCTTTAAGCTATAATTTTTTTTAACTAAAATCAATACATGCATGAAACATTTCTAATTAATATGAAAGTGAAGGGATGCATGAAAATAGACAACACAATATTTGATCACCCAGAAACCCTCCTAAATGAGAAGGTAAAACTGGCATGGGGATGACACCCACAACTTATCACTACAACAATATGTAACTTGTCAAGGTTACAAAGTTTGACCATCAACAATGGTCTACCCTATGAAAGGCTTGCCTTGTTAAAGGTTCCAACACTCTGTTAAGGGTGCACCTATCTAAAGGATTTAGAAACATTCACTTGGAATGTCACCCTATTAAAGGATTTACAAAATGGCTATTAAACCAACCTATCTTCATAAAATTTTCATTCTCCTAATAGAATTGCTAAAAAGTATAGTGGAATGTGTAGACCTGATAACTTATAATCTTCAATTGCTTATTTCAAATTGATGTTTAGTCCATTCTAATATGATCCTCTTTGATCTATTATGATTATGTATGAAGTACTGATACTCTATTCTATTTACTAATACTGCAATGTTGTCATTCTTCTATGTCATTTCACCCCTTTCACTTTCTACAAACTTTTCTAGTATTCTCTCCTTTCATGGTTTCTCTTTTCGCATTGTCTCTCCTACACTACTAAATTATGGGGTTTTTCCCTCCTTAAAAAGGTTTCATGACTTAGGGTTGGGTATGAATCTACAGTTCAGATTCATCCATCTTTCCTACTCAAATATTTCCATTTTTCTGATTGGTTGCATGTTGATTTAATAGGGAATCAAATAGATTCAATCTTATCTTTTAATCCTTTGAGATTTATCATATGTTGGCTCAAAAACCATTTACATTTTAGTTTGTAAGGGGACAAACTCTTATGTTGATTCTATGTTACTCGGCACATATAATTTTTTGGTCTTGCTTGGCACCTATACAAATTATGTCTTGCTCAACACCTATAGAAATTTTGTCTTGCTCGACACCTATAGAAATTCTATCTTACTCAACACCTATTATAACTCGACATCTATATTATACTTGGCATCAACTTAGAAGATTTCTTAAGTGTGTTGACACTCAAGTGTCAAAACCAATCCGAGATCAACAATCTCCCCCTTTGACATGAGTGTAAAAAATACTTAACTATACATGATGAATCTAATCTCTTTGAGTATAATGAACTTTATGTTTGGCATATATATAGAACTTCAAAAATTGTTCAACTTTTTTGTGAAGGAGTTTATACCTCAAAATTTATAACTCCCCCTAAGTTGATGTGCCTTTACTGTATCCACAACTTCTCATGTTGGATTTGTCTCATGCTAATTCAAATACTCTTGCCTTGTCATTATTTCTCTATCTACTTTGTATTGACTAACCCTTTCACACATCTTCCCTTGTAGTTATTGTTTCCTTTTGGCTTTTCTATTTTTCTCCCTCAAAATTTATCTCTCCAAAATTGTATCTCCACCTTTTTGATACTTATGTGAAAGGAGTCTATACATTAACTAAATATTTATCCAAAAAGGACTTATTTACCTCCATTAGTATCCTCAGAGTAGCATCCCAATTCTATAGTGAAATTTCTAGTGATTTGATTTAGATGGCTGACTCTGCTACAAGGTGAACTATGCCTTCTAATGTAGAAAGACTGGGGTCTTTCTTTAACACATTTTCAGCATAGGCTAGTTCTTTCTGCAAATTTTTTATGTGTGGGGTTATGGAAAATTGAATTTATATCAATTTGGTCTTTGTATTTGCCTCATCTACAGTACATAGCTATTTCCTTTTGAGTGTGAAGCATAGTTTGAAAAATCTTTTCACTCTAAGTTGGATATTTAGGTAGTTGCATGCTTGATATTTTTAGGTTCCTCTCCAAGTTGATTATTTGTTGGCTGGTTTCTTGTGTGAAAATCGATGGGTCACACAATTTTGAGTACAATGAGAATATGTTCTCAAGTACTGCCTTTACCTTTTCAATCTTCTTGGCCAACTCCACCTGTGATAGTGCTATTTCACTTGATATTCTTTCATTCACCTTTGTTTGAAACTTCTTTTTAGACTATTCTAATAGTTTTGCATTTGTATCAGGGTCTTCATTTTCTACCTGGTCCACTATACTGCATAGTTGCTCCATAATGGGCTTAGTTTCATTAGGTACATACAAGATAAATGCATCTAGAAAGATTTCTTTTATCTCAATTAATGCTTGCCTTTGTTTATACTCATTTATGAGTATCTCTTGTTTCTTTTTCTTTTCCAGTGCCTCTTGCACTTCATTTATCTGTTTGATGTTCATGGTTGCATAGTCATACTTAGGAATGACTATTTCTTCATCTAGAGTAGGGTCTCCATAATGAAGTACCCTTGCAACCTTTGTATAACTTGAGCCTGGTGCTGAAACTTGAAGCAGTAATGCTTTAGTGCTTAGTTTTTGAGATGTTCTAGTTGGAGTCCCTGTTGTAGGAAAATTTATCAATGTTTGTATTGCCTATTGCTCCTTTTCCTTGGGAATTTCCTTGTCCTCTTTATATCTTTCCTTATCAAATATTGTGATCTTTGGGGGTGCACCTTGTTCTTTTATTGTAGAGATAAAGGTGTCCATCTATCTTGTTTGATCCTTTACTAGCTCCTTGATAATTGTAGTGATCGGTACTTTGGAGTCAACCTTAGCTGATGTATCTTATGTAGCTTGCTCTTTGGGTTGTCCACTTATATCTATTGGGTTATGAGAAGTTGGTTCTTGTGGATTCACCTTATTCCTTGTGAAGTTAGCTACAACTTTATTTAGTTCTTCTATACTCACCAAGACTGGATTTGTACACAGTTGTGCTTATAGGGCAATCTGGTGAAGGATTCTTTTAAGATGCTCTGTGGTTGGTGTATTTATGTTCTAACCAAAATTTTTAGGAACATATTATATAGTTACTATATTTTTAGGTGTGGGAGTTACATGTGGAGGACTTGGTGGTGGCAATTGTGGGTCTTGCATACTGTATTCTATTTGTTGCTGTTCAACAGTCGTCATATCATCTTTTTGTGTTTCCTTCTCTACTATATCATATACCTTATCTTTTTCTCCTTCATCTTCCTTATCATTTTCATCCTCTTCTCTATTGTTTCTCCCTTCATCAACCTCTCCTTCTTTCATAGTTGTGAGGCCATAAATTAATTTCCACATTACAGTGGACTTGTTCACAATATCCTCAATCTTATTTTGTAGAATACTAAAGGCTCTATACTTGGGTGCAAATTTGCTCCCATGCTTCTTATTTTCCTTGCTAATTTTCCCTTTAGTGAGTTTAGGCATTACTCAAGCCAATTTTGGCTCTCTTATTTCTTTTTCCATATTGAGGCAATAATGCCATTTATTTTCTACAATGGGATATAACTCCTTAGGCATTGAATTGTCAAGTTCAAGTGGAGTGTTCTTGAACTTGGCCATCATAGTGTAGACTAACTCTTCAACTATGTTTTGTTCTTCTCTAGTCAACTTATTGAAATTAATGCTTTTCAAGCCAGATAAGTCTACATTGTCTCTAATGTTATCACATATATTTTCCAAATCAAACTTGGTGGTGTGACTTACCACTTTAAATTGGCTTATGTCCTTAGAATTTTTTCTTTCTTCATCTGATTCAGGAAGTACAACATACTTTCTTCTTAGCTTCTCATCCGGACCTTCCTATTCAATAGTCTTCTTCTTTTCCTACTCCTTAGCCTCCTTTGTTGTAGCTCTTGTATTTCCCTTGTAGTAGGCTTTGTTGGGCTTGTCTTAGCTATCTTCTTGTGTTTGGGCTAAGCTGCAAGTTGTTTATGAGCTTTTCTCTTCTTTGGCTTAGGCTTGGTAGGTGCTTCCTTGGCTTTCTCTTCCTCCTATGCACCTTCTACCTCTTCCACATCTTCTCCCATACCTTGGATCAATGCAAGTGGATCTTGGCCCTATTCTTCTTCTTCTTCTACTTCTGTTGTCCCTTCTCCATATCTAGCCTTGAGCTTTTTCACCAATCTATCCTTTTTCTTTAGGGTAGAGGCAATTTTCAACTCCATTTCCACTTTAGAGTTAACAACATCAAAAATTCCAAAAGGATTTGCACTTTTATCAATATCTTTTGCAAGCAATGTGATGATTGTTGTAGATGCCTCATCAATGTTTATTTCATATCCAAGTGGCCTTAGCAATCTCACCCTTGGTACTACTACTTGGATATATATAAAGTCAATGTCCACTAAGACAAAAATGTCATTGATATGTTATTCAACAAGAAAGACATGTATCCTAAGTCTTTGTTTCATAGACTTCTTGAAGTCTTCAAAGTAATTCGTCATTATAGTTTCAAATTTTTTTCCCATCTACTCTATGTATTTATTAACTTGTACTGCTACTAACCTATTTTTCTTCTAACCTATCTTGCCAAAGGAAGGAAATTCATTCTAAACATAAAAGAATATGCATATCAAAATTGCTCCAAATTTGCATTGGGTACCCTTGGACCTTCTTATGGCTCCCAAGTTCTCCATAATCTATTGTAATTGCAATTCAACTAGATCACATGTATGATCCTTCTTGACAATTTTGAATCCAACATGAACTGCAAGATAAGGTACACTATTCAATCAACTTGACTAGTAGAATTTATGGGATATGACCCTAACAAAAAATTATACAAGAGGATCTTTGATTGTGGCAATTTTCATCCCTCTCTTGTTCTACTTTGCCCCAGTGTTCTTGTCTATGGCTTCTTTAGAATCACTCCTTAGGGTCTTTGTTCATTCTAGGGTTGGATACCTAGTTACCCTATGTATAATTCTTTTTGAAAATTTGATCAGTCCATCGTCCAACCATAGGCATCCATTATGGATTCTACTTAACACAATTCTTATCAATTCAATCTTAAGAACTATAGGGAAATCTAGGGCTTGGGTTAAGCCCTTCCTCTCAATAATTTGAAATTCCTCCTTCGATACCCCATTCTCACAAAGTTTATCATATGCTTGCCAAATCTCTATGTCACCAATTGCACCTATCTTACAATTATAGCACCTTTTGACATCTTGCAACATCACAACTTTAGGTGGAATAATTAATAAAGTTCTGACAGGGTCATTCTTATATGCAACTTTGGGAATTGGTCTAAAGTCTAGTTGTTTTACTTTATTACTAACCAGCTAAACCATAAACAGTTCCTTATTCTTGGGATTCCTAGAGCTAGATGCCATTTCTATAAACAAGGGTTTCAAGATATAAAAATAGCATAACTGCATAGCTTGGCGCTAGAGTAAATACCTTAAATCGATGAAATGATGCTGAATCTTGACTAGAATCTTTGCAAAAAATTCAATCTCTGCTTGGAAATCATTTTTGTGCTCTTCTTTCTCTTTCTCTGCGTTCTTGATGATGAAAAATGATCAAAAAATTGACCTTATACCCTTCATTTCTTAGCATTTAATGCTTAGTGCATGTAAAGCTATCCACTTAGCTTCTTATGCAATTTTGTTTCATTCAACATCCACTAGAGTTTCCCTTACTTGGCTTCAATAAGAATTCTTTACTCAACATCCACTACTAACTCGGCTTATACTAACTTTGGTAGACAAATTGACATATACTAGGATTTTAATCGGCATCTAAAGGAAACTTCCAATCGTTGGGAACAATGTGAAAATTTTAAAGATTTAACCTTGCATTTTTATTCATGCTGATCTATCCTTTTTCAGTGCTAATTTACTCTAGGAACTAATGTATAATAAAGTATTTGAATATCAATCCCACACATCTTCTTTTTCTTAGTTGGATGAAGTTTGTCCACTTGACCTTTTAGGTGAAATGATCCCTCCATTGGATGTGCTACTTCCATCTTTTCTTTTCCATGTTCTATTCATTTCTCCTCTGATGTGTTCAATATCAACTTTCCCTTTTCCTTGTTGAACTCAAAGTTGGGTGCCTTTGATCTTGTTGAATAATACTTGCCGATATGTCCTATCTTTAAGCAATTGAAACAAGTGGTTTGACTAAACCACCTATTGTAATTTCCACTAAAGTGTGTTCTTATGCAATTTTCAGGAATGTGTCTATATTTTTCATAGTAGTGACAACTATGCCTAGTTTTTTAGTCCCAATTGTGGTGATGTCCATGACTATTTGGCTTTGCAAGTTGGTTTTTTGTCCACATAGGCTTGGATCTACATTCAAAGGCTCTATGTCCATACTTCTTGCAATTGTATTAGTGTCCTTCAAATCTTGGTGTCCTGATGGTTCTAGTCTTGCAGTTATGTGCCTGATGACCTTGCTTATTGCAATTGTGATAGTGACCCATGTTTTTAGGTTTGTAATGCTGATTGGCATTATTTCTCTGGCACACATTAGAGATATGTCCCTTTTTACCACAAAAATGACAAGTGGGTATAGTATTCTTCCCTTTGTAACTTCTTTCTTCTATAGTCTTTGATGACTCTTCTTCTTCAGTGCTAGTATATCCTAGTCCTGAAGTGTCATTATTGGATCTTGGTGATTTTAGTAGCTATTCAAAGTACTTGATGGCTTCATTAAGTTTTTTGAAGCTTTGTACAATTTTTTTTCTCTTATCAATTCATTTTGTAGTTTTTCATTCTACATCTTCAATATTGAGATCTCAATGTCCTTGACATTCAGTACATGATGGGCATTCATCATGTGGCATAGGGTGTCTAGTTACAAGGTAGAAACTCTTGCAAGCTTAGTTGACTTTTCCTCTAGTCTATTGGCAAGGTTTCTCTTGTCATCTTCTATCATAGCTTTATCTTCAATGGCTCTCTTATTCTGTTTAGTCACTTCACAAAGCATCATGGCTTGTGATTCTTGCTCAATCTTGAGAGTTTTGATCTCTTTTGCTTGAGCTATATTCTTCTCCATCAAGATTGTAATTGCTACATCAAACTCCTTAGAATCTCATTTAGCAAACACTTTTGTGGTGTCAATGTCCTTATACTGTGTATCATTCTCATCTATGGCAATTTCTTTTCTTCTCTTTAGGAATTTCCTCAATTCTTCCCTAGCTTCTTCTAGAGAATGTAGAATGAGATGTATTTCAATCTCCTAATTCTCTATAATCTTCCCAAGCTTGTAGACCTCCATTTCTAGATCTTTTATTCAAGATATAAGGCTTCTCCTTATAAGAACTTGGCTCTGATACAAATTTTTGGAATTTAAAAGTGGGAAGAATACTTCTGGGGGTGGGGGGGGTGAATTATAAGTACCAATCTTTAAGCTATAAAACTTTTAACTAAAATCAATAGATGCGTGAAAAATTTCTAAATAACATGAAAGTAAAGGAATGCATGAAAATAGACAACATAATATTTGATCACCTAGAAACCCTCCTAAATGAGAAGGTAAAACTAGGGTGGGGATGACACCCGCAACTTATCACTGCAACAATATGTAACCTGTCAAGGTTACAAAGTTTGACTGTCAGCAATGGTCTAACCTATGAAAGGCCTACCCTATTAAAGGCTCCAACACCCTGTTAATGGTGTACCTATCTAAAGGATTTACAAACATTCACTTGGAATGTCACCCTGTTAAAGGATTTACAAAATGGCTATTAAACCAACCTATCTTCATAGGATTTTCATTCTCCTAATACAATGGCTAAAAAGTATAGTAGAATGTGTTGACCTGATGACATACAATCTTCAATTGCTGATTAGAGATGGATGATTAGTCCATTCTAATCTAATCCTCTTTGATTTGATATGA
Source organism: Cupressus sempervirens (assembly GCA_028749045.1). NCBI lineage: Eukaryota > Viridiplantae > Streptophyta > Pinopsida > Cupressales > Cupressaceae > Cupressus > Cupressus sempervirens. Next base: position 400,760,326 of record CM053784.1, on the reverse strand, counting down.
GTCTATATGAAGTGTTGATACTCTATTCTATTTACTGATACTACAATGTTGTTATTCTTCTAAGTCATTTCACCCCTTTCACCTTCTTCAAACTTCGCTAGTATTCTCTTTTTGCATGCATTCTCTTTTTGCATACTCTCTCCTACATTACTAAATTATGGAGTTTCAACTTCCTTAAAAAGGTTTCATGACTTAGGGTTAGGTATGAATTAACAATCCATATTCATCCATCTTTCTCACTCAAATTTCCTATTTTTTTTATTGGTTGCATGTTAATTTCATAGGGAGTCAAATAGATTCGATCTTATCTTTTAATCCTTTAAGATTTATCATAAGTCAGCTCAAAAACTATTTACATCTTAATTTGTGAGGGCACAAACTCTTATGCTAATTCTTTGTTACTCAACACTTATAGATTACTGATGCTTGGCACATATAGAATGTCTATCTAGCTCAACACCTATACAAATTATGTCTTGCTTGACACCTATAGAAATTCTATCTTGCTTGGGACCTATAGAAATTTTGTCTTGCTTGACACCTATTGTAACTTGACATCTATATTATACTCATCATCAACTTATAAGATTTCTTAAATATGTTGACACTTAATTGTCAAAACCAATATGAGATCAACACTTTCATGGTTTGGATGTAGCTCCCTTGGAAATGTGCAAATGAGAGACCATGAATGGAAGGACATTGTTGAACATACCTTGATCAAGAGAATAATTTATGGAATGAAAATGACATGTCCATGATAGTATTTGAACATAGCGTGTGATTTGGATTGAGCCCATCTTTTTACCATGAGCTTTGGTTGGAATATTGAAGTTGCACTGAAGCCCTATTCTTGTTCCATGAGGTGTCAAAAAAATGTAATGGCCCAACTCTAGGGAACCATGCTATTTTGAAGCTGGGAAATTGTATCTAGTAGATTCAACTATTTGTACTACTATATTGTTGAGCTTTAAAGGATACTTTACAAATTTTTTATAAGAGCATTCTCATTTTGTTGCGTGTTAATTCTACTAAGGTCAAGTGGGGTGATACTATTGCTACTAGTTATTTTCAAGATAGGGATCTTAGTGGGAATTATTAGACAAATATTAGTAAAATAAAAGATAATTATTGACAAAGAAAAAAATCTTCTTATAGAGATTACAACCAAGATGTTTCTAAAAATACCCTACCAATGTGCTTAACAATGTGTTGGACATTTATCTTTAGTTACTAGATCTGTAGTCTTTCTGTATGCACTCTAGGCAAAAGCACCTTCTGGTTACCTACAAAAGTCTCTTGTCATCTTTCTGACAACAAGGTTTTGCATTTATTAGATGAAGATTTCTCATTTGAAATGATCCACATATGGTGTGGGTGAACATTTGGAAGTCATTGATCAAGATGGTTAATTATTCATGGGTTATTCCTACTACATATGCTACTAGGTAAATTGATAAATTCTTCAAAAGGTTCTAGCAAGAGATTAAGATGCCTTCATTATATAGACTTTGTATAACATATTTTATGTGACAAATGGTTGAGATTGTCTTAAGCTTTCAAAGTGACATATCAAGTGTGGACCTCTTCAAAGAGCCAAGTCATATGCACATTCCAACTATGTAATATAATCGTAGAATACATTTTAATGAGGTCGATTGTTGAAGAGCATGGGACTTAGCTCTATTTGTGGAATCATAGGCAGAACTAGGTCATTTTTAACTTTTTCCCACATTCAAGGGATTTTTGGTTGGCACACAATCATTGTGGAAGGAAATTATTTACCACAACCAAATCTTAACCATGGAGTCTATACAACTTGCAAGGACTTGGCTATGCTTCACATTTTAAAAAAAATATGCACATAGATGCATGTACAATAGTAGTAATGTTAACACTAAAATTAAAATTGATTTCCTTACATTTCTTGCTATTTTTTTTTCAATTTTGGAGTATTTAGTAATTCCCTATATAACAAATAGAACTCTTCAATAATAAAGAGTATGCCACTTCAAGAAGGTTCTTTTTTGAAGAATTTGAGCATGTAACCAATTTTAAATTGTCAAATTTTTACTCTACACAAATCCATTATTTTTTCATTAGCCAATATCTGTTGAGGGCTCTAGGTAGAAAATATGATGGAAATGTGCTGGTAAAAGCCATCATATTTTTAATTAAAGATTACACCATTAATTTTTTGTTATATTATCTAGAAATGGCTAGATTTTTGGAGGGCCATACTTTGGTGCTGAAAAATAGAGGCCATTTGGATCTAGGTAAGCCATCAATGATTTAATGTGTTTGAGTTGGAGGCTTCAAATAATGTATTTAGTAGAATCATTTGTGCTACTCATGTAGGCCTACCACAAGTGGTGGACGCCACACAAGAGGATAGGATGCACCTAGAAATTGGTGGCCCATGGGTGTAGCAAATATGAGAATACCACCCCAACAAGTTGGATAACATCCATATGGCAGACCATCAACTCCCAGTGGAAGATCATGACTTATAGGAGGACATTCACCATTGGTAAGGCCATTAGACTATTACTTTTTTGATTATATTATTTATTTATATTATAAACATTTTGGAGTTTCCAATAATTTATTAAAGGAGAGTTCTATCATTGTTTAATATAGACATCAAGTGTGATGTATAGGTTGGATCTATCAGCAGCCCCTAGATTTTAGTAAATGGCCCTGTTGAAGGACCTCTTCATGTGTTTGCTTTAGTAGGAGGCTCCACAAGGGTGACTACCCCTTCTTCGTAGTAGGTACTTTTTTAGAATTTTGTTTTGCAATTTTTGTATTGACCAATTTGATAAGTTTTGACAAGGATTTTTATTTTTTAGTTGCCTATAGAAATGGTTTGGATAGTATTTTTTTTATGAAATTCAGTGATGTGTTGGATGTCACCCTTGATAGGGTTATAATTCATCTCCTTTGCAACATCAAAATCAAGTTCAAGGTTGGTTACCACCAGCACAACAAACACATCAAATGCAACAAAAATTCCATCTGCCATTCCAAAATCAACATAAATCTCGGAAATCATATTCATAATTGCAAAAATTGTAGTGATTATTGAATTTGCAACAATATGTTCAAAATGTGAAATCCTCTCAACTGTATAGCCAATAACCATCTAAATATGGGTAGTTTCACATTTCTTAGTCTCTAATCTAGCCAAATGTTGCTTCCTCTATTTTCCAAATTCTTTCACAAGCTCAATAGCTATCACAACAGTAATTGGTGCAACAACTATCACAAGGGAATCCATCTAGTCCACTATTACAATAGTAGGTGCCTGCTATGTAGAGCAATGTTCAATCCCAACAACACCTTTCATTTCAATAGTAGATCTAGTCACCTTTTTTACCAACATTTTTAGCGCAGACCTCAACTCAATCCCAACAACAACTACTCTTGATGACCCTTAGCAAAAGAAAGTGTAAGATAATTTTTTTTAATAAATGTAATGACTCAAATTAGTTCAGTGAATGTGAAATATCTTAAGAATACTTATTCATGATTTTTATTTTTCAAGGTTATTATCAAGTGGCTCAACATAATAATCTAGACTGTAACAAGTTATTAATGCATTTATGACTTAGTTGTTGATTTATTTAGGACTATTAATGGTGTATAATATTAACATTGTTATATATTGTTGATAAAGCCATGGAAATTCTTAGCATACTCGCAAAGAATTATGACAACTAGCTCTGCTAGTGCACTTTTTGTCTGCTAAAACCAAGACTACTTAGTTGTCACACTAGTTAGTGCCCCTAGTTCTACACCATTGACTTGTGTTTGGACATGTCATACTTCCCTAGAGGGATAAAATTATTATCATAATATTGTGATAGGTGAAAGTAAGGTTTTAAGCAACATTATTTTATCCAATCTTGTTAGCTTCACTTGAAATTTTGTGATTAATGGTAAACATTCAAATTATGCAACTTTATTAGTAGAGGCCACTCTTTTATAGTTAAAATGCTATCATTTGAAAAAAATTATGATACAATTTCTTATGGTATCTAATTTATACATTATCTTTCAACTAGTAGTCATGTTGAAAAAAATTGAGCAACAAAAGAAACTACCACATCAAAGGTCAGAACTACAATAACCTTGTCAACAACAAAAGCCTCAAATGTTGCAATCCCAACAACAACAACAACCTCATATGTAGTAGTACAATGCACAACAAAAACCACAACTTCAATAGACCCAACAACAACATTAGCCTCAACTATGGTAGCCTCAGTAACTTGTTCAACCTTAATTATCAACTATGAGTTTCCTTTTATATGATGTTCCATGTGGACCATAGTAGTAAAATATAACAATAGTTTGGAACTTAAAAATTTTGATATGAAATTTTTCTTAGACCTTTGTGTTAACCAAAAAAATAGAGCAACTAAGTTTTCAATAATGTATAAAACCCCTTTAGCCTCTCTAACATGGAACCTTACAAGCTGTCACCTCCAAAAAATATGGGTGGAATTAGTTGTTTGATTATTAAAGATAAATTATTTTAACAATAGAAATATAATTCATGCATATGAAACACTTTGCATGCTTATTTGTGCTCATTGATGTGGCTTCAAGGAAAATTTTGAATTTTTCTATAGAAGTAATTACTATTTTAGTGTTCTTGGTACATTTTCACTTACTTCCTTTTGGGTACTATTACTCCTAAAAATAAACTCTTTTGTGCCTTATATATGTGCAATGTCATGTGGGCTTAGTAGTCACCATTTTATTTTGAAATGAAAAATACTTTCTAATAAAAAAAATTCATCTATTCTTTCCTTAAAAATAAGTATTATTTTGTGCAATTGCATGGTCAAAGGATGGATTTAGAATCTACACCTACAACTGCATGTTTGATTCATGACCTCGGTGATGTTACATCAAAATTTAAGGCAATACTTAAAATTATAAGTGCAACAACAATGCTTTTACCTAAATGCAAGCACTTGACTACCCAGATATTGCAAGCTAAAATATCTAAGAAAGGCATAGAGTCTAATGTACTCCTTGCAATACTTGATATAATGAAAGATAGGATTGAAAATAACTTCAAGTCATCTAGCTTTGGAACTCCTAAGGCTATACATAACCTATTATAGCTAAATATACTCCTAAATATGCTATGAATTGTACTCATACAATGCTATACACATTGTATGATTTTTCGTCAAAGGGTATTTGCTCAATGGAAGAGCACTTTCTTTTAAAGTAGGACGATGGTGGTCCAATTCCATCATGCTCTATTATAACTAAATATGCTATTAAATATACTAATTATGTGACTAAATAGATCACTACATATCAAACTAAATACATGAGTAAATCAACATTCAAATTTATGACTAAATATGTGATTAAATATACAATTAATTATATGACTAAATGTGTGACTAAATCAGCAATAAAATATAGTGACTTAAATTAGTCAAGTGAATAATAGTAGTTAATATCTAGTCATTTATAACACTACTAAATACACTACTAGATGATTTTAATCACTAATTTTGATCTGTGACTAAAATATACTACTTAAAATCAGTCAAGTGACTAATAGCAGTTAATATCTAGTCCATTATAACACTACTAAATATACTACTAAGTGATTTTAGTCACTGATTTTGATCTCTGATTTTGGTAGTATATTTTAGTCACAGATCAAAATTAGTGACTAAAATCACTTAATATTATATTTAGTAGTGTTATAAATGATTGGATATTGACTACTATTAGTCACTTGACTGATTTTAGTCACATATTTTTGTTTTTATACTAGTGTGAAGATGTTGGTATTGGTGTAGTTGATAATGTGCCAGAGAACATGATTGAAGAAGATGTTACTGGCATAACTGATGAAGACGATGAAGGCCATGATAGTCATGCATCTAATGATGATGATGAAGAGAACCTTGATATACCTATAATTGAAAAGGCATATGAGCCCCTATACTAAGGCTCCCAAACAATGCTTCTCTCTACTATATTTTTGCTGGTAAACTTCAAGGTTATAAATCGTATATCCAATGTATAAATCTCACATATGCTAAGGTATAGTGTCATTTTTTCATCTTCTATGTTATCGTACCACTAATGTTATTTATATTAACAATTTTTTCCCATAGGTTGATAAGTGAGTATTTTTTACCACCATCAAACACTCTATCTTAATCTTACCAAGAATCATCAACCATTATGAAAGATATTGGAATGGAGTATCAAACAATACATGCATGTCCCAGTGATCATATTATATATCATAAACAATATGAATTTTCAACACAATGCCCTAATTATCACATTAGTAGATATCAATCAAGTCAAATAACTGAAAAGGTACCTCTCAAGGTTCTTTTCTACATTCCCATTATTCCACATATGTAACAATTATTTAGGTGTACTAGCTTGACACAATTTATGGATTACCATGCATGTAATAGAAGTCAAGATGACATTATGTGAATTCTTGTAGATGGTTCTGCATTTCAGGACATAGAAGATCGGTGGCCAATATTTAAAGAAGAACCTCATAATCTAAAGCTTTCACTGACAACAGACAATGTCTATCCATTTGGAGATATGAGACTGTTTACTCGATTTGTCCTATTTTTATTATTAACAATAACATTCCTCCTTGGATTTCCATAAAGAGGGAGCACATAATGTTGGATTTTTTTATACCATGTATATATCCATTTAATAGCCATCTAAATTAATTTATAAACACACTATCAAAATCACCATATTTATTATGTTTTGTTTATGTTCATTAAACTAGGTAAGTTCCGAGTGAGAGATATGAATGAATATATTGAGCCCTCGATTGATGAGTTGTTGGAGTTATGGAATGGGGCTACTATGTACACATCTCTAGACCAATTGGTGAAAGAAAATTTCAATTCCATGGAATTATTGTATGGACAATACATGATGCCCCTAGACTAACACATTTTTTGTGGTATGTAAAACTTTTAACACATATTGGTATGTAATAGTGCTAACACATTTTTGTTGTATGCTTAAGTTGCATGTGATAATATTAAATATGAATCTTTAAGTACACATGTCATCCAATTATACACAATCTTGTACTTCTAACAAAGGGAAAAAATGCATGTCCAATTTGTGGTCCAAAGATGAAATTTCATCATTTAAAAAGTTTAGAAAATTAGGTGTTTGATAAGAATAGAAAATTTCTCCACAAAAATATAAGTATCAAATTATCAAAAAAAATCTTTTCAATGGGAAAGAAGAGACAACATCAAAGCTACAAAGAATGACACCTCACATGTGGAAGTTGGAACACAATAGAAGAAATCATCAAGGTAATGTCATTCCATTTGATGTAGGTTTTTGTATGAAATTAAAATTTGGATACTATGTTTTGTTTAGTAATGATGTAATTGATATTCATGAAGGTCATCAAGGCATTGATGGACAAATTTCAAAAGGACTTAAAAGCTATCCTAGAAAATCTATTAGGTTGTCATAGTACAAACACTTCCTAATCATGCATTTGTTTGATGCTATGCATATTGGAAAGAATGTAACACATATACTATGAAAAATATTGGATGGAAGATATGACAATGAAAAATTGGTAAAAAATTATAATGTCATTGATGAATCCAATCATGCATTTAATTTTTTCCTTGAATGAAATAAAAATGGAAACCAAATTAATATGAGTGGTATTCCTTGGTTATTAATGCAACAAAAAGCTAATACCATATTTGAAGCCATAAAAAAAACTAAATTTCCCACAAGATTTTTTGCAAACATAAGCAGTCTCATATTAAAGAAAGGTGATTTTGAGCCAGGGTTCATAATGCATGATTGGCATACCTTTGTCAACGTAAGTCATGTTCTTCTCTATTTATAATAAATTTGTAAAAAATCATGTACTTTTGATTATTTTATTTTATAATTTATTGAAAGATCATTTTATTATTACTGTATCTCTCCCATATAACTTTGACAACATGAGTGTCAAACACATTATAGATGATCTTGAGAAATACATGAGGTTTGAAGTGTTATTTGTTAGATTTGTTGTATAGAAGTTTTATTTTTCTTGTTAATATAATTTTTCATTATGAATATCTTCTAAGTGGTTGTCATCTAAAGAAATTGATAAAAAAGACATAAAGCATTGGAAGAAAAAAATTCCTTAGCTTTTGTTTGAGATACAAAAGTGTCTACCTTCAACTTCTTTCAATGCACAAGAACACCACCTCATACATCTAGTTAAGGAGATTGAATTGTGTGGACATATACCAACTAGGGCGATATGGATGGTTGAGAGGAACTTGAAATTTTTGAAGGGCTTAGTTTGACAGAGAGTGCATCCTAAGGGTTCCATGGCCAAGAGATATATTGTCTACTAGACCATGGTGTACATTAGTGAATATCTTTCCAAGCTTGCATCAAATATCCATGTAGATCACATTTGGGATTTCAACTTCATTAATAGATTTGAAGGGGAGTACTTGATGGAGAAAGGTAGATTGAGAAAAGTAAAAGGTAATTATAAGGTGTTATTGTAGTTAACTAATCCTTATCCATCATTAATATAAGTTGTTTCTAATTGATCTATTTATTTTATACCACTACTCGTGAGTGGGATGCACTTTATTTGTACATTGAAAACAATCTTGATTGGATGATGGCATGGATTGAATGATCTCAACAAAATGGTCACTCATTAATATGGGAATCTATTGCTTCATTATTTAAAGAAGCTTATCATAGTGGAGATCCCAATGTTATGCCAATGGTAATTGATCTAGCAAATGGTTAAAGACGTGGAAAGGTACGTATAAGTTAATCTATCATGACCCATTTTTTTAATATCAACTCATGGATGGATGAATAATTTTGACATTTTTGAAAAATAACAAGTCAAGCACCATAAATCTATGTACTATAATGTTCATAAATTTTGCATAAAAAAGGTGGGACACTAAGAGAACTTGTGATTCTAGGATAATTGTAGTCTTTGACGTTTATCAATATTTCATCTACAAATGACATGCATCCTCAAAAATATAAAAATAGATACTATGGTATTTTGGATGATATAAATCAGTGCATCCTTAATTCCTTCAACTAGTTCTATTCATTGTCAAATGGTATAGGCTATGACTAAATCAAAATGATCTTGATAGAATTATTATTGAACATTATAATTGATTTACAATGATTAATACAAAGTCATATGAGCTAGGTGGAAATGAGCCCTATGTTCTTCCAAGCTAATGTGAGCAAGTGTTTTAATGTTGCATCCCACATAAACCAGGTTGGTCATTTATCATTAGACACAATCTAAGAAGAAGACCAGTAAAGTATCATATAATTGAAGAAGAAGTAACCAAAGAAGTGGAAGATGAAGTAAATGATGATGATGGTGAAGATGAAGAAGGAAATGATGTTTTTGATGATGATGAAGATGTTCATGATGATGGTGATGGTATTAATGATGATGATGGTGGTGGTGGTGATGATGATGGTGATGGTGATGATGATGATGATGACAATGGTCATAGTGATGATCATGATGATGGTGATAGTCATTCTGACAATTTGGACAATGATGGAGATAATGATGATGTTCATGATGATGAGATGAATGAAGAAGATGATCATTAACATGATTAGTAGAAATGTATTAGGTGCTAATTAGGCTGAAATATTGATTATGATGCTCAATTATTGATGTTGATTACTTATAAAATATTTTTTGTAGAGATAACAAGTTAAAAAGTATACAATGATTTTGATTTATGTATATTTTCATGTCATGTTCTATGAAATTTTTAGCATAAGTATCATGTAATTTTTAGCTAACTTAAGGAAAATGAGTTACATATCCACAAAACTATATCCCTTTGATGAGGATCATACATAGTGATATGGATCGAGAGGTATAAGTTTATTATATGCTTGTTTTCTCTTTTCCTTCAACATTAACCTTAGGAAAACTTCATCAATATTTGCCTCATTTTATAGAAAAATATTTTGCTCCTAAAACTATATCTCTCATTTAATGGGCTACTGGTGATGCAAAATTTCTTCTTGCGGCGGTATTGAGCTAGAAGGGATTATAGATTATAATCAAGTTATAATCATTGGATCATAATAATATTGGAATTGTTGTTTGGTGGACATAGCCCATGGTTTGGGTGAACCATAATAAATATTGGTGTTGTGTGTTCTCTTCTATGTGATTTGTTATTTCCTGATATTGTTTATATTTGTATGTAATTGTTATTTCTATAATTGTTATTTCTATTTGAGGTTAATTGTAACAAGTAGTATCAGAAAAACGCTATTTTTTTAGTTATCCTCTATAGGAAATTCTCATAGTTGAGTGGGAGTGATGGAATATGAGGATAAATAGAAGGTTGATATATTTAGAGGACAAAACTTTCAGTTATGAAAGATGTAGATTGAGGACTATCTTTATTAGAAGGACTTATGGAAGCTGTTGGAAGGAAAATCTAAGAAATAGGGAACTATGATAGATTAGGGCTGGGAGATTTTAGATAGAAAGGCACTTGGAAGCATTCAATTATTCTTGGCACCATCAGTGACATTTAACATTACAAAAGTGAAGACGAGAGAAGAGTTAATGCAAGCTCTAGCAAAATTGTATGAAAAGCCCTCCACTTTAAATAATGTATTTCTCATGAAGCATTTATTTAATATGGAGAAGGAAGAAGGTAGATTTGTTGTGGATTATTTAAATGAGTTTAATACTACTATTAGTTATTTATCTTTTGTGGGTATTAATTATGATGAAGAAATTAAGGCTCTCTTAATTTTTTTTCTTTGCTCGAGAGCTAGAGTGGCTTAATAATGGTTGTGAGTAATTTTGTTTTTGGATCTAATACCCTAAAATTTAATGACATGATTTGTATTATTTTGAGTGAGGAAACTAATAGTAAAACCTTGGGTGGATCTACATAGGAAGTTCTTTTAATGCACAAAGCAGAGGCAAAATGACTAAGAGAGGAGATAATTCTAGAAATTATGGAAAATCAAGAGGAATGTCAAAGGGAAAGAGGTCTCAATTTAGAGAACCAAGAGATTGTTGGTACTGTGGTAAACTAAGGTATAAGAAGAAAGTTTGTTGGACTAAAAAGAACAATGAAGGAGATAAACCAAAAGGGAATAAGGAGGCAAATGTGGTAAGTAATAAATCTTAAGAGAATGCTTTTCTTATTTCTTTAGAAAGTGTTGATGATTCATGCGTTCTAAATTCCAATGCTTCATTTCATGCTACAACTCATAGAGTTTATTTTATTGATAATATCCAAGGGGGTTTTGGGCTTGTTTATTTGGGGGATAATGAAGCCTATTAGATTTTGGAAAGGGAAAAGCTAATATTAAGTTGTAGAAAGAGAATCATTGTATACTACATGAGGTAAGACATGTTCCAAGGCCGAGTAGGAATTTAATTTTAGTAGCGAAACTCGGTGATGAGGGTTGTGTAGTTACATTTAACGATAAAAATTAGAAGGTTTCAAAAGGTTCCCTTGTAGTAGAAAAAGGTGTGAAAGTAGGCACCTTATATCTTTGTACGTACCATATTGGTCCTTCTAAATTAATTGTTTCAGAGAAAAATGAATGTTTAGGAATAATTGTTGTAGTTGAGTAGGGAGCACAAACAATTGTTGTAGATTTTGATACAATGTTGTGGCACAATAGAATTGGGCACATCAGTGAGAAAGGTATGAAAGTACTTCATCCAAAGAAATTTGTACCAGATCTAAAATGTATTAATATGAATTTTTGTGAAAGTTGTGTGCATGGAAAACAAAAGAGAGTGAGTTTTGTGAAGAGTGGAAAGGAAAATAAAAGTGAGAGATTAGAACTTTTGCATATAGACGTATGGGGATCAACTTAGGTATCTTCCCTTGGGACCAACTATAAAAATATGCATTTATTTCCTTAGATAGAAATCTAATGTATTTCAAACTTTTAAGAAATGGAAATGCTTTGTTGAAAATGAGACTTGTAAGAAATTAAAATGTCTCAGAATTGATAATGTTGGTGAATATTGCAATCATGAATTTGAATATTATTGTGCCACTAATGGTATTCATAGATAGAAAATTATTCCAAGTGTTGACATTAAGTCAAGTTTGTTATTAGTGACAACACTTATTCAAATTTTGTATGGCTACCGAGCTCATTAAATAGTGTATAGTGTTTGCCATTTAATTCAGTAGCCACCAAGCTTCAGAGTTCCTACCAAGAATTCTAGTGGTTACTAAGTAAATTCAGGTAATGTGAAGTCCTATAGTTCCTACTGAGTAGTTTAGTGGTTACCAAGCTTCACAGTTTCTACCAAGCCATTAATTCATATGAAGTAAAGATAATGTTAACTAAGCAATGAGATGATTAGTGTTTATTAAGTACAGTCATTCAGTTTCTACCAAGTTACATAGTATCTATCGAGTTACCAGTGTAGACTGAGTTTGAGACTACTATGAGATGATTAGTATGGACTAAGCTTCCACTTCTATCGAATGCATGATGATGCCGAGTAATGACAGTGGACACCGTGTATCAAAATTTCACCAAGTCAATCTTCAAAACTTGAGTGTCTTCATTTGAGCCAACTTTGTAATTTTGAATAATTGGATTGATATATATATATATATATATATATATATATATATATATATATATATATATATATATATATATATATATATATATATATATATATATATATATATATATATATATATATATATATATATATATATATATATATATATATATATATATATATATATATATATATATATATATATATATATATATATATATATAATGTATTATATTATATCCATATAGATAGATAGATGTATGCATGAATGCAAAGTGAGAGTGAATAATATGTAAGAAGTATGCAAATGTGAATCAATAGTAAGTGTATTGTAAGGCCATACTAGAAAAGGAGTAGTAAAGTCATATCTATCACATAAGGGTGATCAATACTTCAAAGAATATCTATTAGCAAATTAGTTGTAAGTTAGAGATCTATTGTTTCATTCTAATAGGTGAACCAGTCCAAAATCCTCTAACAAGGTAGACTTAACAATTTTTTGTCAAATCTCTTTACCAAGTACATACTTCATTTTATGTTTGTAAAACCTCTAACAAGGTGGACCTAGTAGTCCTAACTGCTCCTAACAGGGTAGATAATCAGAAGTGGTCATTATAAGCCTTAACCAGCCAACTTTATGCTGTAGTATTGAAGTTTTGTGAGTATCATCCCCACTTGAATTTTACTTTCTATTTGGAAGGCTTTTGGGTCACCAAATTATTTTGTTCATGTCTCATGAATGTTTATTTTTTTAGTTTCTCATGCATGTAGTTAGATATGATTTAATGAATTAAATGATTATTGGATTATTACAATTAAGTTCTGAATCTAATAAGGTTACTGATTCACCCCTCTCCTCTCAATAACCTAGTATAGTCTTGAATATTTTCAACAATTGGTATCAGAGCATTGTGGTTCTCAGGATAAAGCTTGATAGCTTGAGCAAAGATCAAGGACAATGGAGATTTTTAAACTTGATAAAGGAATTGAAAATGAAAATCTAGATCTAGAAATGGCCATTGCACAACTCAAGAAAACCAAGGAGCGACTTTCCCAATCCCTGAAAAGAAGGAAGGAACTTACAAATCAAATGAATGATCACTAGTACATTGAAGAAAAGATTAAAGATATTTTCCCTTCAATCAATTCAGATGAAGTAAATGATGCAATCGAAGAACTCTTAGAGAAGAATGGTTCCCTTCAAGAAGAAAAAAGAAAGCTCAAAAGAGAACAAGAAATTCAATCAGTAAGGCTATGTGAAATCCTAGAGTAAAGGAACAAGATGAAAGAAGAAATGGATGAAAGAAACAATGAGATCTAGAACTAATAATTTTAGCATGAAGATCTTATAGATCAAATCTCCAATGAAAATGAAGAAATCATGAGTCAAAGATAGATCAATGAAAGATTAAGGAATGATGTAAATTTAGAAAGACAAATAAATGAAAGAATAAGAAGTGAGCTAAGATATGAAAAAAAATTTAGTAAAAGATTGAAAAATGACCTAAACACTAAAAATAAAGTTAATGAGAGAATGATGAAATCCTAAGTAGACATGAATCAATTGAATCAACTAAATGAGCAGAATCTCTATACACAAAATTGTAAAGTAGTAATTGGATACAAAGAAGAAGGTGAATCCTCCAAACAAGGTGGTCAAAGGAATTAAAGACCTTATTGCAATCACTATGGTAAGATAGGTCATACATCAAAAAAATGTTGGAGTAATGAAAAAAATAAATTCAATGGTAAATTTTACAATTGCAATCAACATGGTCACAAGGCATCAAACTACAAAACCAAGTCATTCAGTCCAGCAAAGCAAATTGTGAAAGCATTATTTGGTTGGGACTATAACACCTAGTGCAGATGTCATTACTATAGAGAGTATGGACACATTGGCATGAACTGTGTTAAACATCACACAAGGAAGAGAGATACCACCATAAGATGTTTCACTTGTAAAGAACTTGGTCATCTAGCCAAGAATTGCACGAATACAGGTATAATTGAAGATGAAAACAAAGAAAAAGTAGATAACATCAAAAAGAAAATAAGGCAAAAATGGATTCCTAAATCCACTGAGGAAGTTAGTCCACGAAATCATGGTCATGTCAATCAAGAAGCGGGTGACTCCACCATTTCCAACTAAGTTCTTAAGTAAGAACTAGAAAACATTTCCAAATTAAAAAGAAGCAAAGATCCAAATCAGTATTTGAGATATAGGGGGATCATAGAAGGTCAGTATCAGTTATCACTGAGTAAGGTTGGGTCATGGACTCTATCGAGGAAGGTCGAGAGTAACTAGTCACACATGTTTGGTTACTGAGTTATGAAGTATTTACCAAGTGATCTGAATAGATAGTGGATGACAGATTATCATGCATAATGATGTCATCATAGCCACTTTTTTACCAAGCATAAATGGAAAAATGTTATCAAAAGTTAGGAAATTGAATTCATTTTTCACCAAAATCTTTAAGTGTTATTTCAATCAAATGAATTGCAGAGCGATCAAGCGATTTTGAGTGAAATTTGCAATAATTTTTTTTGAAGTTTTCCATAACCTACCAAGTAGCCATGAAAGAATCAAGTAGTAGCAACAAGGAAAAGAAAGGTTTGGAAATGTTGGTCTAAGGAGTCGAATGGAAACCACTAGATTTCAAACTTGTACCAACAATTGTAGAAACCCTTGATCCACATGGAGCGCAATCACAAATCCCTCCTAAGTTACTACTCATAGATGATATCTTAACTCATTTTAAGTGTGCAATTCAAGAAACTAGAACCCTAGAGATGGATAATGACCAAGGTGAATTATGTGTAAATGGTATTCTTAAATCCAAGCATAAGCACTTGGAAGATAAGGGTTTAACCCACATTTCCCACCTGCTACAAAGTTTCAAATCAAAATTATTAGGTACATCCTAAGCTAAGTTCACAGTGGTTAGTTATGGCTTGAGAAACTAGTTTTGATAACTAAGAAGATGATTCATCATATCAATGGCCTTCCCATGCTCTCTAAAGCCAAAACTACTAAAACTGTAGGTCAGGTGGAGTTAGAAAAGAAAACCCTAGCCAAGTGGGATGGTAGAGGTATGAAAATTAGTAGTATAATAGATGCAAAACTAAAATTTGGCATACATGTGATAGATCAAAAGATATATAGTTCTAGTCATCTAAATAATATGTCATGTGAAGTAGTACACTTGGCATTCAAAGTCATGGAAAATAATCTGTCATATGATCTTGTAGACTTATTGTTGAAACAGTTCAACAAAAACATGGAAAATATAAGGACATCCAAGAAGAATCCTTGTAAATTTGGTTCATTGTTGACATGTCTATTTTTCTATGTTCAAAAGTTTTTTCCCTTCTAAACGTACAGTTGTATGGAGAAAGGATGTGCCAGTTTTGTATTAGAGTAACAAGTATATTGCAAAAATGGGTGAGAATTTTGTTAGCATAATGGATAACTAAATTGATGTATTCAAGGAGAAAATGAATAACTAATTCAAGATTCCCAAGAAAGTGGTTGAATATTACAAAGATGATGTTTGATTCATGGTAGATAGTGACAAATTCTACATTTAGGCAATTAAACCAAGAGTTGTACAAGTAAAACCTCTTCCCTATGAGGTGAACATATGATGAGGCCAAGGCAAGAATAGAGCTTGAAATCAAGCTTCTACAAGTAGTTAACAAAGGAAAGAGGAAAATAGAAAAACTCAAAACTGTAGACACCTAAATTTGATTACATCGCTTTAGTAATCCTATTTAGTTATCTCTAAAGGCATCATTAATTAAATTCCTATTTAATTAATCCTTTTCCATCCCCTAGCTGATTAATTTAATTAATCATCTATAGTCCTAATTGATAAATCAAATGACCTATTATTTATCAATTAAATCCTATTCTTCTATCTAATTCCAAAAATCCCCATTTATTAAATAAATCTATTTGATAAATAAAATCCTCAAATTCAAAAAAACCCTAACCTATCCCTAATCCTCCATTTAGCCTAATCCACCCCATCCATCCATGCTAACCAAGCTTAGCCACTAACTCACCCACCCTCATTAATGCCATCCACTTGCACATCTCTAACATCCCTAATCTAATCCTAAACCCAAGCCTAATCCACCCCCTAATGTTGTCACATTCCTTAAACAAGTTTAAGACTTTCCTAATCCAAACCAAAGTCTCCCCTCAAAAAAACCCAACCACTAAGTCATGAGTGCTCTTACAAAACATAAAAGACTCTTACAAGCCCACTTATGACTCTTACACCCATCTTCCACACTCTTCCCTCTTCCACACTCATTCCTCTTACATCCCTCTTACATACTCAACCCCACTCATCATGCTTTTAACCAACCCTTTACCCTACCCTCTCACACTCATCCTCCTTGTGACAAGTGTCACCTTCCCATTGGTACTAAACAAGCACAATCCATGTGCTCTCCTTTGAGTGCATCCTAGCCCTCCTTAAGCCTTCGTCCATCCTTGCATCTAAGCCCTCCATCCCTCTACCCCTTAGCCTATAAATTGAATCCCATCCCAAGCCATTTCATCAACAATCTTTGAGCTAAAGTTACCATGCTATTTTGAGAACCAAAGCCATCAACCATACCCTTATAATGCCAAATTGAGAGCTCACAAAGCTACCAATTTGCTATTACCCATCTCCATTGAAGCAGCTTTTGAGCATCTTGAGCATACATCCACAGCAAAAGGACACATCTACAGAATCAAGAAAGCATGGAGTGTTTTCTCTCGTGAGGTTTGCACTTCTTATTTTCTTTCTTAGTCTAAGCATATATGTGAATTTAGTTTTTGGTTTGTGAATGTTTACTTTATTTGTTAATGTTCTTTGCATACTGATTCTGGTTCTACAAAAACTAGCACACCTCTTTTGTTGACTCAGGGAAAATGAGAAGATGATGATGATGAAACAAAGGATGAAGATGAGTCAGAGAAGGAAGAAGAGCCAGTGAAGAAGAAAGGCAATATGGTCATCACCAAGCCACCCAAGCCATCCACTGTAATGTTTACCAGAAGATTTAGGAAGAAAGGTAGTGAAGTTGTGTTTAGCAAGCCTCCTCTAATCTTCCGGGAAAAACTAAAACAAATAGAAGAAGGTGTAGGTATAACCAACTTCAAATCATTAAACTATGAGACTAGGACAAAGGATGAGAAGAAATAGATTGAGGAATTGGTGCTAACCAAGATGGGTAAATGGAAGTATTCCCCTGATCAAATAGCCTCTTAGATCTCTAGTGATGTATTAGAGAGATTACAGCAAAGATGGGACTTAGCCATGTAGAAAGAAAAAGATATCTATGAACAAATCTTGAGGCAGTTGTTACCAAGCTTTACCAATGCTGAGGTAAAAGAGTGTATGAAGAAAAATCAAGACAAGATGACTCTTAGACTCAATACTTGTTCAATCTTGTTAAAAGATATAGATCATGTAATAGAGAATACTACGAACATGTGGAAGAATATTTATCACTTGCATAAACAAAGTGACTCTCTACAGTAGAAGTCAAGGATGATGATAGTGATGATGAGGAAGAAGGAACAAATTTTGAAACAATACAATTTGACATCGAAGAAGTTGAAGAAGATAAAGAGGAAGTCAAAGAAGATGATGAGGAGACTAATTCTATGAAGATAGCTATAGCATTCATTGCCTCACTTCCTCATTCTCCAAGAAAATTAGTAGCTACATCAAGTTTGAAGTTAGGTTTAGCATGTTTGATTGTGACCATAGTAGATACATCAAATGTACAATCACTCTTCACTCCTTCACAACTCAGTTCATCACTAATGGAAGTGTCTACCACTTCATCTATTGAGCTGCAACCCCCCTCTTTTCTAGTTCTTAAGTTAAGTTCATCAGAATTGAGTACAACATGTTCTACGATTTTGTGTTCTTCAGCAGTAAGTACCATTTTGAGTTCTACAAATTTGGATTCTATAGTTTTGTTTTCTATAGATTTGGATACTTCTATAATTATATTATATTTGGATTTAGTAAGCATACTAGTTAGTATTCTATCTATTAGTACTATATAAATTTTTACTGCTAGTCCACTATATCTACTATTATTTCCATTTCGAATTCTAAGGTAGTATGT
Organism: Cupressus sempervirens; assembly: GCA_028749045.1. NCBI lineage: Eukaryota > Viridiplantae > Streptophyta > Pinopsida > Cupressales > Cupressaceae > Cupressus > Cupressus sempervirens. Next base: position 400,741,530 of record CM053784.1, on the reverse strand, counting down.
ACAAAGGCAATTGAACCCAAGTATCAACCATGTATAAGAATTTTAAGTGGAAAGGAGATAGAGGAGGATATTGACCAAGATGAGGAGATTGAGATTCCAAAGTGGGATTTTGATAATGCCACTATAGATCAAATATAAATAGGTAGTCAACTTCTCTAAAAGAAAGTGAAACATAACACATTAAGAGAGGAAAGAGATAGAGAATATAAAAATCATAGAAAGTGCTAGGAATATTTTGATTAAGGCAATAGGTGTTGAAGTTGATACTTCTCAACACATTTTGTTTCAATTGGAAGAAGTAGTTCAAAAATTTAATGAGGACTCCAGTGGTCAAGAAAAATTGATTGAGAAAGCAGAGAAGAAATTTGATAATAAAGTGCTTGAGCACATTCCTAAAAAAATTGCTATTCTGTAAGTGGAGCTTTCCTCAAATTTGACCAATCTTGTAAATGACAAAGATTGATGAAGATATGAAGGCTGGTACATAGTAGTTGAAACTTGACCCTACTTCAAGCTCTGCACATCATATGAAAATTAGATTCTTGTCAGATATGCAAGTAGAATTGTTGTGAGAAGAAGAAAGGATCCGGTCTTCACTAATAGATATTTAGAATATGATCCTTTCCATCATGGACACAATGCAGGAGCACATTGTTTACTCAAAAACATTGATCCATGACAACAACTTCTCAATTGCAGATCACATGTTAGAAATCTCTATAGAAGTTCAAATTGCTCTAGATACATGAAAATTTTTGCAAGAAAATTGGGATAAGACTCTAACACTCATACTTTAGGTACATTCTAAGTTTCTTTCTTATATTGGTGTCTCTGTGTAAATAAGTTTTGAATAAATCTTTAGCATTATTGTCAAAAAGGGGGAGAAACAAAATATATATGAGAGACAGTATGTATATATGGGGAGAGACACTTACTCTGTATATTATATGGGCAGAATCATGAAAAGTAAAGGAAAGGAAAGGATATACTTACAAAGCCAAAATTTGAAAAATCTCAAAAATAGTATACTAGTACTAAGTTAGTATCACACTGTAATGTATATAAGTTTTGGCTGATAAGTGTTTTTGTCACTAATGCCAAAGAGGGAGATTGTTTACATTAAGTCAAGTTTTTTATTAGTGACAACACTTATTCAAACTCTATATGGCTATTGAGCTCATTAAACAGGCTACAGTGTTTGCCATGTAATTCAATAGCCACCAAGCATCACAGATCCTACCAAGCATTCCAATGGTTACCAAGTAAATTTAGGTAGTGTGAAGTCCTACATTTCCTATCGAGTACTTTAGTGGTTACCAAGCTTCATAGTTTCTACCAAGCCATTAGTTCATATAAAGCAAAGATAGTGTTAATGAGCAATGAGATGATTAGTGTTTACCAAGTACAATCATTCCATTTCTACCAAGTTACATAGTATCTATTGAGTTGCCAATGTAGACCAAGTTTGAGACTACTCTGAGATGATTGGTATGGATTGAGCTTCCACTTCTACCAAATGCATGACGATGTCAAGTAATGACAATGGACACCATGTATCAAAATTTCACCAAGTCAGTCTTTAGAACCTGAGTGTCTTCATTTGAGCCAACTTTGTAATTTTGTAAATTGGATTTATATACATACATACATACATACATACATACATACATACATACATACATACATATATATATATATAATGCATTATATCATATCCATATAGATAGATAGATGTATGCATGAATGAAAAGTGATAGTGAAGAATATGTAAGAAGCATGTGAATGTGAATCAGCAGCAAGTGTACTATAAGGCCATATCAGCAAAAGAGTAGTAGAGTCATATCTATCACATAAAGGTGATCAATACTTCAAAGAATCTCTATCAAAAAATTAGTTGTAAGTTAGAGATCTACTATTTCATTCTAATAGGTGAACCAGTCCAAAATCCTCTAACAAGGTAGACTTAACAGTCTTTCATCAAATCTCTTTACCGAGTACATACTTCATGATATGTTTGTAAAACCTCTAACAAGGTGGACCTAGCAGTCCTAATTGCTCCTAATAGGATAGATCATCAGAAGTGATCATTGTAAGCCTTAACCAACCAACTTTATGCTACAGTATTAAAGTTTTGTGGGTATCATCCCCACCCTAGTTTTACTTTCTATTTGAAAAGTTTTTGAGTCACCAAATTATTGTGTTCATGTGTCATGAATGTTTATGTTTTCAGTTTCTCATGCATGCAATTAGATATAATTTATTGAATTAAATAATTATTAGATTATTACAATTAAGATCTAAATTTGATAAATTTTTTAGGGTTATCGATTCAGCCCTCCCCTCTAAGTAACCTAGCATAATCTTGAATATTTCCAACACCAAGGAATCCACATGAAAATGAAGTGGTTGAATGCATGAACAAGACTATAATGGAGCATGCAAGGTGCATGTTGTTACATGTTGGGTTTGCCTTAAACATGTGGGTGGAGGCTATCAATACTACTATTTATTTGATTAATAGAGGTCCCTCTACTACTTTGGGTTGTGGTATTCTAGAGGAATCATGGATTGGTAAGAAGGTGAGTTATTCTTTTCTCAAAACCTTTGATTGTGAAGCTTTTTCGCATATAGATTTTGAAAATAGAACCAAGCTAGAAGCTAAGTCAAAGAAATGTGTATTTTTTGGATAAGGCATTGATGATTTTGGTTATAGGCTTTTAGATTTTGAAAATCATAAAATTGTAAGTAACATGGATGTCATATTCAATGAGAAAGTGTTGTGTAAAGATCTGTTGTAGCAACATGATAAGAAAGGATATAATTATGTAGTGTTGCATGATACTCTAAAAGATGATGTTCCAAAAATTTATCATGATCTATATCAACCATGAAAACAAATACCACACACACTAGTGAATGTTAGATCTCCAAAAAGATTTTCCCCCTCTTTATATTCTATTTTTCTTACTGATGTTGGTGAACCTGAATGTTATGATGAAGTTATGCAGGTGGATACTAAGATTTAATGGGAATTTGCAATGGCAAATGAAATGGACTCCTTGATAAAAAATAAGACTTGAGATTTATGTAAGTTTCCTATAGGTAACCAAGTTTTATAGAATAAATGGGTTTACAGGTTGAAAGAAGAGGAAGGAGGTAGGAAAACATTTAAAGCCAGGTTATTTGTAAAAGGACTTGCATAGAAAAGGGCATTGATTTTGATGAGATATTCTCTCCTATTGTTAAAATGACTTCTATTAATATTGTTTTAAGTATTGTGGCTATGAAATATTTTCATTTGGAGCAACTTGATGTTAAAAAATCCTTCCTTCATGGTTATTTGGATGAAGAAATATATATGGCACAACCACAATTATTTGAGCTCAAAGGTAAGGATAACATAGTGTAAATATTAGAGAATGAGCTTTTCAATGGGAGTGCATGTTCAAAATTCAAATCTAGAGATGGGTAGGAAGTCACAAGGAAGCAAATCTCAAACACCAGGCACATAGGAGGGGATCCAAGCAGGCAGTGAAGAGGTTTCGGGGAATGGGGACCCACGTGAGGACATACTAGGGAATCTCAGAAAGAAATGGGCCTCACTCTTTGGTGTCAAGCCATCTAGTAATTCCTCTTTCCCTCTGGTTAAGGTTTTGTCAGGTCTGGAAAAGGGTCCAGACGAGATTGTTGACCAAACTATTGCCTCTATGGCCTTTACACTCGTTGGGAAGTTTATTGGCTTGAGACCAAATATTGATGTGGTTCGGGCGTACACTTTGAAAAATGGAGCTTGAAAGGTCAGGTCAGTGTCACTACAATGGCTAAGGGTTTTCTCTCTTTTGAGTTCACCTGTCAAGAGGACATGGCTAACATTTTGTATGAAGGCCCTTGGAGCTTTGGGAGGGCCACCTTGGTGCTTCAAAAATGGTTGTCTAAACTAGACTTAAACAAATCATTCTTTCAGAAAGCTCCAGTATGGGTCAGACTCCCTGAGCTACCATTAGAGTTCTGGAATGAGGATGTCTTTAAGGGAGTGGCCAACTCTTTCAGAGAGCTTCTCTCCATCAACCCTATTATAGCTTCTAAGAGTAGGCTAACTTATGCGAGGATCTACGTAGGTGTAAGGGAAGGGGATGATATGCCTAAAGTGGTATGTTTTCAGTCCAAACTTGGCACTCATATCTAATAGTTGGACTATGAGAGTGTCCCTTTTGGGTGTTTTCATTGTCTTAAAATAGGTCATAAGGCTTTTCAGTGCCCAAAAGATAAGATTTCTAAGAAGAAGAATCCTCCTTCTTCTTCGCAAATGAGGGTGAAGAAAGTTTAGAAAAAGAAGACTACTAAACAGGGCCAGAAGGGCCTTTATCTACAGACCCAGAAAGAAAGCAGCAAATGCTCCTAAGATGACTAACCAAGAGCCTCAGGGTAGGGCAAGAAAAGAAGGGGAGTTATTTAAGTCAGGACCAAGTTCCTCTTTAACTTTAAATGCCTCTCAATAGATTGAGGATGACCATGTTAAGGATAGGACCCTCATGCCTAGACAAGTAGAAGGTAAGGCTGCCTCGCAGAAAGGTTTTCAGGAGTCTAGAATGGACAATTTCCCCAGCGAGGAAGAGCCTGAACTGGGTTTCATAGAGGAGGAAAAGGAAAGAGAAAATAAGGGAATTATCATCTTTCAGGATCCATAGGAAAACTTGGTTTCTACCAGAGAAGCAGCGACCAAAATAGGAAAAAAGGAGGACTTGGTGAAAGATCTGGACCAAAGGGTAGATCTTCTTAGCACCCCAAAGAATGGTAACAAGGCTTCTAGATCCTTGAAATTTGAAAAGAAGGGAGAGACACCTAGGAAGAATCAAATCAAAGACCTATCTAAGGCTTCTCTTGTGGTGACCAGGAGCAGTTGCAAACCAGATGTGGGCTCTACTACAAAAGTAGGCAGAAAATGAGAGAGGGAGTCTAGAGAGGAAGAGACTAGAAGATGCTTGGTGAATGGGCGCCAAAGCACTCTGAAGGATTTTTCTAAGAATAAAAAATGAAGATCATCTCATGGAACATCAGGGGCCTAAATGGTGCCCATAAATAGGAAATTATTAGGAATCTGATTAGAGACCAGAGACCTAACATTTTGATGATCCGAGAAACAAAAATGAAAAAGGATTCATTGAGAAAAATTAAGTTCAGCAACTTGATGAGTGGGGAGGCATCGGACTCTGATGGAGCCTCTAGGCATTTGCTAACATTATTCAAGACCAAACTTTTCAGGGTGGAATCAGTCTTCAATGTAGGTAACATTCTTTTTTGTAAAGTGTTCCATATCCAGTCCAATGAATTTTGGTTTTTGCTCAATTTATATGCTCCCAATAACAAGAGAGATAGAAAGTCCTACTGGTCTAGAGCAGAAGGGCTAGTATAGAATAGCAACATGAAGAAGGGAATCATTATGGGAGACTTCAATACCCCTCTTCTAGATAAGGAGAAGAAGGGTGGTCTGCCTCAGGACTAGGATAGCAAGCATGACCTTTCTAACTTCATCAATGGATTGGATTTTTTGGATCTAGATCTTATGGGAGGTGACTGCACTTGGTCCAATAAATGCATAGGAAAGGATTGTATTCAAGTTAGACTAGATAGAGCTCTCATTTCTCCTAATTGGTTGTAGTCTTCTTCTTGCAAGTTACTTCTTTTGCCTAGAGTTGGGTCTGACCACTCCTCTATTTCCCTCTTGATTGTTCCTTCTGATCCCTTTAGACCTCCTCCCTTCTATTTTGAGAAAATGTGGACTTCCCACCCTAACCTTTTAGAAAGAATTAAGGTCTGGTGGAGCATAGAAGTGGAAGGCACTGCAATGTTCAGGGTTGCTAGAAAACTCAACAATGTTAAAAGGATGGTTAAAGCTTGGAATAAGTTAGATTTTGGTCACATATTCTCTTGTGAAGAGGATCTCTTTGCAAATCTCTCTTCTATCCAAGCTTCTATTCAAGAAAATAGGTATGATGCCTCGAATAGAGAAGAAGAGCTATCCATCATGTCTAATTTACATGACATTATTAGCAAAGAGGAAAAGTTCTGGAGGCAAAGATCTAGAATCAACTGGCTCAAGGAAGGAGACCAAAACACAAAGTTTTTCCATTTAACAACTCTTAAACATAGAGCAAACAAAAAAATTTTTGGCTTGAAGAAAGACCAACATGTGCCGACAAAGGAAGAAGATATATCAAATGAAGCTGTGTCTTTTTTCTCCTCCCTGCTGTCTTGGGATCCTTTACTCTCTAAAGTGGACCATGATGATATTGTTTCTTGTATTCCTCAGATCCTCCTACTGCATCATAATAATTTGCTCCAGGCCATTCCTTCTAATTTCAAAGTAAGAGAAGCTCTTTTTTCTCTTTTGGTGAATAAATTGCCTGGCCTTGATGGCTTTCCCACCTTCTTTTCCCAAATGCACTAGCCTGTCATTATGAAAGATGTTTTGAAGGTAGTTCAGGAATTCTTCGGAGCCAAAAGTATTCTAAAAGAAATAAACTCTACATTCTTAGTTCTTATTCCCAAAGTGCCAGGAGCTGACACTTTGGATAAGTTCAGACCCATCAATTTATGTAACTCCTTTTATAAAATCATCTTGAAGGTGCTCACTTCGAGGCTTCTTAAGCTTCTCCCCCTGATTATTTCTCAGCAATAATCTAGTTTTGTTTTGGGCAGATAGATTCTAGATTTGATTATTATGGTGCATGAAGTGATTCACTCAAACTAGACATGTCCAAAGCTTATGATCAGGTTGATTGGTATTTTTTGGATTTGGTGTTGAAGGCTTTTGGCTTTGATGTCAAATCATGTAAGCTAATCTTCCAGTTGGTCACCACTCCCTCTCTAGCTATTTGAGTTAATGGATCCCCCTCTAATTTCTTCAAACCTACTAGAGGCCTATGTCAGGGGGATCCTCTATCACCTATTCTCTTTATTATCCTAGTGGAATGCATTGGCAGACTCATGGAGAAGAAAAAGAAAGAAGGGAGGATCAAAGGTTTTAAACCCTCTTCCAAATGCACCCCCTTTACGCATCAGCAATTTTTAGATGACATTATTATGGGTGGAGAGGCCTTGGTCAAGGATGCAAAGGCTATGAAAGACACTTTTGACACCTACTCTAGAGGGTTAGTGTAGCTCATCAATTGGGACAAAAGTTCTATTTTCTTTATCAATACTCTGGAGGAAAGACAAAAGAGAATCTTTAGAATCCTAGGATGTTAGGTGGGGAAGCTTCCTTCTACCTACCTTGGTCTCTCCTTGGGAATGACCCCTTCAGATTCCTTCTAGAATGGCATCATGGAAAGGTTCAATAAGAAACTGGCAGGCTAGAAAGGAGCCATTCTTAGCCAAGCTAGAAAATGTCAACTAGTTAAATCCATCCTTCAAAACTTGCTGATATATGCTTTGAGCCTTTTTACCATACTGATAAAATACGCTAAGAGGATGGAGACAATCTAGAGGGATTTTTTGTGGATGGGAGCTAAAAGGAACAAAAGGTACCACCATGTTGCATGGGAAAAAATTTGCCTCCCCAAGAAGAATGGAGGTCTGGGAATCAAGAAGCTAATTCACCTCAATAAGGCCCTCCTAGCAAAGCAAAGCTGGCGCATCTTTATTAGCACGGGGGATTGTAGAGACACTGTAGTTAATAGGTATATAAAGAGGCCCTCTATTCAATTCACCCTCTTCAGTGAGGACATCCCAAGAGGTTCTGTTGTTTGGAATGATTTCTTAAAAGCTAGGGACTTGGCTAACCTAAAAGTCTCCTAGAAGCTAGGTAATGGGGATGACATTCTATTCTGGTCAGACAATTGGCTTTCTCAGGGACACCTTATGAACAACCCTAGTTATGGGTTTTGGGATAATTATTGCATCAACCTTTATGGGCACAAAGTTATCAATTACAGGACCAAACAGGGTTAGAGGGACCTTTCCATTATCTCAGATGACCTCAAACCAATCATGATCATGCTTAATTCCTTGTCCCTTAGCAACAATAAGGATGAACTAGTTTGGAGGGATAATGCCAATGGGCTCTATTGGGTTACCTCTGGGTACTCTGCTTTATGGAGCTTAAAAGAGTCTCCCCCTTGGTCGAGGGCTTGGATCCCTGGCCTTACAACAAAAGTCAAAACTTTTTTTGGTTGGCTCTTTAGGAAAAAACTCTAAACCAAGAAAATATCATCAAAAGAGGTCACACCATGCCCAACAGAAGTGTTTTGTGTAAAGAAGAGTCAGAGATAGGAAATCATATGTTCATTCATTGTTCTTTCTCCAAGATAGTTTGGGGCATCCTCGCCTAGGACTTAGGCCACAGTTGGTGCTTTCCTCCTAACCTCCTGGAATTTTTATGTCAATGGCATGGCTTTTTCAATGGGTTTGTCTTGAAGGAAATTAGCTCCTAGATCTTGCCCCATTTTTGTTGGAGCATATGGAAGGAGAAAAATAATAGGATTTTTAGAGATAGGGAGGAGCCAGCTTTAGTTGTTGGGAGAAATATTTTCAGTAAAATAAAGGAAAACTTTTCTGTGAGGAAGTGGGTAGAATTTGAGATAGGAGGCAAGATCAAGGAGAAGGTAAAAGACAGTTTGAGGAAAAGATAGGAAGCCAAGTGGTTCCTTCCCCTTGAAGGCTGGCACAAAGCCAACTTCGACAAAGCCTCCAAGGGCAACCCTGGCTCCTCGGGTAGTGGAAGCATGATAAGGAATGAAAATGGAGATAGTATTTTAGCTTTTTCTCTCCCACTAGGATTCCAAACCAATCATTTTTTGAAAGTGAATGCCATGTGCAATGTTGTAAAATAGGCTTTTGAAATTGGTGTCACCAATTTATGGCTCGAAGATGATTCGAATAACATTATAAAGTGCATCATTGGCAACTCACATCCATCATGGATGATTGCAAATCTAATTGATGAGACTCGTGAGACCCTCACCAAATTTAATAGAATCCACGCCACTCATATTTTTCGGGAAGCAAACATGGTTGCCGAAAGGTTTGCGAACATTGGGGTTGGTGCAGACCAAAAAATGACTCGGCTTGAAATTTGTTTGCCAGTAAACGTTAAAAGTTTGATCAACTTAGACAAGATCCAAGGAAGTATATCTTTTGTTTCATCAAAATTGGATATCCAAAGTGAAATAGAGAGTCATTTGAATTTTGGAGGTATGACAATGACGATTTCGGAAAAATAATTATAGAGGTGATTTTCAAACAACGATATCTCCCTCATATGAACTCATTTTTTTTAGCAATTTTTTTTTTGGGGTAGAATTTTGTGATCTAGATAGTGGTGCAGGTTGTTTGTCATCTCTGTTCTTGATTTTTTCTAAAAATTCCCAATCCCAATTTTTACAACTTCATAGGCTTAATTTGGGCTCATATGGACACATAGTCAGGTGCTATTTTTTTTTTGAGAGTGCATAACTTTTTGTCTACTTTCTAGATCTTGAATCAATTTGGAGTAATTTTGAGTAGACATGGTACTTTCAACATTTGGTCATTTTTTACCATTTTTTGGCACTTGTAATTAAGTTGATCCTTGAGAGGTCTTGTATCTTATCTTTTTGAGTCATATATAGCTTCATATTTGTTGTTATAACCATCAAATCAGGAGTTCACTTTGGTTCATTTTGACAAGTAGAAATTGTGCAAACACTTAGTATAAAGTGCCAAAGCATCTATTTTGGGGGGGTTGAATTGATTAGTACATCATGGATGAGGAAAATTTAATTACCTTTACAACACAAAACTATAAGCAATGGAGTGAATTAGTTCTCACTTATCTTAGTGAGCATAATGCATTGCCATATGTGAAAGGACTTTCATACAATTGTGACACTGTAACAATCATTTGTCATGCTCTCTTTCTACATATTGATATGGAGGTTATGGATTCACTTGATGACTTGAAGTCAACTAATTTTTATGATATTTGGATCTATTTTTGGGAGATGTATGGAGATCCACATGTTCCTCTAGTCCCAAAATATCTCTTACATCTAATTGAATCTACTAATTCTCCTATTGATATTGCATCTACTATTGCTCATAGTGATGCTTGTATTCACACTATCATGGAATTGTGCATGATTCATTGGTAACAAGATATTAATTATCTTCCAAACTCATTCCTTGGGATGACTTCTTGGCAAACATTGCAAGTTTGTTTGTGGAGTCCTACTTTGAGGATATGGGAGACGCTATTGATGATATGTACATCTTCTCTTTATTGAGGATGATCCTTCTTTATTTCTTGTGAGGGAACACTCTGACCCTTATGATTCTCCACTTGATCTTTCTTTTGAGTTTGACATGATTGTGGATACTTTCTTACAACCTTTTTAGGAGGTCCCTTTCACTTCAAAGAATAAATTTGAGTCTTTGGATGTTATTTTACATGAATCTCAAACTTTACTTGAGATGTTAGATTGCATGGTTGACCATACTCATGTGTTGCAGATTCCTATGCAGTTTCTTGAGACAAATTACATTATGAGAGTTCTTCCTATTGATTGGGGAGGATTATTTTGTACACCCATGCTACCATTTCTTCCTCAAGGGAGAAATATTATTTAGTTTTCATGGTATAGCTCCTACATTGATCTAGGAGCATATTTCATGCTTGGGGCGGGGGGGTGTGGGGTGCTTCTTATTTTCTCTTCCTACTTTTTTCTTTTGTTGAGGAAGCATCTTGGTCTTTGGATTTTGATCCGCATTCCTATACAAAGAATTTACCATTGGTTTCTTGTCTGTCACCTTCTTTTATTGGACTTGATGTTGACTTGTTCGTGACATCTTTAGTATTCAAGGACATGGTGACACATCTTCAAACTTTAGAGACAACATACTTCATATGGATTCTCCTTCCATCTTCCTATCCACAATGGAAAGCCTTCTTGCATTTATATTTGGTGTATCTTCTTCCTAATGGGAGAAATGTTGTTTCTAGGTATTGGGTTCTCTTTTTTCTTCAAGCACTCATCATTCTTGTAGGAGATCATTCACTATGGAGAGATTTCATTTCTCCTTATTTCCTTCTTATGGAGGGATTCTCTATTGTATATGCATGATGTATGTCATAATGAGAGGGTCTTAATTACTCCATCCAACCATGCATCTTGTTTTTTTATCTCTCCTTTTGGGGGAGGGTTTTCACCATGAGGTTTTTTCTCTCTCTCCACTTTATGAGAGCTTGGATTATTTTTTGCATTTTGTACATGGGTACCTACCATGGCCTAGTGACTAGGATCCATCTTGAATTATTTTCTAGCTTTTTTGAGCTTAAGTACATTTCCCTAAGTTGCACTTAAGGAGGGGTGTTAATGTAAATAAGTATTTACTATTTACACTTTAATTAAATTTACTTATGTTAATGCATTAGCATATTAGTTGTCATGTAGAAACCTAGGAGTTTGCATAGTCATATGAGTTGTCATGTAAACAACATAGTAGTTTGCACTCCAATTGAGAAAATGTTGTCTACTACATCTCTTTATGAGATACACCTTTGAATTCTTATCCTCTCATTGTTGCATTTACATTCATGCACAATGGAGGATAATCCACTCTTGGTGGACATGTGCTTAGTTGTTATGCTTATGTCTTTGTTGACTCCTAGTCATATCAGTTGCCTTTATATACAAGTCACTTCTATAATGTATTCATCCAATTATCTAATATCCATTATCATTTTGATCATTATTTAGATTCTCATTTGATCACTATTTATCTCTCTTGTACTATCTACTAAGCTTTTTGATATTGGCATTAAATTATTGCTTTAGGAAAATTCTTACATGGTATTAGAGGCATAAGAGTTTTATTGCATAGCCATTGGAGAGATTTTACTTTGTAGGTCAAGATTAGAGCTTGCATCTAGTTTGGTATCCCAACTTTGTTACCTCTAGTTTGATCTCTAGATAAGCTTTTCAGATTCTGATGCTATGAACAAGCTTAATTCAACTCAATTGAATCAAACTAGATAATTGACTTCATTCTTCCTATTCATCATCTTCTAGCTATTCTTTAGAAATGTCTAATCATTTTACAAATTCCTCATTGAGTTCTTCTCAAAGTTCTCTGACTACATTTCTTTTTTCCTCACTGTCTTTGTTAGTTCTGGAGTTTCTCTCATGGTTCCTTCTATCATTTTTGACATTTCTTCCATTATTCCTTCTATTTTTGAATTTCCTTCCATTGTTCCTTCTATCTCCAAAGTTACTATCCATTCTATAATACTTTGTTGTATGCCCAAAGTTGTTGCACAATTAACATACTAAAGTTTTGCTTCTAGGATTTTGTTGATCATTAGGTGCATGACAATTTTGAGCTATGTGTCAAAATTTGTTACACTTATAACACATGATTTTTCTTATTTCATCATAAGGTCTTCATTCTCTTAATTTTTATTTCATTAGATCTTCTTCTATCTATAGGGTTATTATTGCTATACATTCTACTATTCCTTCTATCATTATCATACTTACATTTCGTACAATCAATTACTTTATAAACCATACCATGACATTTATAATAATAAAAATCCTTAACATGATTAAATGAATTATTTGTACAATTTCTTTTCATATGACCTTTTTCATTGCATGAAAAACACTTACCTCTAAATTCATAAATAGTCTCCTTAGGAGATTCCACTTGCTTTGGTTCATCCAAAATTTTAGTTCCTTTGTCTTGTCCAACTTCTTTAGGTTTATCAAAAGTTTGACTAGATTCAATCTTATCATCAGATTTATATTTTTCTTTAAGATCTAATCTAATTTGAAATTTCTTCTTAGACATGCTAAATAGATAACCAAAACTAGTCTTATCATAAGCAGGTCTCTATATTGGCATTGAATCATCAAGTTTTTCTTTGCTAGAATAAAGCTTCTCAAGTTGTTGCTTGCACTGAGTCAATTCACCTTTCACAATAATATTGTACTTCTAAAGTTCTTCATGATGTTCTTTCAATGTTTCAAACTTAGATGTCTTTTTTTCTAGACTTGCTCTAAGATTTACATTCTCAGTCTTCAAATCAATTTCAATGTTGCTAGGATCACTCCTCAAAGTCAACTTCAAATTGGTAATCTTCAATTCATACTTCAAGATCTTATACTCTGTCTTCAACTTTGAATAATCATCATTACTATTTTCAAATTTAGTAGATTCAAGCTTGAATTTGAGATGTTCAAAATTTTCCTTCAATTATCTAATGTATACTTTGGAGTCTTTATATCTATCATTTATCTTATCTCTTTCTTTGGTAAGAAGACCAATTTTATCAAGTTCCTCTTCAAGGTTCTTCATCAACTATTCTATATCCATAGATATCTTACTCAAGCTATTAAGCCTCTTCAAAGTAACTATGCTCTGATACCAATTGTTAGAAATAGGGATTATGGGGGGGGGGAATCAATAATCTACAAACTTTAGTCACCAACTAGATGTTATTTCTTACTTTAGACCATACATAAAAAAGTAATAAATTAATACTAAATAGTAATAGTAACCATGCACAAAGATAACTCATAACACCATATTTTGTTAACTAGGGAAACCCTAGCCAAGGGAAAACACCAGTGGGTATCATACCTACTAGATAATATACTAACATATAAGTTCTTTGTTATAGGATGGACCCTATTAGGAGTAAATGAGAAAATTTAGTATAAGGAGTCACTATTAGGAGTCTTTGAATCCCTATTAGGAGATTCCAACTCTGTTAAGAGTTGTGCCAACCCTGTTAGGAGTTGTAGTATAGTAGATGCAAGATGAGCCCACTACCCAAACATGTACTTCCAATTACAAGAAGAGCTCACTACCCAAATAAGTAATCATACTTTTGGAATCTAGATTCTTCTTAGTTCAACCTCAAATCACAAAATAGCTTTAAAAACTTTTCATATATTACTTTTACAAAAGTTTGCATACAATTGCTCAACACAAGTTTTCCAAGATAGCACACTTGAATGCACAAGATGTACTTTGCATAAATACCATGAATTTAAATGAATTTTTTCTAGGTTAGCTAAGACCATAATACACTTTTCCAACTTAGAGTAAAGACCTAGGATGTCGACCATAATTGGACAAATAATTATTTTGTAAATAAAATAATTTATTTCCTTTAATTCTACTATCCTATTCATTAAAACATGAACAAATATTTTCTATATAGTTCGTACTAACTTTTGAGGTTATACACATCAACATCAACATGTATACTATCTCTATCTAACTTTGCTAGTGATAATATGACATCAGCAACAAGTTACAAACAAAACAATGCATTGTTGTATACCAAGTTCATACTTAGACAATTTTTTGAGTACCAAAAGCTAAGTATCTTTATTTTTGAGTTTTCTTGTAAGGATGTACATCATGTGTTACCATAAATGACAACAATTACATACCCTCATTATCCAATTGTCAATAGCAACCATCTTAGAAATGGTATCTGAAATTTGATAGTTTTATGCATGAATATAGTAGGTGTCATTTAGATCATTCTATTTATTTTAAGAGGTTTGATGATGACTACTACATTATTTTATCTTTATATTTTGATAATATTCTTGTAGTTAAGTCTAACATGGATCACATTAAGGGGCTGAAATACCAGTTACACATGCATTTTCTATGAAGGATATGGGGGAAGAAAAATGAATCCTTGGTATGAAAATTTGCAGAGATAGGAAGATCAAGAAATTGACTTTATCTCAAGATGATTATATTGCAAAGGTGTAGCAATATTTCTCTATGGAGAATGATAAATCCATTAGCACACCTTTACCTAGTTATTTGAAGTTGACTATGGAGATGTGTCCAAAGACAGAAGAAGAGGAGGATAAGATGTCCAAGGTACCTTATGTTTTAGCTGTAGGAAGCTTGATACATGCTATGGTATGTAGAAGGCCAAATATTGCACATGTAGTGGGAGTTGTTAGTAGGTATATGAGTCATCTAGGAATTGAGCATTGGAATGTAGGCAAATGGATTCTTAGTTATTTGAGAGTAACATCCAGCAAGTGTTTACATTTTTGGGGCTTTACTACTCATTTATAGGGCTATGTTGACTCGATTTGGTAGGGGATATTAATACCAGGTTGAGTACTACATGTTATGTATTTACTATTGGTGGAGTAGCCATGAGCTAGGTTTCTAGGTTACTAAAGGTACTATAGAGGTAGAGTATGTTGCTACTATAAAGGTAGCCGAGGAGATGATATGACTTTAGTTCTTCTTGGAAGAATTGGGATACCCTTAGAGGGATAATTATTTGTTTAGAGATATTCAGAGTGCCATTCATCTTGCAAAGAATTATGTTTCGAATTCAAAGACAAAATACATACATTTGTGGTGCCATTTCATTCAATCAATTTTGGATGATGGATAGTTAAAGATAGATAAGATATATTCTAGATAATAGTCCAACATATATGTTTACAAAGGTTTGGTTGGTCCTCTTTAGCTTTGGTTGGTCATTTATATTAAATAGAATAAAACAACAATAGAGTCCAGGGTAGTTTGATCTAGTGGAAGCTCCATGGCGTAATGACATAGCTATAGGATTAGTCTCCAAGTGGGAAATCATTGTCTAGTGTGGAGCCTAATCAGTCCCTAATTGGGAGATTGTTAGTTTGTGGTGATTGATCATGGAAGTGTTGTACATAATTCATAATTCTTTAGGGTTTGGGGTTTTATTGGGCTGACATGTAATAATTAATTATAACCCTAAAGTGCAAAAATACTTGTATAAAAATTGCTTCTTGTAGTGGTATTGAGTTGTAAAGGATTATAAATTATAATCAGGTTATAATCACCAGATCATATTAATATTGGATTTACTGTTTAGTGGATGTGGCCTAGGGTTTGGGTGAACCATGTTATATCTTGGTATCTTGTGTTCTCTTTTGTGTGATTTATTATTTCCTAATATTATTTATATTTGCATGTAATTGTTATTTTTCTTGAGGTTAATTCTAACAAGTTGTATCATAGCGAGGTTGTTTTTCTATTATTCTTGTAATTAGCTTGTAATCACTGGATCATAATAATATTGGTCTTTTTGTTTGGTGGGTGTAGCCCATGGTTTGGGTGAACCATGTTAAATCTGAGTGTCTTGTTTTCTCTTCTATACAATTTATTATTTTTTGATATTGTTTATATTTGTATGTAATTGTTATTTTCATTTAAGGTTAATCCTAATAAAAAATAGGTATGTGGTAGTTTAACTATAATTATGCACTAATTATCAATCTTTATATTTATATAATCTTTTATATTTCTAACATATTTCAAAGATTACATATATAGGCCACATAACACATCAAATGCTACACAAGCTAGGAAAGAGAAGGTTGATTAACACCATCTTGGCTCTAGTGGATATATGAAAATTGACTCACACCTTGTAAGTAGAAGTGAATGAAATTTTATATCAAATATATATATATATATAAAATTAAAAATAAGAAATACATTCAATATTGATAATATTATGGAAAAAAATGTAGGGCATTGAATTTAATCTAGCATCCACAAAAAGGGACAAACAAATTGGCTTCAAGAAAGGCTATAAAGAAGTGGTTTCCTGCCATCACATAGAATCCAGTGGCCAAAGAGATGTAGAAGATTCTAGTGCATTGGTTCACACATAGGTAAATAGGCATAATGAATAATAATAGAAATTGAGAAATTCATGAGAAATAATCTATTTGATGTTAATTTTGGACAATGATAACAATGTGCGCATGGCATTTTACTGTAACCTTCTACTCCCAACACAGATCTTACTCATGATGACAAAGGCACAAATCCTACACATGAGGAAGGCCTTGATGTGCATCACAATGATACATTTAGATATTCAATTTCTATTGAAAATTAATATGTAATTAATAATAAAATTTAACATCTTCAATTGTAATTGGTGTAACCTTTATGTGATATTTTTTGAGTATTCAGAGCATGATGTTAGTGTTGAGCATGTTGAGGTTGGGACTAATCAAAATGTGATAGTAGATGATGTGCCACTATTAGGTAAAGAAAAATCCCTATTATGTTCTTTTGATTAATTAAATACTTATAATTTTTTTTTAAATGTTTAGAATTAAACCCATTTATTTCTTATTGTAGGGGTACATTAGCCTCATCCTTGAAAAAAGAAGAGGAAGGCTTGTGTCAAGATAAGAACTACAATAGTCATAGGAGAATGCCAAAGATAGTCATGATTTTTCTATTAGCCTTTATCTTCAACAAAAGAAAAAAAAAGAAGAAATGTATCTTAAAAACCTTGTTTGATGATGAATGTGTTGATGACTTGTTTTTTATGAATGTTGCTTATTAATGAACTTTATGTCAGGTTATTGAATATTGTTATGTGATTATAATGATTGACATGTTCATGAATTATTGATGAATGTTTATATGTATCAATGAATTATATGTCATGTTAATGAATGTTATATGAATATAATGATTGATGTGTTCATGAATTATTGATGTATATACATATTAATTAATTCTACATTGTGTTAATGAATGTTATGTGATTATAGTGATTCAATGATATGATTCTAAAATGAATGAATGAAATATTTACTTAGTTTTTAAGTGGTAATTTAGAGTGATTATACAAGGAGAGGCCAAATGAGTTCCCACCTTCATGTGGTTGGCCTTGTTAACTAGAAAATATGAAAGGATTCTCGAAACCAATTGAAACTCAAACTAAACCTATCAAAACTAAACAATAGTATATGGTCCCATCAATTCTTCCCAAATACCTTACCAACTTGACACTCAAATAAACCTTCACTAAATCAGAAAACCTTACAAATATGATCATATGGATCAAGCTCATTTCCTGATTACAAAGGCTTTATGAACAAACTTCTAATGGAAGCTTTGCCATTTCCATCACAATTTGATTTGAATGTCATATTGTGATTGTGGCATAATAGTGACACATGAATGGATCCAAACGTTCCCAATGCAAACTTAAAACCAACTAAATAACCTCAATGCACTTCAAGGTCAATCACAATGTTTTTTTCCTAACCATAAAGTTATAACCTTTAATGAATCAATATATTACTATGGCTATCACTATCATGGTCAAGATAGTATGTTAATGTATTTTCTACACAAGGACTAAAAAAAACTTAAAAGACATTTTCATCCCATGTGATGGTTCATCTTGTTAAAATTCATGGAATAGTAAGAGACTTTTATTTATTCCATGCTAATATAGATCTATATAATTGACTCCTTTGGTCATTACCAAACTCCACCTATGACATTTTTCTCAACTTTATAAAACTAGCCAATTTCACTGCTTGAAGATAACATTATATTATGAGATTTTACACATGCAAAGGAATTTTAGGGGGAAGATGGCTTGGGAAGATTCTTCCTTGGCATTGTGAACACTCCATCCTGCTCACTACTCTCATCTAGTTAGATATCGTCATTTTGATCATCCCAGCTACATACATCTATAAACTCACCAAGTATGCCACCCAAAGACACTCTTCTATCTTGGTAATAACAATATATCCAATCTCCATTCTTGGAGCATAAATAACCTCCATGATCTTCTCATGACCCATCACCAACACCATTGCATCCTTTTTACCGAGATCATTTCTTCTACCGAATTTTCACTTACCTCATGCCATTCCTTTTGGCATTTTAATTCTTTATTCACCATCAAGGTTACATCATTAGCCTCCATATGCTTTTCCTCACTCAAAGGACTCATCATTATCCCAAACACCACTAACTCATCATACTCAAGTCCCATAGGACTTGCTTCCTTGTTATAATCACTAGTACCTTTATCTTTCACATGTGCTTCAACACCTTGAACCTCTTCAACACTAGGTTCTTCATCTTCTTTACCATCCATCACTACTTAAACATCTTGAACAAACTCATTTTCAAGTTGTTCATCCTTTTTCTTCTTCAACCACATCTTCCTCTTGATGGCATCATGCCTCATTATTTGTCCCTTTCTTGGTAGTATAGCTCTACCTCCTTTCCTCATAAAATATTTTCCTCTTCTCATCTTTCTTCCTTATCTTCTTTCCATTACTTAATGATACCTTCAATTATTTGTATGCTTCAAGCATATTTTCTTTCTGATTGTTTCAAACCCATCTTTGTCTTTCCTAGACTTCCTCTTAACCTTCACCAACTTGAAAGGATCTAATCCATTTCTTTGATACCACCATGATGCAAAGCATAATGGTTCAACACATATATCCCATTTACAAGGCCAAATTATTTAATTATTCTAGTGAGATACAACTTCTCACATCAAAGATATCCTCTTAAACCACTAAACTAATTAAACTGACACCAAGTCCCTTAACTAATCATCCAATCACTTAATGACTCTATTAAGACTTATTAATGGCTATATTTGTACCATAACTCTATATTTTTGACTAATTTTTTTCATCTATCTTGGTTTTAGGCAATGCAGAAGGAGGTCCTAGTTCAATATGTAATCTCAATTGATATGCATAGGACATCAAGTGGAGCTCAAAAATTTGACATGTCTACATTTTTTATAGAGGTCATTAATGTAAGTGTGTTGGGTTCTCCACCTATTGTCCATGCTTATGGAATACAATTGTACACACATTCTTGATTCAGAGTGGTTGAATCTTATTTTGGATGGGAGGGAGAGAAACTAAAGACATATGGATGCTTAAGTGGCTATAGACAATGATTCTTCACTATTTACATTTTATCATTGAGTTCCTTTTTTGACAATGATTCTTCACTATTTACATTCTTCAATTACTATTATTGTTTCCTTTTTTGAAATGTGACATGCCTTCATTCATTGTAATTGATCTTTGCTAATTACAACCATATTGGTAACATGTTGGTCTTAGTCTTCTTAAATTTGTTCTTATAACACTAATTAATCATGATTTCATTATATTTGGTTGTAAAATACCGAGCAACATAATTGATAAACTTAAGTTGGAGTTCTCGAGTTTCACAATATTGATACTTGAAGTTTTTTACTACACCAACAATCCTTTTTATGAGCATCTTGGCAGACCAAGCAACAAATCTTTTGAAGACTCTGTAGCTATCCTTGGGTTGTCTTTTTTCTTTCCTTTTGTTGTCTTCTCATGCATAGTTGTATTCTGGTCTCTTATTTTTGGCTTGTCTTGTCTATTCCTTTTTGACTATGAGGCCTTCTATTTTTTTAGCTTCTCTACTCTTATTTCGATGATACTTTGTACAATGTTTCAGGTCCTTTAAAACCTATTTTTACGTAATCAAAACAATCCCTTTTATTAATTAATGTTTTGCTTAGAATAGTAGTGGTTTTAGTTTTCTTGTAAAAAGCATTATAGTTATAACTTATTTTTGCATCATGTCATTTTTGTCTCTCACATGCATTATTTTCATTATTGTAGATGGGGATGCTCAAACTTTGAAGTCTCTAAAACAGTTGGATCACTTTTTTAAAATGATAGGGATTGATCACTCTCCCCATAAATATGTTGAAATCACTATCATTGCACATAATCCTATCTTTAATTGATATATCAAAGAATTTGTGGTGAGTCGTGTTGCTTCTTAGAATATTTTTTTCACTTACTCTTTCATAGTAATCTTAGTTTTCTTTGGTAACAAGAAATTAGCTTGCAACATGTGCAAGATTTTTCAAAAATCATAGGGTGAATAGATACTTTCTTACTAACAAGGGCTAGGTTGGAAGAAGCTACCAAAATATTTTTATTCATTCTAATTCTTCTCAAGTAGCATTTGATTTAAATTAAATTTGATTAGTAATAGAGTCTAATCAAGTGCTTGATTCTAATTCTCCATTGAATTTTTTTTGAAAAAGTAAACAAAAAGGTGTTATTTGACCAAATTCATGCATTTTTATGTTTATTATGAGTCTTCTATGTTTTGAGATGCATTTGTAGTCATTTGAAGGCATTTAGAGTGAGAATCAATAAAAGTTGCAAAATTGAAAAAAAAAAAGTTGTCATGAAACAATTTTTGTTGTTGAGCAACTTTTACCTTTTTAAAAAATTGCAAAAGTTGTTGAACAACAATAATTGTTGCATGACGACTTTTTTTTGTCAATTTTACCAATTTTATTTTTTTATGAGTATTGGTCAATATTTTTATTTGAAGGCATTTAGAGTGCAAATCAATAAAAGTTGTAAAATTGACAAAAATAGTTGTAATGCAATAATTTTTGTTGATGAGCAACTTGTGCCTTCCCAAAAAATTGTAAAAGTTTCTCAGCAACAAAAATGTTGCATGACAATTTTTTTTGTCAATTTTGCAACTTTATTTTTTGATGAGTGTTGGTTGATATTTCAATTTGAATGCATTTAGAGTGAGAATCAATAAAAGTTGAAAATTTGAGAAAAAAAAGTTATCATGCAACAATTTTTTTTGCTAAGCAACAAAATTTGTTGTAGGACAAATTGTTGATGCCTAGGCGGTGAAGGATGACACTCAAATCAAGACTACAATAGTGGACTATTCATTCTTATCAAAGATGAGCCCAAGTGGTTCATTTGAACTTCTATTTATGAAATTTGGGTCAAAAAAATTGACTTATAATCTAAATAGTTGAATTCTGATAGAAAAATCTACTTATTCAAAGCAACATTCTTTAGTAGAACACTTGGCTAGATCATAGTTTAATTACTCATAAATATCTGACTTTATTTGACAATAAACTGTCAAAGGACTCATTTATTTGTACTTGTGGTTAACCTTTGTTAAACCCTTTTAAGAAATAGACAATATGGATATGTTTGTGAGTGCTCATTTTTGGTATAAGCACAGAAGTTAAAAAGTGTTGTACTATTTGATATTGCAATAATGTAGGGGTGATTTCTTTTGGTTCCTCTTTTGGGAATCCCTAGAGAATTATAATTCATTCATCTAGATGTTACATTTAAATCTTGATTAAACTCATAAATGTAACATTGTGGTAAAAAATAATTGTACGTTGCTTGATGATAAAAGAATTGGATGTGAATTATGAAAGATAATAGATCGATAAGGAGAGAGGATGAGGAAAAAGGTTGAACAAAAGAGTTTAGGTTGTGTTGAGGTTGATAGAAGAGAGATTAAAAAAAATAAATAGAATTAAAGGAGTGGAAATGGAATAAAAGGTATATGGAAGCTAGCCCCCATGATTGAAAGGTTTATGGAGTATTGAGAATGAAATGAATAGAGGAATTAGTTACTGATCAACAATGAAGCACAAAAAGGCATAGTTCAACTTCAATGTTGTAGTCTTATATGTTCATCTTCATTATTCTGGGTGAAACAATGCATAATATACATATGTTAAGTTCCTTAACCAAACAATACTATTGATTACTATGATATGCCAATAATATATGCAATAGTAATATGAATTATGACTCAATAGGAATCAATGGTCAGCACTCATATGACTATTATTAGCTTGATACGATGAGCCCATTTAGTGGTAATATTATAGTTAGCCATACTCGATACAATGATACAAAATCACAACATATTTGGTGAATATACAATTCAATCTAATCATAGTCCATTTGATTTCAAAAAATACTATGGTTGCTAGCAAAATTTTGGCGCCTAGTAGTCACTATGTTGATTATGTCTATCATCAATGGCATGAAAAAATCATCGATACAAATCTCAATATTGTCAATATCTTGATGCAAACTTCCATTAAGGGCATGATAAGCTAGTCAATAACAATTTCCTAAATGTGGATCTTTTGACAAGAATGGTCATTGATAAGAATTTTGTAATTGTCAAACTTTCAACATTTTGTACTAGTGGTCTTGGGATGATTTTCGATGGAGCAGTCCATCTATATATCGACAACACTAAATTACATCAAAATTTTGAAAAAATTATAGTGACAATATTTTTTGACCTTTTAGCATCAAAATATCAATTAATGCTCATTTACAAATAGGTTCAAATTTACTAGTGAGTTCAAGTGCTCACACTCAAGCATTCGTCAATCATTTAAGTAATTCAAGCTATTTCTCCATTAAAGATCAAGGATTCATTCATATAAAATATTCAAGGAGTTTATGCAAGATCTATCATTTCAACATTCAATATATCCCTTCATACATTCATGATCCTTTTTTGCATCTTCTACATCCATCCTATCAGATCTCTACATTCATCTACATACATTTATAAGGCAAATTTCAAGAACATACATTCATGAAGGTTTTGATGTCACTTTTATTTCCTTTCTAGGGTTTTAAAGTTGATCCAAAACTATTATATCTACATACTTAATTACATTCCAAATTTAAGAGCATATTCATAAATGTACATTTCTTTTATGTTAGATCTATCACCACTACTTGCTAGCATTCTATTTTTATTTCAATTCAAGCTTAATTGCTAAATTGGGGTATGACCAAGGCAACTCCCCCTCCCTAAAAATAAACAACCCTTTTATTTTGTGGGCTTTTGATCTTGGATTGATGAACATGTTGCAAATTTGGATACCCTTTTCTTCTCTTTAAAGAACTAAAAATTCAGAATCAACATCACACATAGTCAATTAGGGGGTTAGTGCACCCCTGATGATCCATTTTCCCCTTGATTACCCATGTCACCCCTGATAGATCAATGAATGATTTCTAGGTTTTATCGGTGGCACATTTTTTAGTATAATGATAGGAATAATCCCTTTAGGAGGTCATTCAACATCCCATTTTAAGCTTTTTATATCAGTTGGTATATCATCTTTCTCTTTTCTATTTCTATATACTTCATCATTTTGTGATATCCTTATATCTCAGCTCTATATTTCATATCTTCTTAATTAAACCCTCTTAAGGTGGATGTGAGGAGGAAATAAACCCAAGTCATTCATTCCTTCTGTATTAGGTTATGTATTGGTACAATTCTTTTTACATCAATCAAACCTAGTCAAGTGGTTGATCTTGGTCTTCCCTCTTCCAAATGTGTTAGGGTAGTTGATTCTATTTTCCTACCCTACATTAATTGGTGAACTTTATTATTACACATTTTTCTTACATATTGGAGTTATATTTCCTTTTGGGTGTATCTAGATCTACTTTGTATGCTATTAATGATCTCCTTTTGCATTGTTTTATATAGATTATATTTTGATAATACAATGAAAATTGCATATTGTTTATTTCATAGTTATTACATTTCATTTCTATGGGGTTGTTTTGTTTATTTTTTAGTTTCATTCATGATATACTTTTGGGTGTATCTACAAAAGAGATGCAATTTTAGTTTTAATGTATACTTTTTGTATGCAATTTTTGGGTGTAGATTACATTTTGAGAATACAACAAAAATTGCATCTTTTTTCTTTCATAGTTATTAAATTTCATTTCTATGGGGTTGTTATGTTTATTTTTGAGTTTCATTCATGATATTCAAAATGTTCCATTTTATGCATATGATGGAAATTTAGTTTTTCTTTGCAATGATTCTAACTCCCCTTCAAAGGGTAATCTTTTCAAAGATAATGTTGATAAATATTTACTGATGTATGATGCTCCTATCCTTGATATTGATACTATTTGGGATGAGACATTGGATAGGAATATTGGTCATTCTCTCCTTCTTGAAACTTCTTTGAGTCATGATTGTTACTTCTCTAATGTATGTTTTCTTCCCTCTTTGGATGATTTTACTATTTGGTATGAACTCTTAGATAATAATATAGATTAATCTCTTCCTCACAACGAACCTTTGGATGATTTCATGGTTATTGATCCCATTGATCAACCTATTTCTATGCATGTAATTTATATTCCTTCTATAGATGAAGCCTTGTTGAGTTTTGTTTGTCCTTCTCATAAGATTTCCCTAGTAATAGACTACTACATGCTTGATTCTTCTTCATGTTCCTCTCAAAATACATCTCAAATAAATTTAGGTCTTTTCAACATGATAATCACTATGAACTTCATTTGATTAATTCAATATTAGATCTTAAGGATCCTACTCATATTGACCCTCTAAGTGGCTTCTAAACTTTTCAATATTGGGAAACTTTAGCAAGGTATTTTTTAGTGGCTAATATTCGTAAATTGGCTAATTTTTGAATTTTTTGGCTAGCAATTTGGCTAATAATTTAAGATTTGATATGACCTAAATTTCCATTGCTTTAATAAAATTTAGTTCTAGAATATTTAAAATCGCTCAATAATATATTTTATTAAAAAATTTAAAGTCAAATATTTGTCACAATATTTGACACATGATTAGATTTGAATCACCTATATATTATATATTATTGGAGAAATTAAATTGAACTGACCAATAATTATCATAATTATTTGTTACTTTAAGGATATTTCACTAATATTTAGG
This sequence comes from Cupressus sempervirens, assembly GCA_028749045.1. Lineage (NCBI taxonomy): Eukaryota > Viridiplantae > Streptophyta > Pinopsida > Cupressales > Cupressaceae > Cupressus > Cupressus sempervirens. The sequence goes on along the minus strand of CM053784.1, from coordinate 400,716,123 downwards.
TTTCACTACTGATTTAAATTATGTGTAACAATCCTCATAATATTCCATGAGGTAAAAACAATGTTCAATTTTGGTTTGTAATATTCCATGGAAATTAATGAACTTCCTATTATTGTTGAGATTCATCAATATTTTATATAGAAAAATTATGGTAAAAAAATAATTGCCAATATTAATTATATTTAGAATAAAAAATTGAGAGATTTGCCAATAGAAATAATTTTGATTTTTCAAAATAATGAAAGGTTCGACAATATTTTACATCTTTTTTTAGAGGTGGTTTTCTTAAAGTTTACCCTAAACTTTAGACTTCACACCAACATCATACATTCTTGACTTTATGTATAAAACAACTCTATTTGATGAGAATAAAAAAAATCAATTCCTTCTCTTTGCATTTACATTTAATTACATATAAGAGCTCTTCCTTTTCTATGATTTATCAATGTATTTCTTATGTTATATTTCATATTACTTTTAATGATGAATGGTATCTTTTTGATGATCACTTTACTTGACCCTTCTATATCCCTATCATGTTTCTCTTATGTTTGTGACATTGTTATCTTGTATTTTGGGGGCTCATTATCCTACTCTATATGTAACATAATAGTAATCTCCCTTGTCTCTTTACTCCAGGGAAAGGGTCCTATTTCTTATTTCTATCTATATCATAGGATCCATTATCTTTCCTTTGTTGACTTGCTTTTCTTTTATAGGATTACATTATGTTTTAGATTATTATGTTTTCTTGAAATTGTATGTCTAGTATAAGTTGAAACACCTCAGTGAGACATAACTTATGTGGAACTTGTTTACTATGTGACATTGTTCTTTCTTTATGAAGATTTTTGTCTTGAATTTTGATTCTCTCTTTTGCAAGAGGTGTATGTCCTAGATCATCAGCTCTTCTTTATCAAGTAAAGATATGTTTATTATATATAAATTCCCTTGTTTGTATATTTTTACTCCTCATCTAAGGATCCTAATTTCACACACACACACACACACACACACACACACACACACACACACACACACACACACACACACACACACACACACACACACACACACACACACACACACACACACACACACACACACACACATAGTGGGTAAATATGTGCATTCTTGTTATTTTTCTCCTCTTCTTTTCTTGGAGATGTTATCTTAATGAACTCCTATGAGGCGGATGTCTTGTTATTAAGACTTATACCTCTTGAGGATCCTATTTCCATAAGAGGTAGATAATGTTCATAATTTGTCAATGTTCTTAGGTTGTAAGAGTTAAGGCTCTTCACTATGAATGCAATTTGCACTATTTATTTAAGGACATCGCCTTATTGCGTGAAGTGGGTATCCTCTTTCTATTCCTTCTCATGTATAGTACTTAGAAATGATAAGAAGGGAGACATATATACACCCTCTTTGTACATAGTTTATTCTCTCATGGGGTAGCATATATAGATTTTGAGTATGTCTAGTGTACTTTAGCCCTACATGCTAGGTATACTTTCTATGTCATTCTCAAATCTATGCATTTTTACTTGATCTATATTTTTCACAAAGAAACACATTTACTAAATGCCATAATGAGTAAAAAAAATTTACATAGGACCATGCCATGGTGAAATAATGGATGTTGATTTATGGATGGAACTTTTGTGGGTTGACTAGCGGGTTACCACCTTGTTAGACTATTCAACACCATCTTTAGTGGTAACTTTCTTGGTAATCCATAGTGAGTTGCATACTCTAGTAGATGAGGAAATCAATCCTTCTCTCTCTCTCTCTCTCTCTCTCTCTCTCTCTCTCTCTCTCTCTCTCTCTCTCTCTCTCTCTCTCTCTATTTCATGATAGTAGAGATGAATCTTGAAGCTATGGTATTAATGATGTTTCTCTTTCATTTCTTATGTCATCACTTATTCTCTCATAAAGGATTTCTAAATATGATATTTGTGGTTGAGATGTTTTTTCACCTGAGTTCTCTCTCACTAGTTGATTTGGGTTTTCTTAGTGTGAACCCATTTTTCATGTCTTTGTCTTTTTATTTTTATTTTTCTTTTACCTTCTTGCATGGGTGTAGAGTGATGAAGGGTGCTCCCCTCAATACCATAAACACATAATAGAAAGAAAGAAATAACAAAAAATACGAGAAAAAAAATGGACTTCTTATTATTGCCAAAAATGCAGAGTTATTGAATTCACAAGTACAATATGCTAACCCACATGGGTGCCTTCATTATAGTAATTTTCAAGACTAAGCTGCGAACTACCACCCAGAGTTATTCTACATAATATTTGAGCCCTTCTTTAATAGGCAATTTTATTGCACCCAAGAAGGTTCTAGACATTCAAACCTAATACCTAGGGCTGAAAAATCCTAGAAATACATATGTAATTAGCCAAATACATCTTTGATAGTTATTTTAGAAATTTCAAGTAGCCCATCTTTGGAAGGCCATAACTCTCAAATTGTTGCTTTGATTGGCTATTATAACCACTTTTTAGAAACACCATCTCCTAATCTACAGGCTCTGAACTACACTAGCACCCCTCCATCAAGTTTTTGGACCTCATTCAAAACTAAGCTCAAAGATTTTTTTCCAAATGTTTCCACCAAAAATCTGGAATAACTTCTTTGATACTTAAGCCAGAATAGTGAAATTTTTATGGTAGGCTTATAATTTTGAAATGAACCTTCATGTAGAAAATTAGAACATTCTGAGCTCATATAAAAAACTTACTAAAAATGGCAAGTTACTAGAAATAGTAACCCCCTTGTCTACTAGTTTTTATTAAAATAGAAAAGGTTGAAAATAAAAAAATTTATTGGATGATGCATGATTTCTCTTACATACAAGATGCTCCTACATTAGACACCCAGGATAATTTGAGAAGTGACTCCATCACATCTCAGGTGTTTAGAGTAAAGCCAAGATGATTAACCTCCTCCCTTGCTATCCATTATGAATCCTCTACTAGCCTCCCTTTCTATATGACCAAGTGTTCTTCATTAGCTCTGTTGCTTGTGCTTTTTCCAATACAACTATCCAATATCTCTTCAATATCCTATATAGCCGAACTAGCTGGTGAAATACTCCATTGCACTTTTGCAACTTCATCTCCAACACCTCCATAATACTCTATCAAATCTAAAATATTAAATACTGGTGAAATATTCAATTTAGTAGGAAACTCCACTTCGTATACATTTCCAAAATCATGCCTTTTCATTATCTTGCATGGTCCAAACTTCTTCATCTTTGGCTTATTATATGTACCCACTAAAAAACATTCCTTTCTCAAATGACCCATGACTTCATCTCCAACATAAAATTCCTTATAGCTCCTTTTAACATTTGCATTAGCCTTGTACTATGTATTTATCTTTATGATGTGCTTCCTCACCTCCTCATGGATATTCTTTAAATGTTTAGTAAATTCTTTTGCTTCAACACTACTTATCTCTCCTTTATCCAACTACCTCAACTTAGAAATATTTCTGGGATTGCTCCTGTATACAATTTGAAATGGTGATTTACCAGTATTCTTGTTGACTGAATTATTATATGCAAATTCTTCCTATGGTAAAATCAAATCCCATTCTTTTGATTTGTCTCCAACCAAACATCTCAGCAAATTTCCCAAATTATGATTCACAACTTTTGTCTATCCATCAGTTTGTGGATGATGTGATGAAATAGACTTCAACTCCATCTTCAATTTCTTCCATAATGTACACTACAAATACCCAACAAATTTTTCATTTCGATCTAAAACTATACTCTTTGGTAGACCATGTAGTCTTATCACTTCTCTTAAAAATAACTTTGTCACATTAATGACATTACTAGTCTTCGTGCAAGTAATGAAATGTGCCATCCTTGAAAACCTTTCAACCACTACAAATATAGAATCATGCCCTCACTGAGTCCTCGGTGATTCAAGAACAAAATCTATCTTGACATCCTCGCATAACTTCTCCTTGATGAGATTCTCTCTCATTGAACTTCTGGGAATGCACAACCTGATTCATTTGAACAACATACTATCTTGGATCATGAAATCCAACCACTTTATCCTATCAAGTGTAGCATGTTTTGTACAAGCCTTCCATGCTTCACCAAAATCAGGATCATCTGGGTACAAAGTATTGATTTCCTTGAACCCAACCACCTCTATCTACATTTTGTTAGGAAAAGTTGTCTTCTAATAAGAACATCTACAACTTTGTTAGACTTCCCACTCTTGTGTTTCAAAATAAATGTATAACTTTGAAAAAACTCATCCCACTTTAAATGCCTTTGGTTTAATTTTGCTTGACTATTCAAATATTACAAAGCTTGATGATCAATATACAAAACAAACACATTAGGAAGAAGATAGTGTCTCCACTTCTTCAATGCTTGAACTATAGCATAAAATTCCTAATCATAGACATAATATTTTATTTTTGTATCATTCTATATCTTATTAAAATAATCAACATGTCTACCTGCTCGGGTCAAAATAGCTCCTATTGCAGTAACACTAGCATCACAATCTACTTGAAATACCATGTTAAAATCTAGAAGTGCTAGAACAGGCTACTCGGTAATTTTTTGTTTCAACATATTAAAACTCTTATTTGCTCCTATAGTCCACTTAAATTCTTTCCTATTCCCTCTCATTGTTTTAGGCAAGGGTCCATAAATACTACTAAAACCTCTTATGAAATTTTTGTAAAAACTAGCCAGTCTATGAAAATATCTTACCTCTATCTCACTCCTTGGAGTAGGCCATTCAAGAATATCCTTCACTTTCTCTAGGTCCATTTTCAAACCTTCTATTGAGACTACAAATCCTAGGTACACCAACTCCTTCTTTACAAAACTACACTTCTTTAGGTTTATCAACAACTTCTCATCCCTCAACTTATCAAACACTTTTCAAATATGAATAAAATGCTTGGTGCATTGTTTAGCCCAAAAGGCATGACTAACCACTTGTATAGTCCTTCACTTGTCTTGAAAGAAGTATTCCACTCATCACCTACTCTGATGCAAATTTGATGGTACCTACTCTTTAGATATATCTTTGTAAAATACTCAGTCCCGCTCAAACAGTTCATAATATTATCCATCCTTGGTAGTGGAAATCTATACTTGGGTGTGATCTTGTTGATAGTGTGAGAATATATGCACATCCTACATTCTCCATTCTTCTTTGGTGCTAATGTGACTGGTTCAACTCATGGACTTAGAATTTCTTAAATCACCCCCTTCTGCAAAAACTCATGAACTTGTCTTTTCAATTCTTCACTTTTTGTTGGTGTCATTCATGCACTACATTGTTTGGAAAATTGGCTCTTGGAACCAAATCCATCTGGTAACTAATCTTCCTCATTGGGGGCAATCCATTAGGTACATTATCTGATACAATATCAAAAAAATCTCCTAACATATCTACAACTTCTACAAGTACCTCCTCTACTTCTTCTTTACTATCTTTTGGAATTATATAAAAATACATATGCTCATGCTTCATACCTTTCAAAAACTCATTTCCATCAACAAAACATATTCTGGTAGCACTGCATACCTTTTCATTTTCTCCTTCAATGGCTTCAACTTATGCTTCACTCCATCCTTGGTCAGAGTGAAGGTATTTTCTTTCCCATCATGTACAACATGCATATCAAACTACCATGACCTACCCAACAACATATGACATATGTTAATAGGTATGATATCACACAGTACTTGATCTTGGTAGCTTCCAATCTTGAACTTCACTAAGCACTACTCATTGACCATGCCCTTATGGTCATCTTTCACCTAGGCAATAAGTTATGGACATGGGTGTTTCTACCATTTTAGCTTCAGCTTTGTGATCATCATTTTTGACACCAGATTGTTAGTACTTCCACTATCAATGATAACATCACAATACTTATCTTCACATTTGCACCTAGTGTAAAACAAGCTTCTCCTTTGATCAAGTTCATTCACACCACTTTAAACGAATCTTCTATTAACTAGGACTTCTTTTCTTTTAGAATCTTTAGAATGTGATGATCTTGCATCTTCATCAACATGAGCAAATCTATCCTAACCTTCTGTTATTCAAAATGTTTGTCCTTGGCACTAGGAACATTAAAATTCTCTATGCCCTCCTTCACCACAGTGACAACATTTCCCATAGAAGCCTCCTCTTCTAGATCCTTTTCCTGGCCTCTTCCTCTCTGATCTCTATTTTTCTGATCATGGAAGTGATTGAAATTTTTTCCCCTCTAGTTCTAACTACTACTTCCAACCTCATCCTTATTCTTTTGATCATCATTATGGCCTCCATAAGATCATTTGCCACATCTTCCACCATGACCTCTTCCACTATTCTTGTTGTCAAACATTTATCTTAGTTTCTCCTCAACTCTTAGGGTTAACTGATATTCCTCCTCAATACCATTTATTGTAACCAAACTTAGGTCATCGTAAATACTCGGCCTTAACCTATTAAGATAATAGTCCACTTTGCCCTTATCAACTTCTACATGGTTGTTTCTAATGAGAAATTAGTAAAACTCTTTGGTATACTCTTGAATATATTTTCCCACTTGCTTTAACCCTTGCATTTTCTTCAACAGATCGAGCTCATAATCCACCAGAATGAATTGTTTCGTTAGTTTAGTTATCATTCGATCCCATTTGGTGATTTTTTCCTTTCCCTTCCTATTTCATTCTAACTGAACCTCTTGTCACCAGATCTTTGCATGGCCCTTCAGTGTTTCCTTCATACAGGATCCTCAATATCTTCATACTCAAAGTACTCCTCCAATTCATTGATCCAATCAATCAGCTCCTTTGGGTTAAGATTTCCTGAAAATGTGGGAATCTCAAACTTAGGTCTCTTTCCAATCTTGGAGATGGCCTTAAAAAAACTCTCTTCCTTTAGGTTTAGAATTTCCTTTTCTTTAGCATTTTCTTCTTCTTCATCCTCATCATTTATTTAATCTCTTAAGGGAATATTTATTCCTCTATGCATTTTTTCTTTCAATGCTTTCATTTTTCTTTGGAGAGCTCTAAAACCCTCAAGTGTAACACCTATAGCTCTTTTGCCACACTCTCTTCATGGAGGAATTTTCACACTATCACTAAAAACCTAGTAAAAATTGCCTTATAATCAATGATTTGTCTACAAAGTCAGTCCAAACCATAGCCATGGTGTGAACTACCTCATAGGTAGTGATTTTTCCACACACTCAAGAACTATAGCTCTGATGCCACTTGATGAAGAGTTCTTCCCTTAATACCATGAACACATAACAAAAACAAAGAAACAAAAACAAATGCAAGAACAAAATATGGACTTCTTATTATTGCCACAAATGTGGAATTACAGAATTGACAAGTACAATATACTAACCCACATGGGCACCTTTATTATAGTAATTTGCAAGGCTAAGCTGCAAACTACTACCCAGAGCTGTTCTAGACAATGTTTGGTCCTTTCTTAAATAGGAAATTATATGTGACCCAAGAAAGTTCTAGAAATTCAAACCTAATACCTAGGGCTAACAAATCCTAACAATACATATAGAGTTGGCCAAATACATCTTTGATATTTATTTTAGAAATTTTAGGTAGCCCAACTTTGGAAGGCCACAACTCTCAAACCGTGGCTCTAATTAGCTATTATAATCACTTTTTAGAAATTTTGGCTCCTGATCTACAAATATGGAATTGTGCTAGCACCTTGCTATTGGCTTTTTAGACCTCATCCAAGGCCTCTAAGGCCTTCAAAATTGAGCTGAAAGATTTTTCTCCAAAAGTTTCCACCAAAAATCTAGAATAACTTCTCTGATACTTAAGCTAGAGCAATGAGATTTTTATGGTAGGCTTATAATTTTGAAATGAACCTCCATGTAGAAAATTAGAACATTTTGATATCCTATGACAAACTTACTAAAAATAGTAATTTCCCAGAAACAGTAACCCCCTTTTCTACTTGTCCTTATTAAAATAGAAAAGGCTAAAAATAAAAATATTTTTGTGTGATGCAAGATTTCTCTTACACCCAAGATTCTCTTGTATCATAGAGTTAGAATCCCTCTAGTCTTGGGCACTTGTTCTCTTTTACTAAGTTGTGTTTTATCCCATTGTAATTCACTGAATTCTCCTCTTCTTATGTCTACTTTATCGCAAGTATGGCTTGACCCACACTTTCACTAAAGTGTGGTATAAATGTATCATCTTAAATTGAACACACACCAATGGAATCAAGGTTTAGTACCTATTTAATATGAGATCATCAATCTCCTTGTATCTTTTATTCTTTCTTCCCTTTTCTATCCTTTCTCATATGTGGAATTGGGGTAAAACCTAATAGATCCTCTTTAAAGCTCCTATTTTCATGGAATTAAGCTCAAGCTAGAATCTATCCTCCTAGGTCCTCCCTTTCCTCCATCTATCCACTTTCGATCTTCTCTTTGTAGAATAATGGATATATCTTGGAATCCATAGATGATTCTAGAGATTCAAGATGTATTTTGTGATCCGAAAGGGATTCCATAGGTTCCAAGTGCACAGTGCACCCTTGATATATCAAGGCCATAGTTTACCCCTAATGGAATAATCAGGGCCATAGTGCACCCCTTATTGAGCCCTATTTTGGGTCATCTAGTGGGTCCTTTGCTCAAATACCTTTAGGATATTAACTCCTAAGTAGGTTGGCCTATAGGAGTTAGTCAATTTTGAGCTCTATATAAACCCTTCCATCTCCCCATTTTCACATTTCATCATCAAGTATCCAATCATTCACAAGCTCAAGCACTCACACTCAAGAACTCAAGTATTCAAGCATTCTTCAAGCATTTAAGTCATTTAAGCTATTCCTCCATTGAAGATCAAGGATTCATACATTCAATTTATTCAAGGACTTTACACAAGATCTATCATTCCAAAATTAAGGATCTACCTTCATACATTCAAGATCATCTATTGCATCTTCTACATCCATTCTTTTTTATCTACATTCAACTACATACATTCATAAGGTGAATTTCAAGCACACACATTCATGTAGGTTTTGATGTCACTTTGATTTCCTATCTAGGTTTTTGAAATTGAGTCAAAGCTATTACATCTACATACTTTCTTATATTCCAAATTCAAGAGCATATTCATAGATTTACATTTCCTTTATGTTAGATCTATCACTACTACTTGATAGAATTCTATCATTATTTAAATTCAAGGTCCACAATCCCCCCCACCCTCACAACAACAAACATAAAACTTTTTTTTGTAGGATTTGGATCTTGGATTGATGAATATGTTGCAGATCTAGATACCCTTTTTGGCTCTCTCCAGAATTGTAAAATTAGAATCAACATCGTACATAGTCAATTAGGGTTGTTGTGTACCCTTGATGATTCATTTTACCTCAGTCACCTAGGTCACCCCTCATAGATCACCAAAAAATTTCTTCATTTTATCCGCTACGTAGTTTTTAGTTTAGATAATGAGAATCAACCCTTTTAGAGGTCATTTAATAGTCTACTTTTAGGTTTGTATTTAATAAGCTATATCATCTTCCTCTTTTATTATTCTATATACTTCACAATTTTTTCATATATTTATATTACATATCTTATTTCTTAAACCCTCTTGAAGTGGAGGTGAGAGGGAAATAAATCCAAGTCATTCATTCCTTTTGTATTAGGTTACACATTGATATATTCCTTTTTGCATCAATCAAACCTAATCAAGTGGTGGATCTTGGTCTTTCCACTTTAAATGTGTAGGGTGTTTGATTCCACTTCCCTACCCTAAAAGATCTTTGTGAGATCAGTCTTGTTAAATTTGTATTGAGATTTCTCCACTATGCCAATGGTTTCATTTGACTTGGAGGCCTCATTATTATATGTTGGTATTTCTCATTTCTCCCTTTTGGCTATGTGGTAGAGATTTATATTTTAATTAGTTTTAGCCCATTTTTGTGATTTCAAAATTTTTGGGAGTAGAGAACTAGTGTTGCCCTCTATTTTTATGCAATTCTATCACCAAGTTGGATGGGTGTGAGCATTTTTTATTTCTTAGCACGAGGGATTATAATTGTTCTTATTGTTATACTCCTATATTTCCATGAAGTGTCTAGATCCATGATTTTATTTGATAAGTTTTATGTTGGGTGGATTTAGAATAATGGGTTTTAATTTTGCCAATACATTTAATGTTTTCTTTGTGGGATTTTTTTGGTAGCATCTTATTTTGTGTGTGATTTGGTTTTTGATATTTTCTTTCTTTGGCTTAATTATAGAATTGATCTTGTATCTATTTTCTCAAAAAATTAGGATTTTCTCATTGATATGGTTATAGGACATTTAGGGGTATTTATTTCCTAATTCGAAATCATGTCTTCATATTAGATTTGTAGAGATGCCAAATTGTGAATCTAAGCCTATTTTGAAAATTTTATTAGACCCTTGGTCTTGTGCCCACATTTTTGTGTGTTGTTTTTAGTTCTATTATTATCTCAGAAGTTTTAATTTTCGGCTTTATTCTTGCCTCAATTTGCATGCCAACCACATTTTGATGGGATTTTGAAGGTGTTTGTCTTGATTGTGGAAATGGATTGTATTTCATATTTCCTTTAATATTATGCTTTTATTTCATGGATTTTGGGATTCATATTGAATTTGTACTCATAGATTTAGGTTTATTGAGTAATTTTAGGATACTTGTTGTTCTAGTCCTCAAACCCTTGCATTGGCATTACTTGATTTTAGTCATAAAGTTGGGTGTCTTCACACATGAGCACACGCACGTGCATATGAAATGATCCTACAAGATTCAAGCTCCTAGATATAGGCCAATTGAGGGATTGTTAATTTAAGGGTTAGGTTGGGAACTTGCATTTCCTATGAGAATTCATTGTGTGATGAGCATGGGTATGTAGGGTAACTAGTGGAGTGACTTCTCTCATGTACCCTAAGTCCAGATGTGGTCAAACAAGGTAACACAAAAAGGTTCTAATAATTGATAATTATAAAGAAACAATGGGTAATAAAACTTAATGATAAGATAAAAGAACACTTGTATGGTTGGCCTACAGGCTTGAGTGTGTGTGCCTAAATGGTTGGCCTAATTGGTCTGAGTACATGGTGTGAGGTCTTGTTGCAGTTGAGTTACTACATAGAGTAGCTTGGGCTTTCTAATTCAAGTGACTTTCACTCCACTTGAGTCCCGACCTAGTTATCCTATAGTGGGTTTGACTAGTGATCTGATCTACTACATTGTCTTCATGATTATATAAATGTTGGTATCATACTTGATTGGTATGTGTACTAGCCATGGGTGTTTATCTTATGTGATTGTGGTCATTCTACTATCTCCATCAGCAAGGTGGGAGTGGGTATGTGGGTACTACACTATTGGGAGGCATAGCTAGCTATACCTCTAATGGGGACCTATATGCATAAATACTCTATTTATAATTGAGGTTAGTGTTGGATGTTCACTTGGATTCTTGGTGTATTAGGAGTATTTTTCCTTGTGATTATGTTTTACTTTTGATGCATAATATCACATTTTTTATGGTTCTTAGTATATTAATAAATGCATTCCTTTATCATAATTTGAGATCTTATTTCTTAATTGATCTTCCTTACCACTTCTATAGATTAGCAATGTGATTGATATATTAGCATGTTGACTGTTTCATTGATGGTATATATGATGGTCATTGATAAGGTAGAACTCATAAGATAATACCAATTATCTTGTTGGAGAAATGATATTTCATGCTTCAGGCTATGGTTAGGATCCTTAAGGTCTAATGATTTCATTAAGGTTGGAAGGAAACAAGAAAGGTTGATTTAGTTTGGTTGTATCTTATGCTTGTATTTTCCCTTCACTATTATGTTGTATGTTACATCTTAGTGTAGCATTGTACTTCATTTATTAATGTGATTAGATTTTTTTGGTTATTATTGATTCTCTTGAGTAATCACTCCTCAATGTTAATGGCTCAAGTACTCTTTGGTATGGAGGTTCTAACCCTATTTGCTTCTTAGCTTAGCTATTTATCCTTGTTTTCTAATGTGGATGACACTAGGAATGAAATTTGGACAATACTAGTAAAGTTTTATCCCACAATACTAAGTCATCCTTACTTGGGAGAAATATCATTCCAATTGGTAGAGTATCATCCCAAAATGTTAAGAGGTATTGTTTGTATTTTAGAAGAAATTCCATTTGACATTTCACCAGAAACTTTAAAGTCCAAACAATAGGTACTTCCTAACTTGGTCCATGAATGTGGGTTGTTGTTTTGGATAATCTTCTAGGAGTTTTTGCTTCCTAAACCATAACACTTCTCCACCCCATTGTGTAAGTCTTGGATGTCAAAAGGGGTAATTGTAATGTTGTTATTGGTAAATTAATTTGTAGGGATTAATCATGTAAGAACCTTGCATTTGGGGTTTAAAATGAATGTTGTCTACAATTCTAGTATGATTAAGGGAATGAAACTTGCATGATTAATTCATGTAGATGGAAATGAATGCATTTTTAGGTGATGGATTCATGGGGATCTTTGGTGGTTTGGTGTTTAGTATTCCATTGTGATCTCTTCTATGATTGTAGTTTTGTGTATCCATACTTTATCTTAATTAAAAATATGCCAGTCTTAATGAATGTCGACTACAATTCTATTATGATTAAGGGAATGAAACTTGTATGATTAATTCATGGAGATGGAAATGAATGCATTTTTAAGTGATGGATTCTTGGGGATATTTGGTGGTTTGGTGTTTAGTCTTCCATTGTGATCTCTTATATGATTGTTGTTTCATGTATCCATACTTTATCTTAATTTAAAAATATTCCAGACTTTGTTTATCATCATTTCCAAGTATTACCAATTCAGAGCATCACATCTAGTATTTGAGCCCATGTTCAAATATTGGGATCAATGTGTATATGTTTTCCATTTGTTTATTTTGTGGTTTTTTGAGTGTGATTTCTCTCTTTGTGAGCTCATTATATCTAATTACATGGATATCTACTTGGGGTGAACTTGTTGATCTTGTAGATGTAACTCAAGTAATGTGAGGAGAAGGAAGTGAGTCTTCTAATTCTATGTACCTATTGATGAGACTTCATTTCATGTCCAACCAATAAAGTAACAATTATCACCAGACTAGAATGTTTGACCAATATTGCTTGAAGGAATGTGAAGTAAAGACTTTCCACTCCTAAGTTCCCTATAGGCTGGATATCGATGGTACAAGAATAGAAAAAGTTGGATGAGAAGGCGACTAATTTATAATAAGGTGGGAAAAGATTCATCATTACCCTTCGTATTTGGTTAGGCAATGGATTACTTAAAGAAAGGAAAGAAAATAATAGGAAAATAAAGAGCCTATAGAGTTAGAAATTTAATCTACCTATAGTCTTATTTTGCACTATTATTTTTAACAATACATGCTTGAATGGTATGAATACATAAAATATGTTCAATCAATTAATCTAATGCATATAAGTACTGCAAATGAAGCCGATATTTAAGTAAACAATGTTATTTAGTTTTATCCAAGCCAAGGAAGATAATAGTAACAAAATAAAAAAATAATCACTATTTTAAAAGTAAATAAGTCCAATAGAAAGAACTCTGGGATCCCTTACTTAGAACACATCTTATAAATTCTAGCAAGTACTAGGTGAAAAAAACATTTTATAGAAAAAATATGATATTTCTTTCATTCATGATGTAAGGTTTTACAATAGTATGGATGATAAAATCATCAAGTTTATCAACCTTAGAATTGTCTATCTTTCTCTTATTTATAGATAGGAATTTTCTATTGGAAATGTAGTATAAACTAGGTAACTGGGGGGGTGGGGGGGGGGGGGTGTGTGTGAATTAGGAACCAATAAAACTTATACTTTAATTCACCAATTAAGCCACTGCCATATGATTTGATCTAATTGCATTTATAAAAGAATGAAAAGAATAAAACATTCATAACACTTGACATAATATTTGGTAACCCAGGAACCTTCCAAATAGAAAGTAAAACTGGAGTGAGGATGATACCCACAAGCTTTATTAGGGTACTATAAAATTAGCTTGTTAAAGCTTACAATTGATCACTTCTAATGATCTTCCCTATTAGGAGCACTAAGGATTATTAGGTCCACATTGTGAAAGGATTTACAACATACAATGAAGTATGCACTTTTTTAGGAGATTTGTAATGAGACTATTAAGTCCACCACCTTGTTAAAAGATTTTACTAATGCACCTACTAGGAAGAATCAATGGCTAATCTCTAATCTATAAATTGGTTTGCTAAATGAGATTCCTTTGAAATACAATGATCACCTGACTATGATAGATAAGACTCTACTTTTCCTTATACTTCTTGTAGCCTTCTTAATTCACACTGATCTACTTCTTGCTTCTTCAATATGTTTACATTCAATATGAAAAGATATATTATATATATATATATATATCTAATAAATTACCTTCTAGAGTCGACTAAAATACCAAATTTAAAAATTCTTCACAAAGTTGAATCATTGTTGTAACTTGGGTTTTGAAGACCACTCAGGTGATGTTGTGACACTTAGCAACACTTTTCAACACTCAAAAAACCTTGGCACTTATTTGATTTCAATGCTCGGTCCATACTGATCACTTGGGGTAATAGGAACTCACTCAATACTGGATGACTTGGAAAATATTGAAGAGCTTGTAGACTTGATTGACACTGAATGGTATGGTCAACACTACCTTTGTTCACTTCATTAACATTGTCAGCTTGGTAGACACTATAGAGCTTGGTTAACACTATACTATATCTCAAATACTTGGCAAACATTATGAAGCTCGACATGAACTGTAATCTATCTGATTAGCTTGGTAGCAACTAAAACACTTGGTTTACACTTGTAGTAGTATGATAAGCTTAGTAGCAACTTTAGAGCTTGCTAGAAATGTAACAAACTAACTAAGTGTTAAGTAACTAATAGACAAATGATTTTACCATCAAGTCAACAATCTCCCCCTTTGGCATTATGACAAAAACATTGATCATACCAAAATACTGAATACTCAAAATATATGTCAAAACTACCCCTATCAACATGTCTAGTTTATAACTCAATTTTGATTGTTGTCTACTATTGTTGATGCTCACTAACCTCTAACTTTGTTTTAAAAAAATTTAAAAATTATTTTTGTAAACACATTTTCTGCTAATGTATATACATCTTTCATACACACTATACATGGGTTTCCTTCCCCATTACAACTCCCCCATACATATATATTTGATGTATATATAACTCCCCCTTTTGACATAAATGCCAAAGATACAAAATTTAAAAGGTAACACCAAAATGTGACAAGAAATCACTTTATACCTTCAAAATGATGGTCATTATTTTGTACCAATTGTCTTGCAAAACTTTTAATGCATGTAAGGCTATTTGCACTTCTACTGAAAGTTCCATCATATGATCAGCTTTGGAGAAATTATTATCATGGATCAATGTTGGGAAGAATTATGCCTTGAATTTTTGAAAGTGTGGCCCTTATCTTGGCTTCTTTCCTTAACAATTAATCCTGAAGATCTATCAAATAGCCAATTTTTACAAAATGTGCAAAATTAAAGCTAGGATCAAGGGTTGATTGATGTGCACTTTCCTTCAAATCAATAGTTATCTTTTATAATTTATCCTTTATCTCCTTAGTGAAAATTGATATGTCACTTAACTTTACAAACAATGTAACCACATTATTTACTAAAATTTTGAAATTTGCAATAAAAGTAGACAATTCTACTTGATCAATGGAAATCTTCTGAGCCACCTTGTCCAAAAATTTATTCTCAAGTTTTCTTTCTACCCTCTACAGAAGTTTATCTTGACCATTTAGTTCCTTATTGTACTTGTGAACTACTTCAAAAAGTTGATTCAAAATTGGTTGTTTCTCATCAATCTCAAGGTTTAGTGCATCAACAAATATATTCTTGATGTCTACAAGCACTTGATTTTTATTTTTCTTCTCCTTTCTAAGCTTTTTTTGTTTTTCCCTCTTCTTCCATAGCTCACCAAGGGTATCCATTTTATCATGATCTAGATTGGTAAAATCCCAATCTAGTATTATAATGTCCTCCTCTAGATCAATTTCTTCAGTAGAGGCTTCTACCTCTTTACCCTTTTCCTTTTAAATAACTAGATGAGTAATTTTCTTATCTTTCTTCAAAACTTCAATGCTTGGTTGAGGCTTGATCTCAGCTTTCATTCAACTCATTGTAGATGTACTCGATAAAGAAACAATAGATGAAGTGAAAATAGTAGAAATAGTATCAACAATAGATATGATAGGAAAACTCACTAATGTTGGCTATGACATTGATGTTGAGATGATTTGAGCCTTCTACTTGGTAGGTGATGTGATGGACTCTTCATTGATAATTACACTTGGTAGTATTGCTCCATTAGTTAGTTGGGTGCTTGGTGAAGTATTTTTTACCTCAAATAACTTGATAGCAGCCTTCTCTAAGCTAGATTGCACTAAGGCTTTTCTTGGAGAGAGAGGGAGGGAGGCCATTACCTCTTCTGCTATCTCTTCAAGATCTGAGTCTTCAATACTCTAAATGTTAGGAAGATCACCTCTCGGTGCTTCTTGATCATCTTTATCCTTTGCATAATCTCCTTCTAGATTTTCAATATCATCAATTTCATCATCATTTATTTCAATTGGCATTATATTGCATTTTTAATTAGTGACAACACTTATTCAATTCTAAATGATTACCAAGTTCATCACTTAGTCTACAGTGTATACCGAGCATTTAGTGGTTACCTTGTAGGTTCATCACTTAAGTAGTTCATACAAAGCATTCCTAAAGCTACCAAGTGAGTGTGTAGTCCAACAGTTCATACCAAGCATTCATGAAGCTATTGAGTGAGTGTACAGTCTAGCAGTACCTATTGAGCATATAGTGTTTACTGAGCTTCACAGTGTCTACCAAGTCATCAGTTTGTGTGATGGAAGCTAGTATTTACTGAGTGATGGAAGTCTAGTGTTTACTGAGTGAAAGAAAGGTAAATGAAGGATTCAGTTTTTACCAAGTGATACTATATCTACTGAGTCTCCAATGGTTATCGACTTCCAAGCTACATTGTGTGATTAGTATGGACCAAGCTTCTACTTCTACCAAGTGCATGACAATGCCGAGTAATGCAGTGGATGTCGAGTATCAAAAGGTTACCAAGTCAGCTTGAATAACCCGAGTTTTCTACTGTTTGTCCAACTCAGTAATATTTTGTTCACTTGTGCTTTGGTCAACCTTGCCATTGTAATTATTGGAATGGTATATATGTAATGTATTATATCATTTGCAAGATATGAAGATGTTTTTAAGGAATGGATATGTAATAAAAGAAAATCAGTAGTAGAACAAAGTATTCAACAAGGTCTACAAGGAGCACTAATGATTCATTAGTCACAAGAGGTGATCTATACTTCAAGGATCTAATTAAAAATCAAGTTGTAAGTAGATCCACTATTTCATCCTAATAGGTGAATCAGTTTTGAAAATCCTTTAACAAGGTAGACTTAACAGTCTTTGTATAAATCTCCTAACAGAGTGCATACTTCATTGTATGTTTGTAAATCCTCTAACAAGGTGGAGCAGTCCAAATTGCTCTTAATAGGGAAAATCATCAGAAGTGACCTATGTAAGGCCTAATTGGCTAACTTCATACTGCAGTAGTGAAGTTTTTTGGGTATCATTCCCACCCCAGTTTTACTTTCTATTTGGAAGGTTTCTGGGTCACCAAAATTCTATGTTCATGTGTTATAAATGTTTATCTTTCTCATGCATATAGTAGATTAGATGAATGAATGATGAATGGATCAAGTGTTGAATTGATTTAAAGTTTTTGAGGTTATTGATTCACCCCTCACCTCTCAGTAACCTAGCTAGTCTTGATTATTTCCAACAATTTCATCATCATCTTTCTCAACACATTCTTCATCATTAATTTGCACAACTTGTTCACTAGGTTTGTGTAGACCATAAATGTTCTTCCATGCTATAGTTTTAGATTTCACAATAGATTCTATGTCCTTTGACAAGATCAGTAATGCATTGAATTTTGGTGTAAGCTTCTACTCATTTTTCTTCAATGATTCCTTTACTTCCTTGCTTGAAAAATTAGGCATAAGTTTCCTCAAAGCCTATTCTCTAATGTCTTTTGCAACATTAAGTGCATTCTCCCATACAAGCATAATTGCCTTCAGAATATTTTTAGGCACTTGCTTGAGTAGTTCATCATGAGAGTGTTTCAACTTTTCCATTTTTGCCACTAGGACATCTTCTATCTATTTCTTCTCCACTATAGTCTTAGTTTCATACTTAAGAGACTTGAAAGATGTCATACCTCCTCCTTCTTCTAGTCTTTTGAATATTTCTACAAAGGTAGGGGGAGTCTTCTAAAATATGATTTTCTCTACTTCATCTTCTTCATCATCATCACCTAACCTCAATTTCTTCCTTGATTTTGATGCTCTTCTAGTGAAAATAGTAGGAGAGGACTTTACAAGTTTGGTGATTATGACCTTCCATTTATCCTTGGGAGGCTCCTCTTCTTTAGGTTCTTCCTACATTTTCTTCCTCTCCTTCTTCTTTCTCAAGGTCATCTCCTTCGCCTTCAGTCAACATCAGAAGAGAACTAGATGATTTTTTGTCCTTGGGTATTTTCTCCACTCTCTTTCTTCCTCTTTTTAAGGCTTGAGGTAGTTTGATTTTTAATGAAATTAGCCTTTTCTTCCTCATATGTGCAAAAATATGGTGCTTTGGGGTCCAATGGCTTGTTAGCCAGAGCTTCAATTACATCCTTTGTGTCATCTATGTTAACCTCATATGCTAGAGCCTTAACTCATGCCACTCTTGGCCTTACTACTTGGATATGGACCTTATCATAGTCAAGAAGAAAATAGATATCTTGTTCATAATCTTCCACCAATTTCTTATGGATTCTATATCTACTTTGTATTTTCTCTTTGAAAGTTTCACAGTAGTTATCCATAATGTTATCAAAATTTTCACCCATTTATGGTATAAACACATTTATCTGATGTAAAAATTTTGTATCCTTCTTCCACACCATAGTTCCTTTGGAAGGAAATAAATTTTGCACATAAAAGAATAAACATGTTAACAAAGATCCAAACTTACATGGATTTTTTTTGAGACTCAGATGCTCTCCATATTTTTTTTGAATTAGTTCAACAACAACTTGGAAAGGTTAAAGGATAGGTTATTCTTCACCACATTGTATGCTAGGTCAACAAATTCATAGGGAACATTGTTCAAATGGATCGAGCTATAATAATTGTGTGCAATCACATGGATACCAAACTTAATCTCCATGTCTGTAGCTCCATTCATTTTCATGCCTTTTCCATCCCACTCAGCAAGAGTTCTCTTGGCTAGTTCAACCCAACCTAGGGTTTTTGTAATCTTTGCTTCATTCAGTATTGGTAACCCTTTTATTTTGTGTATCATCTTCTTTTTAATATTAATGGGATGATCAAACCAAAAAAATATTACATAGACTCAAATTCAGATAAACCTAATCCATTTCCCTTATAAACCCCTCAACATATGTAAGATATGTGTTAAACCTTTTGTCTCCAGATGCTAGTGATTGGGTTTTAAACACCATCTACACACAACTCATTGTACACTTGGTACATCTCTAGGGTTCCTAACTCTTTAATTGAGCAGTGGTAAAATGATTGAATATCATGAATAAGGAGTATCTTGGGAGGAATTCATGATTGTGCTCTAGCTAGGTCAAGTTGTTTAGAAATCACTAGACTCGGTTTGAATGGTAGGGATTTAGAATCAACTCCTCAAAATAACATCTCCATACCTTTCTTAACTGTGTTCATAGAGGATGCCATTTTTCTTGATGAAACTTCAAATGTTGAAATGGACTTCTACAAAATAGCTCTAAATCACTTGGGGGCTATGGAATTCTCTTCACTCTATTTGCTCAAAAAGATATGGTGAAACAATAACCTTAGATTTCTCCTTTCAATGAAATTTCGTCTTCAAGTTACCATAAATGCATTATACAATAATTCACTCAGTGATAGGTTTTTCTCCACTTGGCTCAGTCATTAATGCTTAGAAGATAACTTCAAATTGGTAAAGTTACCACCACTTAATCTGAACTTAGTGCTCAAAAGAGTCACCAACTTGGCATCTGTATCTGACACTAGGTAAGGTTATGGAACCTGACCTTTCTTGGTAAGGTCTTGTAACCCAACCTTGCTCAATAAGGTCCTCAACTATCATATTCACTCAGTCATCCTTGTGTATCTTGAATGTTGATAGAGATCTTCTACTTTCTATCTAGAACTGATGTGAGATATCAATTTCTAAATCATAGTTCTAGTAATATCCCTAAATAACTAGGTTCAAATGGTTGAGTCACTGAACTCATTGAATTGGGTGTCAACATTTTCATTACCCTAATTTGCATCCTCAAGAGATTTCCTTACCCATTGCTACCTCATCTAACTTCTGATATTGTTAGCCTTTTCTTATTTTCATCTTCAACTCTTCCTTAGTTCATACAATTATTGGAAAGATGTCCAATTTCTATACATACAAAGCATCTCTTTGTAGTGTCTCTCTTCCTATGATGTTTTATGCAATTTTCTCTAATGTGCCCAAACTCACCAAATAGTGATATCTACACCATGTCTTGTAATCCTAACCAAATATAGCTTTGTCATTTTATTCTACAAGGTTCCATTTCTTGGTCTTGTATTTTGATGATTTCTGTTCTTGTTTGTTGCAATTGTAACATAGGTTTCTCTATGCATTCACTTGTTTTATGTCTTGGTTTGTTGCAACTATAACACTTTCCACTAAAATTTGATTTACCATTTCTCCAAAACTTTTTTGATGTTTGTCCTACCTTTCCGAAATGGTTACACATAGGCCTTTTATTCTTTGGATCTCCTTGCTAAGACGATTTACCTTCTTCTGTGTTTCATAATCCAGCTTTGCCTTTGTCTCTAAATTGAGTTTTCTTATTCAATTGATTTATATCATCCTCTCATTGGTTTTCTTCTCTATGATGAGATCATTCTATAGTCTTTCATTCTATTTCCTAAAGTTGATAAGTTCTTGATTTGCATCAATGAGTTGATCAATTAGATATGTTTACTAAAGAGATAGTGTTATGATTAACCTCAAATAGAAATAACACTTACATGAAAATATAAACAATATCATAAAATAATAGATCATATAGAAGAGACTACAAGACACCAAGATTTAACATGGTTCACCCAATCCCTGGGCTACGTCCACCAATAACAAGTCCATTATTATTATCCAATGATTACAGTCCATAATCCTTTACAATTCAATACTATTGCAAGAAGCTACAATATCACCAATACATCATGAAATCCCTAACCCTAAGCCTTTTTATACAAGGTTTGATGTAGGAGCATCTAGAGGTATAACGACAATCTTGTGTCACCAAAAAAAATATACCTAGACATAGTTTCTATTTCATGTTTTTTCATTTCTGGGTACCCATTTAGGTCAAATAAAGGTTCCAACTCTCACAGTTCCACTATCAGTGTTCTGGGTTAGAGTATTTAAGCACCTTGGGATATGTGTAAATGCCAAAAAATAGGACTATGTAATTGAGCCATAATTATGGTGAATTTGAAGGTTTAAATTAGAGGGAGGATAAAAATTATAATTTAGAACATTCCAAAAAAAGAATCAGGTCAAAAGGCTGCACGGTTTGAAAGTTATCGCAATTTTTCAATTTCTAGAGACCTCCTAAGAATGCTTCAAAGTTAGGTTCGAGGCATTAAATAACCTCAAACATGGAAAAAAATGAGGGATGAACTAAGCTCCTCCATAGGGCTATAGAGCACTCGGAGAGATTTCAAAAAATGTAAACAGTTTGTCGATCAGAGCTATAGTTCAAAAGTTATGCCTCCCGAAAGTTCAGCTACCATTTCTGGATTCTTCTAATTTTGTACCGACTTCTAGAGCCTTCCATTTTGGTGGTGGATGCCAACTAGCACTTTCTATAATTTATTCCTAACCCTTAACCCTTTGTGGTCTATTTAATGACATTTTTGGCATTGTAAAAGGCAATTCGGAGTGGAGTTTGAGAGAAGGTACTGGGAGAAGAAATTATCTCCAGATTTATGCTATTGTAGGCCCATAGGGCATGTTTTGGAATCTATTTTCTCTATACCAAGTGTACTATCATATTTTCATAGTTAATAAAGCTTTCCCTTTCTTGTTGTGTCCATTCTATGCTTGGGTTGTGTCTCCATCAAGTGGTATCAGAGCAGGTTATCCTGAGTGTGTAGCCAGAGTGCCGACTATGAGGCAACTTGCACTAGGACTGTGTGATTGTGGGTTTGAGTTAAGAAGATGCCTCCATGAAGAGAGCATGGTGGAAAGTTTGGAGCTATTAATCCTAAGGAGGTTAGAGCTCTCCAGAGGTAGTTTCAAGCATTGCAGGAGGAGCTTCGTAGAGGAACAAGTGTTGTGATAGGTGATGAAAGTGAGGATGACAATGAAGAAGAATAAATTGGACTAGAAGGGGAAGTTATGAATTAGGTAGAGGAGAGGATTTTTAGGGCCATTACTAAGTTTGGGAAAAGACCTACAATTGATGTGGGTGTATTTTCAAAAAATCTGAAACCAAATGAGTTGATTGACTGGATCAATGAACTAGAAGAGTACTTTGAGTATGAGGATATCAGGGATCTAGATAGGGTTAAGTTTACAAAAGCCAAACTAAAATTCCATGCCAAAATTTGGTGGCAAGAGGTTCAATTGGAAAGAAATAGAAGAGGAAAGGAGAAGATCACAAGGTGGGATGACATGGTGGACAAACTAAAGAAGCAGTTCATTCCTATTGACTATGAGCTTGATTTGTTTAAGAAGATGCATGGGTTAAAGCAAGTAGGAAAATTAGTCCAGGAATATATGGAGGAGTTTTACTGACTTTTGATTAGAGCAGGGCATGCAGAAGCAAATAAGGAGAAGGTTGCTCATTATATCAGTTGGTTATGACCTAGCATCCAGGAGGAATTAAGTTTGGTAAGAATGACCAGTGTTGAAGAGGCATACCAGTTTGCCCTATGAGTTGAAGAGAAGCTAAATAAAAGGTATGAAGGGAGACAAAGAGGGCATGGTCAAGGAGGAAGTGGTAGTGGTAGGTCATCTGGAGGTCGAAATGAGACCCCAAAGAAAAATGAAGATGTGGGTACTAGTAGGAACTAGAGGAATGATGATTTCAACCACTCCCATGATCAAAACTTTGGAGATCAGAGAGGAAGAGGTAGAGGATGTGAACAAGGTTGAGGAAGAGGAGGTTTCTATGGTACCTATTTCCATTGCAATGAACAAGGTCATCATGCCTTTGAATGCCCTCAATGACAAGGAAGGATAGATAGGAAAGCTAAGGGCCAAGCTAGGGTTGCTCATGTGGATGAGGATGTACAGTCATCATGTTCAGAGGATGTAGAAAGAGGAGAGACTTTAGTAAATGAAAGGGTCCTACTAAGTGGTGAGATTGAACTAGGATAAAGGAGGAGTCTATTTCGTACCAGGTGAAAATGTGATAATAAATGTTGTGATTTGATCATTGATGGTGGTAGCACTAACAACTTGGTGTCAGAAGAGATGGTCTCTAAGCTGAAACTCAAGAGGGAGAAACACCCCTAACCCTATCGAATCACTTGGGTGAAAAATGATCATAAGGTCCTAGTAAGTGAACAATGTTTAGTGAAGTTAAAAATTGGGAGTTACCATGATGAAGTTCTCTATGTTATTATTCCAATGGATGTTTGCCATCTATTGTTGGGAAGACCGTGGCAGTTTGATAGGCATGTAGTACATGATGGTCATGAAAAAACATACTCTCTAAAAAATGATGGAGTTCACCACAAATTGAAGCCCATGGTAAAGGAAGGTGAAAAGGTATGCAACAGTGTTAGGATCTATCTTGTTGATGGAAGAAAGTTTTTAGATGGCATGAAACATCAGCGTATGTGCTATGCTTTGATTCCTAGAAAAGATAAGGAAGGTAGTAGTGAAATACCACTTGAAGTTTCAGATTTATTAAGTGAGCTTGGAGATATCATTTCTAATAATGTTCTAGAAGGATTGCCACCAATAAGGCAAATCATTCATCAGATAGATTTAATCCCTAGAGCTAGTTTTCTTAACAAGGCTACTCATAGGATGACTCCTACTGAAACTGAGGAGCTAAATAGATAGGTTCAAGATTTATTGAGGAAGAGTTTGATTTGAGAGAGCCTAAATCCATGTGCAATACCTATAGTACTAGCACTAAAGAAGGATGGAGAGTAGAGAATGTGTACAGACTCTCAAGCTATAAATAGGATAACCATCAAGTAGCAGTTTCTTTTGCCAAGAATGGATGATCTTATGGACTGCTTGAGTGAAGCTCAATACTTCAAAAAGATAGATCTCAAGAGTGGCTATCACTAGATATAGATACGAGAAGGAGATGAGTGGAAAACTACCTTCAAGACCAAGGAAGGTCTTTATGAGTGGCTAGTCATGCCCTTTGGATTGACAAACGCCCCAAGTACCTTCATGCGGCTTATGAATGAGGTACTTAAGGAGTTCTTGGGAAAAGTTGTTATTGTCTATTTGGATGATATTTTAATTTTCAGCAAGACTTTGGAAGAACATTTATTGAATATTCATAGTATCCTTGAAAGGTTGAGGGAAGAGAAATTGTTAATTAATCTAAAGAAGTGTAGCTTTGCTAAAAAAGAGTTAGTCTACTTGGGGTGTGTTGTATCACCTGAAGGTCTCAAAATGGACCTTGAGAAGGTAAAAGCCATCTTGGAATGGCCTACTCCAAGGTCTACTATTGAGGTGAGATCATTTCATGGTCTGGTTAGTTTCTATCGGAAGTTCATTAAGAATTTCAGTGGCATATGTGCACCCCTAACTAACACAATAAGAGGGGATTAAAAAGAGTTCAAATGGACTGCGACAGATGTGAGAAGGTTTGTTGAAGAAGAGGGTGACAAAACAACCTATGTTGGAACTTCTTGATTTTAGCAAGTTGTTCTAGGTGGATTTTGATACTAGTGGTAGCGCTATTGGGGCTGTATTAAGCAAAGAAGGTAAGCCTATTGCATATTTTAGTGAAAAATTGAATGATGCGAAAAAGAAGTATTTTGTTTATGATCAAGAGTTCTATGCAATAGTTCAGGCCTTCAAGAAATGGAGGCATTATTTATTGCCAAAGGAATTTTTTTTATATACTAATCACCATGCATTATAGTATCTAATTAGCCAAGGTAAATTGAACCAAAGGCATATGAAGTGGGTAGAGTTCTTGCAGAGCTATACAATTTTGTTGAAGCATAGAAGTGGAAAATCTAACAGGGTTACAGATGCATTAAGTAGGAGGTAGTTGTTGCTTACAGTAATGCAGGTTAAAGTATTTGGGTTTAATGAACTCAAGAATTTGTACCCTAAGGATCTTGATTTTGCTAAGACATGGAAAGCTTGTAAAGAACTTGTTGCTGTAGACATAACTAAGTGGTTAGACTATCTGATTCAGGATGGTATGTTGTTCAAGGATAGTCAATTGTGCATTCCAAGGAGTTCCATGAGGGAAAATATTATTAAGGAGAAACATAGTGGAGGGATGGTAAGAAATTTTGTTCGAGATAAGACCATTGCCAGTCTTAGAGAACATTATTTTTGGCCCCAAATTTCACAAGATGTGAAGAAGTTTGTATAGAGTTGTCGCACTAGTACATTAGGCCCCCATTTTTGACCAAAGGCCAATTTGGGTTGTTATATTCATCTTTTTGAAAAAATGGGCCCAATATGGTCAAAATTTTGACCAAATTTTGACTATGGTAAAATTGTTTAAATTTTGACCTTTAGAACATAAGAAAAAAGGTCATGACAATGTTAATTTTGTTTTGGGGTGCACCATGACTGCAATGGGTAGGACTTTTGTGTAGGGTCAATAGGAGAGGAGAAAGGAGGTAAGAATCTGGTCATTAGATATCATTCCAAGTTTTTTATCTATCAAAAAGTTATAGAGGCAAATTCCAAAGCTATTCAATGCTTTTACATTTTCTCTTTCTCTTCTACTCATCACAATTTAAAAAATAGAGCCACTGTTAATTCTTTCAGGTCACAAAGTTGTTTTATAGATGATGTTTAGGTTCAAGGTTAGCATATATTTAAGTGCAAGGATAAAGCTGTGGAAAATTTATATTTTTGATATAACGCACTATTCATTTTTTTAATTTCTTTTGCATGCAAGGAATCTCGAGATGTCTTGGTATTGGAAAACTCTGGATCGGAAACACAGAATGTAATATGCCATAGCTGCTCCCATTTTCTTTTTCACTCAAATTTGTAGCATTACCTCTGACAGAATTTGATCTAGACCCATTCACATAGGTTTGTGGCCATTTTACTATAGATTTCTTTGCAAGACATTAAAAAAGAACTCAATCTTTGGGAGGATTAATATATTGTAGAACATCTGTATCTTCATTCCTTTCCTCTTCATTCTAGTAGTTTAGTTTCATCTTTCTGTATGGCTTGCATCCACAACATTACCTTTTTGAGTCAAGAGTCTTTTTCACTACTTTATTTAAAGAAGAAAGGAAGCTTAGCTTGCAAGTTTTTGAAAGAAATTCATTGTAGAGTTTGGAGCCCCAACAATGTAAATACTATGAGGAAACTATACGAGATGCATTGTTATAAGTTATACAAGCTTTCTTGGTGCAATCTAGAAGTACTATTTTAAGGAACTATTTCTCCAAAATAGAAAATGTAATGTAGTGATTCTAGTAGATGACATGCAGATGGGTATGCTTGTGTGGGAGAAAAAAGAAGAAGAAAAGAAGCAAATTGCTTTATCATCTCTGGCTAAAGACGCAACTCATACTCTTGAAGCTGTGTTATAATCTCTCATAGATAGTCCTACTATAAATAATTATTCATTTTTTCCCTGATGCTTGTGCTTTGAATGATTAGGAGTAGCGTGTATCTTGTTGGTGTTTCAAACTACTGAAACTATCAAGCAACAAAATGCTTAATATCACAGTGAAATGACTCACACAATCTAGGGATTAGCCAATTCCCAATATCAACTATATGAATGAATCACTATAACCCAACTTCAACAAAACCAAATGATAGTTTCCTACTCTTCTGGATCTACTAAACCAAGGTGGGTATACCTAGGGATAATTCTAATGCAACTATGTATGAAATTATCTTAGTTTCATTCTGATTCTCATATGTTACCTTCACATACATACACAGCTCACTTCAATTCTTCAATGCTCTCAAACTTATACACCTCCCTTATCAGTAGATCTAGTCATAATTCTCCTAAAATTTAGAAATATTCCTTGAAATAACAGCTACCTAAGACTCAGGAATTAGATATAAATGAGTTGAGACTAGCATTTATAATTCTTGAATAGGATTGAAATAATTTTGATTTTATAAGATGACTTGATATGCATCAACAAAATTCATCCTTGTTTACTTCTGATTTATAGGACCAGTGCCTTATCCATTGGGCAAGAAATTGACTATTGGAAGGAGATCTAATTCAAATAACTTGTATAAGAATTAATCAACTGCAATCACCCATCTCCATTCCTATGCAATATCCCTTTTATGAAATCATAAACCCTACTGATTTATTGAAGCATTTATATAATTTCTTGAATCAAAAGCAACAATAAAACCAACATACAACCCATCCAAACTACATTCAACCAAATAAACCTTATTTAAATGACTTCAAAGTAAACAAACCCATAAATTGGAGATAGAAATTGATGACATAGATATAGTGTAAATACCCTGTTGTATTATCCTTTTCATATGACTAATACAATAACCAATAGAAAACCAATTGAATGCCCATAATAGATTTCCATTTTTGTCATTTCAATTTTCTTATCAAAAAGTACAATGGAAGCAAACTCAAAACCCCTGCATACTATTGGACTGACTGTATATGTACTCTTCTTGAAAGAAAAGAAAAAATTACACAAGTCTTGGACCATCACAATGCCTTGAAAACTCATTTATATAGATATGAGTTGCAACAAGCAAAGGGAAAATGTGATTGACAGGTGTCCAAGGAACAAAAGATTACACAAAAGACAAAAAGGTCACAATAGAATGCCAGGCATATCAAATATTCTTTTAGGTAGGCCCGTTCCAATTTCTACTATTCTTATCAACTTCTGATTTGTCTCTCATTGTTTTAGATCCTCAGAATATATGGCTGCTAGGCTAGCCAATGAGGGGTGATCTTGTGATGCCTTCAGATCAGTTTGTTCCTATGGGTTTTCACTGCTTGCACCTTGAGCAGGCATTACTTCCTTTTCACTTTCTTCTTCCTTCAATTCTAGTGCTTATGTGTCAATGACCTACACCTCATCTTCCTATTCCCTATCATTATTTGAACTGCCTTCCTCCAACTGCTGGTCCGAAGGAATATCTGCCATCCATGTGTTAAATTGTATGTCATCCGACCAGCTGAACCACAGGATATCATCTTGTTTCTTTAATATATAATTAGCCTCCTTTTCAAAACCAACAAATTCTTGCCTCAAAGAATCAAAAAATAATTGGACTTTAACCAATTCCTCTGTCATGGTGGCCCACCAGGCATGCCCCTTTTCATTAACAACTTTATTTATCCTTATGCAAAAAAGGTCATCTAGTTGTTTACTCCATTCTTCCTTATTTTTCACTTGGTTCTTTCTATCGAAAGCACAAGGAAACAAATCAAAATTTTGATTCTTGTATTTATTCAAATAAGAAACAATTTTCAGTTGCAAAGCAACTCTCCTTTTATAAAAATCTATCAAGTCATTAGCAATATCATATAATTTTTCAATATGGTCATTTGAAGACCTTATAACTAAATAACATAAAAGGGTGATTTCTTTTTCCCTTTTTCCCCATTTGTTAACAATAGGCTTGAGGATTTTATCATGGGTTTTCAATTGCTCCCATGTACTTATTACTCTTGCCAACTGATCAAAAAACAAGGTCCATTCAATCTTATCTACCCAATACATTAGGGCCTTTCTAAGCTTATCCTCATATTGCATATTTAACTCTACATGTAAAGCCCATAGCTTATTTTTTTCTTCTTCAAAATCCTCAGCTATATAATATTCTGGCCTTTGAGGTGTGTCTAGTAGTTCTACAAGGGGGGTGGATTTAAAAGGTTCCACTGGAGGATGGGGGTATGTTATTCTTGGCCTTGTGGACTTCCCCATTACCTTGTTTTCAAGTTCAATTCTCCTTTTTACCTCCTTATTATAGGCCTCAAGAAGTGTTTCATTTTTACCCTGTAACTCAGACATGGCCTATTCCTCCTTCTTTGCAGTATCCAAAAGAAACTTGGAAGATTCCACATTCCAAGATGTTGCCTACACATGTGAGGTATCAACAACTCTTCTCACAATTAAGCTTCCCATCAAGCTAGAGTCATCTGACTGTGATGATGTGGGTCTGGATCCTCTTCTCAGTGACCAACTGACAAATGTAGCTTGATTTTCAATGAATGAAGTGCCTTAAAAGTTCTCTTTATTCTGGTCTTGCAAAGTCAATTTATTTGAAATAGAACTAAAAACTAAAGCATCAACAATATCCCAATTTGGCAACAATAAAATGTTAGATGCCTTGACCATTTTCCTCACTTCCTTATGGCTTATATTCTACAATTCTTTTATCATTTCTTCTTTAGTTTGGTTCTGAATGGAAGTTTCATCCATTTCTGGATGCTTTGTTTTCATCTTTTTACATTTCTCTTCAAAAATGTTCATGTTTTCCCTCCATGCAAACTGCTAAAAAGCCCTAGATTTAAGAAAACTGTCATCAGTCAAAAATTTATGACTTGCCTGCTCTAACACAGGGTCCAATTCCCTGCCACTATAATCTACTACAGTTAGATCCAAACTTGGGAGGGAAGGTTTTGGACGGTTACCCTCATCTAATTCTGCTTGTGTAATAAAAATACCTCCCTATGATCCCATCTGTTTGATCTATTCACCAATGAGATGTTCTTCTCCAATCCTCAAAGGGGATTAAGTGGGCGAATATTCCTCATCTTGAGGCCTTTCTTCTATTATTACCTTCTGCCTCTTAGGACTAGGCTCATTAGGTCTCTCCTCTTGGGCTATACTAGTGGATCCTTTTATTTGTTTGCCCTTATATATAGGAACCCTTTTATTCTAAATTATAGTATACCCAGGCCTCTTTTGTACAATTATTTTACCAGCTCCCACATTTGGGGTGAAAACCAATCTCCTCATGACCTCTCTAGCCTTATCAAGATAGGAATCAATAAAAATTTATTTCTTTTCATTCATGACTTCCATTATTTCAGGGAAGGTATTCATGAGTTTATTTATTTTGTCAGCCTCTGTAACAGCATTATCTAAAGGATCATATTTATTATCAAAATAATGAATGAATTCTAAGACCCAGGAATAAACTCTCCACTTTTTCTTTTTAGTTTCCTACTTCTACAATGAGAATTCATTCCTTATAATGTCCTCTGGATAATAAGAATCATGCTTGACCAGTCCCAACTTGATTCTATGCCTCAACATCTGATTGAAAAATCCCTCAGATTCACAAAAACGGAGATGAGAGACAACCATCATATACTGCTCCAAAATTTTATGCAAAAAGAGCCATCCCCCTTTTATAATCACAAACTGATGGGCCACTATATAGGTAGGGAAAATTGACCCTAATTGCCTTTTCAACAAAAACATTTCTTCAACTCCCCCTAACTGCCAAAAAACTTCAGCCACTCCAACCTTCACAGGTACTTGGTAAGGAAAAACATGAGGACTCCCTTTAAAACCATATATTCTAAAAATAGTAGAAATAGAGTAAGGGATGATATCTCCCCAATTATGTGAAACTTTAAAGTCATGGGGGTTATCCATAGGCCTAATGAGACTCATTAGTGCTTTATGGATTCTGGGATTGTCACTCAATATAAGGTACCTCAGCTTAGAACAAAATATCTATCAAATTTGACAAAACTAGCATTACTTGCATCCTAGGTCATATCTGCACTCCACAACTAGACTGACAGTATTTCCCCATTCTCCTCTCTATTTAGTTCCATCTCATTACCAAAATAATTCACTCCTTTGAACAAAAACATATGCATTAATAGAAAGTAGTGACCAAAAGTTTTTTCCACCTTACCCTTCGCATTCCCAACTAAACCAATGTGAATTTCTTCAGCCAAAAAGGAAGCAAAATCAAAAATAACATCTACACTGAAGGAAGCAATCTGAACCATCATGTACATGAAACCAATGGGCATAAGTTCTTGCTCATGTTCACCAAAAACTCGACATAAGGTCCTATATATATCTACAACCTAGGAAGTAAAAAGACTCTTCTTAAAAGGCTCTCTAGAGGCTACAATAATTACTAGCAAAGTTCCTATTGTACCAATATGTGCCCTCAGTGCACCTCCCCTGATTACATCCTTCTTTGCTTTATATTCATTCTCTAATTCTAGTAGATTTATTTGCACATGGTAATCTGATAATGGTTCCAAGTGAAAAACCTCCCTAATTTCTTCAGGAGTAATTGAGACCAGAGGCACACCATCCTTTCTTCTTACAAACCTAATGGCTTGGTCATAATTCTTAGCAATGGCTTCAAGCAAATCCTAATCCATGAAAACACTTGGGACTACTAACTTTCCCAAATCAAAATTCCAGACATTAGCATGCGGGGCAAACAACTTCCTTTCTGAAAACCACTTTTTAAACAGGATAAGACCAATTTGAGTAGTTGTTGCATCCCTTACCCAATTCCCCTTGTCATATAGGCCATCCACAATTTTAAGCCTACGGTTTAAGGAAATTAATTTTTTAACCTTTGCAGGCTCTATAGTAGACTCTGAGAGTAATTCTAATAAATCATCATGGACATTCCTATCCATATAGTTAATTTTCCCAAAAAATGGCTTCGTAGGAGGCATTTTGACAGTATTGAGAGAACTGGAATGCCACAGAGGTTATAGATGAGTACTTACTTGACTTGTTGAACTTGTTCTTCTCTGAACCTCTGTAATTGATCTCGAACAACTGAGGAATAGTTTTCACGTTCTTACCAAGCTTAACACGACAAAATCAATAGGCTCTTGTGCTCATAAAATTTGCAATCTTTGTTCATGTGGGACTAGAATTAATGAAAATCTCCTGTATTAGACTCTTTTTTTCCACACACAAAGCATTCATTTCTCATAAATGCGCAGGATAGAAAAACAAAGTACCATCGCATTTTCTTTTTTAAACTTGTGCCATTGATCCATGAAAAATCCTATGACCTAGGAATGACAACTAGGCTAACTCAGCTTTCTTCTTAACACATTGGCAGTCAAAACAATGAAATACCTGCATCTATACCTTTCCTTCAAGGCTGGTGCTTCAAACTAGGCCTACAGATGAACACAGACAAGTGTCATCAACTCGCTAACTCGTTATACGTAACTCTTAAGCACCTTTCCACAATGAGCTAGTGATAACCACTCATCTTACTTTAATCATGTGGTAGATAATTGAAACAACCTTTAAGAACAAAATGGTGGGTCCCTTGCTCATTAACTAGCTATACTTATTTATTGCACATCTCCTCATAGCGAGTTAATGAGCATCGTTGATCTTGACTTGATCTTGTGATCAGCAATTTACTGCAATAGTGGTGGACCACCACTCGCGATACATAACTTCCAAGAACTTCTTCATAGTGAGCTAATGATGGCCTTTAATCCTAGCTCGATCTCATGATAAAAAATCTTTGTACTTTATACATGGGAAGTGGGTCCATGATACCACCGTCGTTGAGCTAGCTTAACATGCTGGCACATATATATATTTTTAAATCTCTTCATGACATTAGATGTCTTGGGCCTCACCATGTTTATGACTTTCAGGTGGGTCGCTATGTTGCTACCAACAAAAAAATAACAATCCAGCTAGTGACATGGTGAGCTCCAATGAATCAAAGTTTTTTGGCTCAAAGATATTTCAATAGGATGCCACCATGTAATTTGATCTACATAACTCAGCCTTATCACGTCACTCATTTGGGGCCCACCTTTGAGGATTTTTCAGTTACATTACCGTATTCCAAGCAATCGCTACATTGCTACCGAGATAAAAACCAAAAATCTGGCTAGCGATATGGCGAGTTTTGGTAAGCAATTTA
Organism: Cupressus sempervirens; assembly: GCA_028749045.1. Lineage (NCBI taxonomy): Eukaryota > Viridiplantae > Streptophyta > Pinopsida > Cupressales > Cupressaceae > Cupressus > Cupressus sempervirens. The sequence goes on along the minus strand of CM053784.1, from coordinate 400,682,753 downwards.
AAACAATCCTCGAAAAAATAAACTACAAAAGAAAATAACCTGCAAAGGGACAAAAGTGAAACATGCACCATATCTTCCTCGAGATCCTCAAAATTACTTCTGATCTTAGAAAGATGTCATCTTTGGAAAATCTGAGCATTCACTATATCACCACCGACAAGTCACAGGTGTTTTCAGTTAGCAACTTGGTGAATTGCCAGATAAAATTAAACTCCAGTGACACCACTTGAAAATATTTTCACATGCCTTTCTTCTTGAAACTAACTGGTCTAGAAAATAGTACATGGTCAATAGATCTTCCCGCCAACACATTTTGTGGCACCATACTCCACTTTTCAGTATCACACATAATTCTTCGATGGTCACTACCTTGCTATGCATAACATATGAGCATCTTGCCATAGAAAATGTTCAACAGCCATAGATTCAAATCAAATCAGATGACAAGATCAAAACCCCTTTTTAAAATGACTTAACAACGGCGATCAAGCAGGCGGGAAAAGAATTTTTGCCACTTTTTGTTTGTTTTTTTTATTATTATTTAAATTTTCACGCCAGGAAAAACTTAAAAGGAAAAACCTAAGGCTTTTCATAGATTTTTCAAAGGTATCAAAATATACTATGCCAAAACCTAAAGCCCTATGACTTATCAGAAACTTCTCATCTAATTATTTTTATGATCCTAAGAAAATTTGATTCGCAAAAAATCAGACCAACATATCTGATGTACTCATTAAAAGATACTTTGTCCTCAATTGAGGGATCATTTTTGTACAATTTAATGTGAATATCACACAAATTGTATTGCACATTTATCTGCTAGATGTTGGGTACGTTGATTTGACATAATAAATTAGTGGCTGCTAGTTCTGACAGATTCAAACTTGTGAAAAAAATTCTAGAAAACATTTTTACTATCCAATATAGTTAACCTGACAAACCAACAACTCCATGGATATATCCACATGACCTCTATAAGTTTTTTATATGCATAGCAATGGGTATTCTGTTTAAATTTTCAAACTTAGTGCCATTGACTTAAGTAGTCCTTGATACGTCAGTGAGTCACTATTGATATTTAAGACATGGAAACAACTAGATTCTTATTATGGGCTAGCGTATTTATTGCTTCTGGGCACTAACATACTACAGATCTTTACTTTTGCATTAGAAACCTTGTGACTGTTAAGCAGTACAAACTTAATAATTTTAGTACCTAGATCAGTGGGATCAAGAATTCTTTCGAGCACAGATCTATGTCATTTCTTGATTTCCAACTCTTCAACTATTTTTTGTAAAAATTTCACATAACTCTTGTATCACTTCCAATCCTCCAGTAAAATTCCTATTTACTTTGTGTTCTTATGCTATAACTTTTTAAGCTAAGCCAAAGCTTTTTGATGTCTGGGTTTCAGGCTTGCATGCTTATTTGTTCAGTGAGATACATTATATGATCTTTTTCGTATTGACATGATGAATATTGAAGAATGCACTGGTTTAGGTCTAGCCCTTTTTCGTACTTCATTCCCGCATTTGTAGAAATGTTTCTTTCATACTGTTACTTGAATTTGTAATAGTATCTTGGATAGTTATGGACATTTTAATCTGTAAAATATATACCCCCACTTGGGTCTACTCACCATGTTATCATTCTAGAAAGTTAATTTATAGAAAGGTAGTGCATTGTAACATTGTGAGGCCTTAGTTTTATTTGTTGTTTTAATATAGAATTGCAAATAGGCAATAGCTTGGGAATAGTAAATAGTTTCTAGCTATTGCTTCCAAGTTCAATGACCCTTCTCATGTTTGTAGTTGTATCTAATTCCAAGTACTGCCCTATAAAAAATGATCTAATTTCCACATTTGAGCAGTATCTACCTTTTGCCATAAGACAATCATCCCCCAACATAATGGACACTTTATGCACGATTTCATTTGTTTTGAATTTCATTTTTTTCAATCTATTCTAGGAAACTTTTCCCAAAAATACAATCATTGTTTTTGTGGCCCAAAGAGAGAAATTTTCCAACATTGTCAGTGGAAAGGTGGTATTCTCTAGCCACCTCCAAGCATCCAAAAGCACCTTTGAATGTGGTATCCCTATTGAGATCATAATTTCTTCCACACAAGATATCTACCACTTTGTAGAGGATTATGAGCGATGCATTTTTGAGTTTGTATTTGACTTGTGTACTTGCCTATCTTCTCACCAATCGTTGGCATTGATTTTCCTTAGGTCCATGAAGGTCATTGCATACATTCAATCCTTTGACTCAATGGCCACATTAGAAAGTTGGGTTGCATCCATGCTTCCCTCTTTTTTTACCATAATATTTTGAAACTTTAGAATGTTGCAAGTAGACTTGAGAGGATCTTCATCACTTTGTTAATTCTCTAATAATACAATCTCCCCTAGGACAACATTTGTCATGATAAGACAATGTCCTTCCAAATGCAATTTTACAATTGTGATTGACTTTGGTAACTAGACCTGAGCACAACCTTAGCTTCTGCTATGTTATTGGCTCCAAGAATCGATTTCTATGTATTCAAATCTGATGTATCTTCTTTTGAGCTTGCTATTCCTCATTGAATACTAGAGATTGTCAAAATCAAATGTGTTTAAGCTAGATTTGAGATTGTGTTGGATAATCTTGCCACACATCTCAGATTTAATTTTTGTGTTTTTTTGAAAATTATTCAAGATTGGGCAATAAAAACCCAATAATCTAAAAGAATGCTATAGCAGCACATTACCAACCATCCAATATTATTATTAATTAAGTGTGAACTTAGTCCCATCACAAATAAAGATACTAATAAAGATACTCATTGTATTTAGGTGATGTTTCCATCTCTACCGTCATCTATCATTATTTGTAGCAACTTACACATATTCATAAGGATCATATCACAAATCACACACATCATGATTATAATGAGCACCTGTCTCATGTACAAAAACTTTCTCATACACATATACTGGACTATCTTCAAAAACTTATGATGAAGATGGCATCTACATTTGCTAGACTATAATTGAAATGATGGACTTTGGATCCTTCACCGAAAGTCTCTGTCATTTTGTTAGAAGATGATTTATCTTTTAATTCAACCAAAAGAATCTCTCTCCTATATTTCAACATTACATATAATTTTTGCATTGCAATTAGGTCTTCCCTACAAGGGTTTCCATTTTGATGAATAACAAACTATCATGGAAAAATTGTGACGAAGATGCCACCTGCAACTATTAGACTATCATAGAAAATTGTGATGAAGATGACATTAAAAACTATTGGACTATCATGTGTACAAGTCACAAAATGATTCCAACATATGAAATTAAGTGTACTGCATATGATAGTGATGAATGAATTTCCATGCCCTCCAAATTTGGTGGTTGTAACATTTATACCAATTTCATTTGTGGGATACACACTCTTGATAAGTTAGTTAGCCTTGCGACTAAGGTCGATGGGGAATGTTGACACACGCAACCTGAGCATGAGTTTGAATTTGGTATTTCCTTGGGGATATTTACTTATTTTCCAAATAGAAGGTATCATCTCCATTTTGTCTATCATGATAAGTTGTCACAGGTTTTTTGAATGAATTTATTTTATTATGTGTATTTCTTCTCATAGAATGAACTTAGCCCAATGAAGCTAAACATGTGAATGCTTGATGACCCAGTTCAAGAATATTGTGTATATAGAGGCCTTGTACATTCTAGTATAATTTCTCCCTCATATAAGGTCACTTATGGATTCAGGAAAATGCAAGATGCATTTTCAAAGGGTGTCTTTTGTTAGTTTTGAGACACCAATAATTATTGAAATAAATAATTTATCCTCAGCAAGATATTACTTCAAATTGTCATAATCTGTGACTTTTTTGATAGGTTTAGACATCTCTCTCACAAGTAGATCATTGAAGCTAATTACAGATGATACCAATCCAGATAATACATGCTCAAAGGAATTTTCTACTATTAACATTAGGAGTGGATAAGAGTAGGTAGTTATTAAAACCATTTCAAATGATGTGGTGATGTATGAACTCCCATTAAATTTCTCACATAAGCATGATTAAGATGTTGAATTGAGATCTCCAATCGAACATGTTCATGGTAGTGAAGCTTGCAGCTCCAACAAGACTTGCCATACTAATAAATTAGGAGTACATCTAGAAAATCATCCTAGGTGGAAAGGGAGACATAATGAGAGTGAATCACAAGGGAATTTAATGGTGGATTCTACCAAACAAAGAGATCATGCTTATCATTTCCTCTAGCAATTCTTATGTAAAACATCATTAAAATAATTGTTCCCTTTGATAGCTTCAAAGAGTTTATATATACAATATTTTTGAAGTTTTTTTGTGCTAAATGAACCTTTTGTGATCAAGTCTTGTAAATATATTGGTTGGTACAACTGCAGATTTCTTACTAGCTTTGTACTAGTACCCAAGATCAACATTGGTGACATTAGTAGAATTCTGAGTTTTGATCTTGTATTCCTATTAATTGTACTTGATTTTTGAATATGTTAAAGAAGAAACAAATGCTAGTTAATTTATAGATTGGAACTGACCTGAATTGCTTGATGTATTTTTTAAATGTTGAGATGCATATACTAAGAATTTTTTGTTCCTGCAGGCCAAGCCACAGCTAATAGATAGGTCAAAGCTTCCAACTATTGTGGATCTTGTGATTAAAGAGTTGCTGAACTTGAAATATCTTCAGCAAGTAAGTTGCATGCAAAATATTTCTTTTGAAGGGAATTGACATTATTTTTTAAAATACATTCAGTTTATACAATTTTACTCATGTTTTGGTGGATAAAAACTTAACGTTCTTCCACATTTCTTGCCCATTTTATTTCATATCTGAAATAAGGCATAATCTTGCCATTTTCCAATAGCTAAATGTCTTTAACTGTGATTAGAATTTGGCATAAAATATATTTTAAAGTTTAGATTGTCAGCTAGTTTTGGTTGATTTCCATTTGAAAATTAGAGGTACTAATCCTTTCATTGAAGAGAAAATTTATAATGCACTACATATCATCACACTTACCCAAAAAAGTTGAGCCAAACATTTGATTATCTAGATTGAAATTCATTGTCCACTTCATAATCTTAGCAAGATGAACACCATAAGTACTTGTGAACCAAGTATTTATGATGAAGCAAGAAGGAAAGAAAAATGAAAAAATGTGTTGAGTCAAGAGATAGACATTGGAAAGAAAGCCATTGATTATAAAAAAGTATTAAGATCAAGTTTAAAAATAATGTTTAATTAACAAGCACAAAGAAAGATTAGTAGCTAAAGAGCAAAAAAATTTCCTTGTACATCCGTGCATTATCTCCATGATTCCATGTTTGGTCCTTAGCTTCTTTGCAATAACCACATGATCGATGATTGCCAAATAGTGCCAACATACTATGTGGAAAGGCCCTTTCTAGATCATATTTCATTGAAAAAATTTATCAAATGATGTCACTTTGAGGGGACAATGATCATCTTCAACTGTGTGACTTTGGCTCATTGCTTCAAATTTATTAGAGGATATAGAAACTTACTGACTATAAACAACAAGTGTGTTCTTAGAAAAAAAACCCATACTCATTGTATTAATAGGTATGGACTTAATGCATATTTCATGAGTTGTGGTTCATAAAAACCCATACTCATCAGCTTGAATTGTTTGTTTAATACCCAATGCATTGAGATGACACTTACAATTTGAATTCATAACAACTATTTCTCATCAACTTAAATTGTGTTTTTAGTACCCATTGCATTGACGTGACACTTACAAGGTTGAAGTATTGCAACTTCCTAGAAGGTCTGCCTACTCAATTCCATGATGATCCAACTTTCCTTGATCCTTGGGAGAATGATGTAGGAGAATCAAGGTCAAGGTTGAAGGCATGAGAAGACATTAAGGTCTCAAGATAACCAAAATGACCATGTCAGAATAGTTAATGTAATAAGACCCTGTGAAAGTCCTTTTTGATATGTTTGTAATAATTTTAGTTACATTTGAAAATATTAATTAACAAAAACCATATGTGCAGATATAAACATTAATCACAACATGTCCAATTTATTTGTAGTTATATTTTCCTATGAAGAAAGACCATTCCTAACAATATGAACCCAAAACAAAATAATGAGACAATGGCTGCATTGTGGACTCAGTTTCAAAGAAAACTTGATAAATGTTATTGTCCTTGCAAAAAATGTAAGGGCTTAAAGGATCGAAGAATTCTAATCACAACAGCCTAGAGTCATTGTAGGCAATATGGTCATGTTGAAGGGGGCCACAATTTTCATCCATTGCTGAATGTGGATTTCCTACTGGAGGAACATGGAGGTGTGAATATCCAAGCTGAGGATAACACTCCCATGGAAGAAGATGATAATGTGCTAGAGGACATGATTGAAGAAGATGGTATTGAGGCAAGTGATGAAGAGGCTCACAATGATGGTACTAGCAAATCTGATAATAATGATGCAGATGGTCTTGATATACCTTTACTTGAGAAGGCACGTGAGCCCTTATACGAAGGCTCCCAAACAACTCTACTGTTGGCTATAATGTTGTTGGTGAACTTAAAGGTTATGAATAGTATATCCAATGTAGCAATGTCACATATGCTAAGGTATGTCATTTTTGTCATCTTCAATGTTAGCATACAATTACTATTCATTATATTAACAATGCATATTTGTTGTTGTAGGTTGATTAGTGAGTTTTTTTTACCACCATCAAACATTTTGCCTTGTTCCTACCGAGTATTATCTAACATTATTTATTAGATTGGAATGAAGTATCAGACAATACATGCATGTCCCAATGATCACATTCTATATCATAAACAATATGAATTTGCAACAAAATGCCCTGATTTTCATGTTAGTAGATATCGGTCAGATCAAATAACAAAAAAAGTCTCACAAGGTTCTTCAGTACATTCCCATTATTCCACATCTTGAACGGTTATTCAGGTGCACTAGCTTGGCACAATTTATGGGTTACCATGCATGCAATAGAAGTTAGGATGACATTATCCGAATGCCTATCAATGGTTTTGCATTTAAAGAGATAAAAAAAATATGGTCACACTTTAAAGAAGAACCTCGTAATCTAAAACTTTCATTGGTGGTGGACAGTGTCAATCCATATGGAGATATGAGACCTGTTTACTCAGTATGGCCTATTTTTATTATTAACAATAACATTCCTGCTTAGATGTCCATAAAGAGGGAGCACATAATGTTGTCAATGATTGTGCCAGGTATTTTTTAATTTTATAGTTATCTAAATTAATTTATAAATAGTGCATGAAAATGGTTATAATAATTACGTAATGTTTATGTTCATTCAATAGCTTGGTAAATAGCAAGTTAAAGATATGAACATGTATATTGAGCCCCTAATTGATGAGTTTTTGAAGTTATGGAATGGCATCACTATGTATGACATCTCTCGACTAATAGGACATCGACAATTTCAATTTCATGCAATGCTTGTATGGACAATACATGATGCCCCTGGGCTAACTCATTTTTGCGGTATGTTATATTGTTAAGATTAAATATTTTTGGTATGTTATAGTGCTTACACATTACTATCGAATGCTTAAGTTGCACATGATCATTGTACATGATCCAATTATACATAATCTTTTAGATCTTTAGACAAAAGGAAAATTTGCATGTCCAATTTGTGGTCCGAAGATGAAATGTCATCATTCGAGAAGTTTAGGAAAGCAGGTGTTTGATGAGTTTAGACACTTTCTCCACCATAATCATAAGTATCAAATTGCCAAAAAACATCTTTCAATGGGAAAGAAGAGACATCATCAAGGCCACGAAGAATAACACCTCATTTATGGAAGTTGGAATACGATCGACTAAATCATCAAGATAATATCAATTGGTCATCTGAAGTTTACAAATTGTATTTTGATATTGTCTTATATTTACTAATGCTATAATTGATGCTCATGAAGGTTTTCAAGGCATCAATGACCAACTTCCTAGAGGAATGAAAAGTTATCCTACTCAATTTAGTAGGTTACCATACTACAAGGATCTCCCAATTGCGCATTTGTTTGATGCTATGTATATTGGAAAGAATGTAACAGAGACACTATGAAAAATGTTGGATGGAAGGTGTGATAGAGAACAAATTGCTAAAATTTGTACTGACATTCATGAATCTAATCATGCACTAAAAGTTTTCATTGAATCAAATAGGAATGGAGACCGCATAAATACAAGTGCCCTTCCTTGGTTATTAGCAAAGCAACAAAGTGATGCATTAAAAGAAGTCATAAAAAAAAGAAAATTTCTAATAGGATTTGCTACAAATATAAGCACTCTTCTATCAAAGAAAGGTGATTTTGGGCTAGGGCTGAAGACACATGATTGGCATACCTTCCTCAAGGTAAGTCATGTTTTTTATTTACAGTATATTTGTAAGATTGAATGTAGTACCAGTTGCATTATTTAATAATATATTGAAATGATCATTTTTTAATGATTGTAGTTCGTCCTACCTCTATCCCTTCCAAAATAGTATTAAACAAGTTATATATGATCTTGGAAAATACATGGGGTTAGAAGAGTGTTTTTTATTAGATTTGTAGCTTTTTATTTGAAATCTATTGTATAATTTTATTTGAAATATCCTCTATGTGTTTTTGCATGTTGAATCTCTTTTAGGTGGTTATCATCTAAAGAAATTGATAAAAAAATATAAAATATTGGAAGAGAAAAATTCCACAGCTTATGTGTGAAATGCAAAAGTTTTTACTTCCAACATTTTTCAATGCTCAAGAACACTAACTCATACATCAAGTTGAGGAGATTGAATTGTGTGGACTTGTACAAGCTAGATCAATGTGGATGGTTGAGAGGCACTTGAAATTTATAAAGGGCTTGGTTTGACAAAGAGCACATCCTAAGGGTTCTATGATAGAGGGATATATGATATACCAGACCATGGTGTATATCAATGAATATCTTCCAAAGTTTGCAACAGGTATCCATGTAGATCGCATTTGGCATCCCAACTATAATGAAAAATTCAAAGGGGAGTACCTAATGGGGAAAGGTAGATTGAGGAGGGTGAGAGGTAATTATAAGTTTTTTTTTGTAATTTAACAATTCTTATCCATCATCAATATATATAAGTTGTTTCTAACTGGTGTAATTGTATTCTTTATAGTTGGTCGTGAGTGAGATGCACTACACTTGTACATTGCAAACAATCTTTATTGGATGATAGTGTGGATTGAACAATCTCAAGAAAATGGTCGCTCATTAACATGGGATGGTGTTGCATCATTGGTTAAAGAAGCTCATCATAATGGAGATCCCAATGTTATGCCAATGGTACTTGATCTAATATATGGCTTAAGAGATATAAAGGTATCCATAAGATTAGTAATCATGAGACATAAGTTTAATATCAACTCATAGATCAATGAGAAGATTCTTGACATGTTTGAATAATTTTAGGTCAAACACCACAAATCTATGTACTACCATGGCTATAAATTTTGCACAAAAAAGTTAGATGAAACAAAGAAAACATGTAATTCCGGGATAAGTGTTGTCTTTGCGGTCACCAATATTTCATCTAGAACTGACATACATCCTTAGCAATATAAAAATTGATACTATGGCATTTTGGATGATATACTTGAGTGTGAATTTGATTCATTCAAAATAGTTCTATTTGTCATCAAATGGTTTAGGTTAGGACTGAATCAAAATGATCCCAATAGGACTGTTATTGAACACGATAGTGGATTTACTATGATTAATACAAGGTCATTTGAGCCAGTCGGAGATGAGCCCTATGTTCTTTCAAGTCAATGCAAGCAAGTGTTTTACTTTGGTGTTCCAGACAAACCAGGTTGGTCATTTGTTGTTAGACATGACCCAAGAGGAATGCCAGTAAAGTATAATGTGATCAAAGAAGAAGATATTGAAGAAGCACAAGAGGAGGTAAATGATTATCAGGAACGACAGTTACCCAGTGATGAAGAAGAAGAAGACGGTGATGATTTTGGTCATGCTAATGATAATGCTGATAATGATGATGATGATATTGATGATGATCATGATCATGGTGATGAAGATGGTGATGATCATGGCGATGATGGTCATGATGATGATAGTGATCAAGAGGATGATGATGGTGATGAAGATGGTGGTGGTGATGAAGATGATCAAAGTGACAAGTTCGATGATGATGATGATGATGACATGGATGAAGATCATGATGATCAATGAAATCTTCAGATATGATCAATGTCAACTATGATAGGGTCTTTGTATGACCAAATATTTCTTTCCGAGCCATATGTGCACATATAAACATTAAGCAGAACATGTCAAATATTTTTTTAGATATAAACATTAGTTACGCTAAATTTTTAACTTAAGACAAATGATTTTCATATACAATCTACTTTATTATTAATATTTTTTTTGGTAAGTCTATTACTTTAATTTCACTGCTGATTTCTAAGACTTACTAATTTTTTTCATAGGGCGATATGGATGCACCATCTCAGACACCTTCAATAGAGGTAAACATTAATTATTGTAAATTTTAATGTTTTTGATTAGGAAAATAGGTTTTACAGGGATCCTGAAACCCACATTTTTACAATAGAAAACAACTTAAAGTAGAAAAGATATAAAAAAAGTTGCCTCAAAAGGCCAGAAACAAAAAGGCCCGAAGCCTGAGAAACAAAGGCCAGGAACAGAGCCTGGCGGGCAGACTAGTGTCCCTTCTTTCCCATTGCCTACAAGGTTTTTGTAGCATCAGTTTCCTTCTGGTTGGCCTCTTCCTCCTAGATTGTGGGGAGGAAATGCATCTGGTCCCCTTGACTTTCGTGGATTCTAGTCTCTTTTTGAGGATCTTCTCGACTGGTTCTGTGCTCTGTACTCTACTCCACGTTCCCCACAAGACTGACATTGGTCAGATAGTCCCCCAGATTAACAATGTTTTCATTCAAGGTATGGAGGGTATCCACAATCTATTTAGTCACAATTCGGTGGACAAAATCTAGCCTTTGGACCTTCTGCTCAAGTCGGGTGATTCTATCCTCTTGATTGTCTTTGGGGTCCTAGCTTCTATCTTTTTCCTAGCTGCCCACCTGGTCTTTACTACCTCTGGCCTCATGATCCTTGACATCCCCCCTATTGTTGGTCTGGTTGGACTTGTCCTTCAGAGTCTCAATTTCCTAAAAAAGCCACTTAATGGAGCAGAAATTGTCAATCAGGTTGTTCTTTGCATTGTTGAGAATGTTAAAACCCATTTCATGAACATTGTCAGAGAGAACCAGAAGAGTCGAGTCAAGGAGCTCGTCATAGTGGGTGCTACTATCGAGATCCCCCAACACCTAGATTTTAGCAGGTTCTCTGACAATGCCCATACTGACCCTATCCACATTGAAATTGCTCTAGGCTCTTCTCTTATTTTTCCTAGTGGCCTCCCTTGCCTTTTCAACCATGATTTCTATCATCTCTTCTAGGGGCAAAATGGGGACCTCCAGGGGGGAGTTGGGCGTAGTAGGGCTGGGGGGAAAATTAGCGTGGTCATTGAGATGATCATGGGTTGGTGTCTGGTCCAATTTTATTTTCTTGGGGTTATCCTGGGTTACCAAGGGGGTCACCTCCTTCTTGTCATTATCTTTCTCCTTGTCATCTTCCAACTCACTTTCCTTCTCTGCCACTGAATTCACCTCCTTCGACTCTGTATCCGACTCATCACTAGACTCCTTAGGATGAGGGGAAGGGGAGTTAGGGGGAGGGTACCTAGGGCTCTTCCTGCTAGGGAAGCGGGGAGAGGGATTGGCTTTTAGGGTTTTAGACTTGACAGATTTCACAACGCGCACTTCCCCTAAGTCTGAGTTGGCAGTGTCCTCCGAGGAGCCACCTGAAACCCCAATGGACTTGACTCTTGTCTGGGTTTTTAGAAACTCAAAAATGAGGAGCAGAAGACCTTCATGAAGGGTGGGGTTCTTGATAGGACATTTCTTATAACTCTCTATATTCTTAGTCATAGAAGTATAAATATAGAAAGGAAAGGAGGTTTTCACTTTATGTCTAAAATGATTAAGCAGAACAAAATGATGGGTCCTGACTCTATCAAACCTGGGCTCCAAAGTGACATACTCTATGATGATCCTTAGAACATGCCTCCAGATCTTCTTGATGGACTCAATGTCATAGTAGGTGTCAATCTTTACCAGTTTTCTTTTCTCCTTGTCATTCTTGACAAAAGCATTGACATCATTGGCAGAAATCTTCTTATCCCTGAAGAATCTCATGCCTTCCTGGGAGAAGCCTGTCACCTCCACAATGAGACCCTCTGTGATTTGGTGGGAGACACCATCAATTTTGACCTTTTTGTATGCCAGGTTTCAACCATAATCTTGGTAACCCCCGCATCGAAACCATGGAGCCTCTCCATGAAGCTGGTTATGCCGCCCTTCTGAATTTTTTTCCAAACCTTCCCTTTTTCTTTCCAGCTCTCTGTTTCTCCCCATGGCTCTCTTCTAATCCTTTCTCCCACCATTGCGATATTATGCCTCTCTAACCCTAAACCCTTAACAGAATTGCAGAGATCAAAGATGAAAAAATTTCTAAGGACGAGAGCTTTAATGCACGTGTTATTGGGTTTAACTATGGCTTTCTTCTCCTTGTGTAATCTGTACACGTTATTATGAAATGGTGGGGGTTCCACATAACTCCAAATGATTCCCTTTTTAAAACATGATTTAGCATATCTCATCATCATAAAAAAGATTTTGAGTTGGTACCTTGAATTTACTCCTTTCGGATGAGCTCCATAGCCACCATCGAAAAATGATTATTGTTTCCCCACGTCATTACCAAATTGAATGTGATCGCTGCATTTGTGAACCAATCAACAACCACGTTAGCTTCATGATAGACATGGCTGACGTGGTAATTTCTAAATTTTCTCATGTCCATTTTTAGGTCCTCAATTATGCTTTCAATGATCCATGATGGTTTGGTTACTCCTAAAATACAATTTATTATATTTAGGGAGTCTCCTTCAAGCCACAGTTGTTCAATCCTTGAGTCTAGGGCCAGCTTAACAGTGAGTCTGGCCACACTGGCTTCAGCCAAATGGTTGGTTTGGTGACCAATAGGGGAGGAGATAGCAGCAATGCTGCCTCCCAATCTATTTCTTATGATTCCACTGCATCCGACGGGACCAGGGTTCCTTTTAGCCGCCCCATCAAAATTGGCTTTATGCCAATTTTCGGGGGGGGGGGGAAGGACCAAGTAGCCTGCTATCTTCTTTTGATCCTATCTTCTTTCCTAGTCTTAATTTTCCCTCCATCCTTTATGTTTCCATCTCTAGTTGTGGAATAGTTCTCTTTCATGAGGCCATCAATTTTCTCTACTATAATACCCTCAAGAGCTTCTCTGTCTCTGAATATTCTATTGTTGCGCTCCTTCCAAATTCCCCAGCAAAAGTGTGGGATAATCTAGGAACTCAAAATTTGGGAGTTCAGGCCTTTGTGCTTACTACTCCACTGTATGAAGAATTCCTAGATACTAGCTGGCGGGCACCAGTAGAAGTTCATATTGGAAGTCAGAAGACTCCACACTCTAGAGGAAAAGGGGTAGTGAATGAAAATGTGATTAACCGTTTCCAGGTCATGCTTACAGAGGTAGCATCTACTGGGAATAATTTGGCCTCTCTTGGCAAAATTATCCAGGGTAAGGATTTTGTCTTGCAAGAGGAGCCAAAAGAAAATATTGATTTTGGGCGTTAATCCAGGGGTCCAGGCCTTGGCCCAAATGAGTTTCTCCCCTGTGCCTACAAGGGAAAGATAGCTTGAGGCTACAGTATAATGGCCTCCAGAAGAGTCTCCTCAGACTAAGGTGTCGCCTATCTGGTTGATGTTGATAGCATTCAAAGAGGTCATCAAAGGCTCAAGATCCTGTGAAAGCTCTGCCAGATTGTGCCATTCATTCCCATTTTTGTAGTTCCTAACCAACATACCATATCTACCTATTGCCTGATCAGCCCACCTATCGAATGAAGGATGGTTATTGAGAGGTTCCTGAAAAAGCCAATTGTCCTACCAAAAAAGGATTTTGTCTCCCATTCCAACTTTCCATTTGGCCCTAGGTTCAGCAAGGGGAAGGGCCTTCAAGATACCATTCCAAATGTTAGAACTCAACGAAAGCTCAACCCCCTAGAAAATGGAGGAGAGAGACAAGTCTCCCAGGTACTTCTCAGCCAAGATGTCCCTCCAAACCCCTGTGCCTTGAAAGATGCGCCAAGGGAGTTTAGCTAAGAGGGATTGATTGAGGCGAGAAATTTTCCTGATTCCAAGACCTCCCTAGCTTTTGGGCAAGCAAACCTGGTGCCAGGCTACCAGGTGGTATCTCTTGTGGTCATCAGTTCTAGTCCAGAGAAAGTCCCTCTGAATCCTCTCCATTCTGTTTGCAAACTTAATCAGAATCCCAAAGAGACTGAGGGTATAGGTGGGGAGGTTTTGGAGAATCAAGTTAACCAGGGTGCATTTACCTACCTAACTGAGGGTGGCCCCTTTCCAACCAACAAGTTTCTTGATGAAGTTGTCAATAATGCTTGTCCAAAAGGAGTCTGGGGGTTTGGAGCCTAGAGGAAGGCCAAGATAAGTCGCCGGTAGGGACCCAATGCCACAACCCAAAATTTGAGCAATTTTCCTCTGCCTCTCTAGAGGAGTGTTGAGGAACAAGACAAAGCTCTTGTCTAAGTTAATAGCTTGTCCAGTACCCCTGGTGTAGGAATTAAGAATGCTTTTGAAGGTCCTGGCCTCTCGAACTGAAGCTTCACCCCCCAAAATTGTGTCATTCATAAATTGTTGATGAGTGAAAGTGGATGGACCCGAAGAAGGCCTCAAACCCACTAAACACTTGTCCCTGATCTTCTTCTAGATGATTTTTCCAAGGCATTCCACCATGATAACAAACAAGATCGAAGAGATGGGGTCTCCTTGCCTTAGATCCCTAGAGGGGGAGAAGAAAGGAGAGGGGTGGCCGTTGAACAGAACTGACAAAGAGGGCAAATTTTAATGTTAATATAGAAACAAATTTCCTATTATTATGTTCTTTTCTTTATGGCTATGGAGTTATTTTGATGAAAGTATACGACTATTTGATGTCACAAATGATAGGAAAAAGCTACAATGATCGTTGATCAAATGCAATCTGAAATATGGGCATCATATCTACATGACATTGGCCTTAGTACTAACCCTATATTCATCACCCAACAAATTACACAAAGATAAACTGATGAGTTTGTTAAAGTTATCATCAAGGGTGATAGAAGTGAGGAGAAACAGGCACTGAGAATAGAATTGGACTGCAGAATCCAATCTTTGAAAGTAAGCAGTAATAGAAGTTCAATAGATATTAATCTTTTATAGTATCTTATGGATCATGATCTCTAATTTTATGTGTTCTTGTATAGACATATGTGCCAGTTGTGAGGTTACGTGGTGAACATGGTCAAGATTGTTGTGCAGTACCTTTGTGTAAGTAACACTTTGTTTGTTTTGATCAACATTATAACACTTACCTTTTTTTTTGTGTGGATGTTTCTCAATAGTATCCCATTTGATATTTATCCATTGCAAATGTCTTTTCTAACAATATTCTGTTCTTCAGCTCATGATGAAGTGCGGACTACTCCTTCAGTTGGTAGTCCACTATTGTCTGCTGCATTGTCAGCAACAAGGACCATGCAAACATTATCGTCTATGCCCAGTAGAACTGGTAAAACCTTGTTTTTCTATATTTTGTAATGTCTTTCTACAAGTTGATGAACAATGAAGTAGCATATTAGTGCTTAAATGATGTCTATAGAATCTTGCATACACACAAACACATGCATACACACACCATGCATACATACATACATACATACATATATATAGCCACACATAGAGAGACATGGACATAGGCAGGGAGGTAGACCAATAGAGAGTAGTACTGCTGAAGCTAATCCATTTCCTGGAGCAATTCATGTGATTAGTACTAGTTCGTATGGAGGGACATTGTTGTTGAATAAGAAAACTATGTTTCCATTAAGAGAACGAAAGCTTCTTGGTGCTTTAAAATTGATATTTATTAAAGTGTAAATTTAGTTTAATTTTACATTACTCATTTTGGATTGATAAATCCTTTATGTTTTTGTAGGTAATAATGCTTTCTTTGAACATCTTTTTCATATGACATTGAGACTATTTGGACCCACCATACATAAAAGGTACATAGTTTCATATCATTGCTACATAATTTTTATTTTCTTCTATTTATTGCAATATATTAAAGTTATTAATCTAACAATCTATTTGTTTTTAAAAAGGTGGAATTTACAAGCTATGGAATTAAAAAATCAGCTGATTGCATCCATTGAGGAGAAATTTGGGAAAAACATTTTTGACACTGGCCTACTTCTGAAAAGAGCAACAAAGCATATAAAGATTGTGAGGGATCAATATAGAAGGGCTCTTAAGGATAACCCAAAGTATAATTGTCCTCCTATGATTCCACCGATGGAGTGGAATGAAATAATAGAAGATGCAAAGGAGAAAGGGCTATTTGAAGATAGAGATAATGAAGCAACATAGGGAAAAAAAGAGGTATGTCATCATAGTATTAAGTACATTGTAATCATGCACTAATTATTGATATTTGTAAATATATAATCTAAGATGTTTGAAATTGTGAATAGATTGTAGGACACATCCATGGCTACAAAAGAGAGAATAGAAAAGGTTGGCCAACACAAACTTGGCTCTGGTGGCTATATGAATCTGCAGTCTTGACTTGTAAGTAGAGCATGAATTTTGTATTTTTTTTTTAATATAATGTTGCAAATAGTTTTTTTTAATGAAACCATACATGGAAAACTAACATTATCAAGAAAAAAACACAAGGCACAGATTTCAATGTGGAGGTCACAGATGAAGATATAAAAATTGCCTTGAAAGAAGGCTATAAAGTTGTGGTTGCATGCCTATGTGAAAAATCTGTAAGCCTTGCCCAAGAATCTAGTACACCAAATGATATCTCATAGGTAAATTGGTTAGATGAAAAGTAAATGAAATTGAATAGTTGAGAAGATTCTTTTTTGGTATTAGTTTTAAACGTAAATTGACTACATAACAATGTGCATAACATTTTACTGCAGCCTTCATATCCTACCACAGAATCTACTCTTGATGAAGGCCATGATGTGCATTATACTAGTGGAGATATTAATTTTCTATTGGAAATTAATTATGCAATTATGAATACAATTTAACATCTTCAATTGGAATTTGACATGTATCCTTTTTTTGAATATTTCAAAGCATGTTGAACATCATGCTGAAGCAGTGGACCATGTTCCAAATGTTCAACATGTTGATGCGGTGGCAGATCAAAATGTTAATGTAGATGATGTGGTATTGTTAGGTAAGAAAAATGCATTTTATTTTGTACTCATACTTAATTACAAACTTGTAACAGTTAGAAAAAGAAAAAGAGTATGCCAATTTATCGCATTCACTTGTTCTTGCAATAGAGCCCCCTTTAGTGTAGCAACCTCCTTCTCCTCCAAAAAGAAGGAGTCATCATAATTTGACATTACACATACCAGAAGAGGAGGAGAATGAAGCAAATATGGATGCTCCTATGAGTACTTTTCTTAAGAGAGCTCAGAAAAACAAAAAAAAGAACCGATGTTTTAAAAATCTTCTTTGATAAACCTTGTTGGATAATGAAAGAACTTTGTTTTAAGTAATTTTGTATGAATGATGCATATTAATAGCAATTTTTAGTTTATGTTAATGAATATTGTTATGTGTTAATGAAGTTTTGATTAGTATTGTGTATTAATGAATTTTATATCATATTAATGAATGTTATGTGATTGTATTGATTGAATGTTATAGTTCATAAATGGATGAATGAATGAATGAAGTATGTAATTAAATGATAATGGGTACTTTAGATTGGTGTTAGGGGAAGGGGGGTGAGGCTAGATGAGCTTCCACCTTCATGTGGTTGGCCTTGTTAAGTAGAGAATATTATAGTATTCTTGAAACCAAGTGAAGCTCAAATTTGTTAAGTCTTCAAACACACATCCCAATTCTCTTTAACGAGACTGAAGTTTTTTCACTTGTAATAGTCTCATTGTAGTCATCATTTGGTTCCTTGAACATATTGTTCTTTCTTAGTTTAAATCCCAATTATTAGATATTTGTCCACATTGGAGTTAGTTTGGCATAGAAACTTGTATATTTTTATTATATATATTTAGTAAACTGAAAGCAATGTAGAAAGCATTCACATAGTTGATGTCTAACAAAAGAAGACAAGATGCATATACTATTTAGCGTGGAAATCCTTGTAGGTGAATTGTGTGTGTATGTACAAACAAACACATATATGTATGTATGTATATAACTTCAAACAAATGTGTAGACTCAATTAGCAAGAGACACCAACCTCAAATCCTACAATGCAGAAGGAACTGACCTTTGAAATGCAAAGTGTTTATAATGTAGGTAGATTTTCCTTAGATCTCCTTCGAGGTCTTCAAAAAATTTTCCGTGTACTTATGAATAATCCACCAAGATTTAAAATAGTGTTTTTCAATAAATTCTCTAAACTTGGAATATACCTTCATAAAAATTCTTCCTTAGATCTGCTCATCATATTCAAAATAAGCCTTCACATTTCTATTCACTTAGGTCTGATTTAGGTCTTCCACAAATTTGTCTTATAATTATGCTCTTGCATCTCTTAAAATCTTCTTTGTATTCAAATAATATTTAATGAATTGATTGATACAAATTTCCTCATACTTGAATCCAAATATCATTATCATTGTCAAACATAACACAGACATAAAATCATTTTGGTTATTTGCAAGTTAGTCTTATCTTTTTGGTTTTCACAAGTCATGCACTTATGCATCTTTGGGATACCCACAAGCTATTAGAGATGTTTGTATGGTTCATGTCCTTATTTTTTTTGTGTTGTTTGTAGGGTTTTTGCCATGAAGTCTAAGGATAGACATGTCCACCTATAGGAAAAGTATCAAATGTAGAAAAAATGCAAAGAAAAGCTTTTAAGCATTTTAGGTGTCTTTAGGCCTAGTAAAGCTTGTAAGGGTTTTAGGTGTCTTTGGAAGGGTTAGTGAAGTTATAAAACCTTTGAAAAGGTTAGTGAAATATATTAAAGGCATATATAATTGTAAGTTGTTGAAGTTGACACTTTGTGTCAACTTAGACAACAAATTTTAGTTTATAACTAACTGGTAACAATCAGATAGTTAGACAACAATGGTTGTTTACTATTTTTTGGTTATTTAGAAGGGATTTGTTGAGTGTTTGGGGGAGAAGTAGAGTTGGGGTGGTGAGACAAGGCATTGTGAAAAAAATTTAATCAATAAAATAATCTTGTTCTCTGCAATTCAGTCTCTATCCCATGGAACAGTGAGTTCCTATGATGTATCAAATACATTTTGACTAATATTTAATGTGAGAATATTTTATTATTATTTTTATCTTGTCCATGCATTCTTTTAGTTTTCATTGCCGGTTGAGTAAGGAATAATAGACTGGTGCATTCAAACTAGTGACTAGTTAGGCATAGTCAATTGTACTTATTTTGAAATTTCCAATGTAGATTCTCTCCTACCACCTGTAGTCATTGTTATTGCTGTAAGACAATGAGGTTGTGATAATTTATTTGTACTATATTAACCAAACGTAGGAGAGTGGGAAAACTTGGTGTAAGTGCAGTGTTGGATGGTAATTACTGATGGAGGTTTAGCCTGGATTAGACACCAGTCTAATAGACAGTGGATCATTTCATTTTTGAAGATGTTTGGGGGGTGAATCCTTCATGTTTGGGGGGTGTCTTTGTTACTAAAAATGAGATAGTAGAGCACTGCTAGTGTTATGATGGGCAAAATATGTTTTTCATTGTGATAGACTATTTGTAAGTCATCTGTGTTGTTTCTTGCTATTGTCAAGTAGTCTTTGTTTTCCTTGAGACCATGAAAAAAATTATCTACCATTTTTGCTAATGATAAAATTTTGACTTGAAAAATGATAAAGTTAATTATTAATCATTATAGTGGAACAAATTTTGACTTGTTCACAAATTTTAGTCAAAGGTGTTGGAATTGATAGTGAACCCCAAGCTCCTAGAAATCACCTGCAACCAAAATGCATGTTACATCTGTGTCTGAGAGAGAATATGATCCAAAAAGCATGCCTACTTTGGTGATTTGGCTATTATTGTAGCACTACAAAGTGTCTTATAGTGTTTCTCATTTTCTTAAATAATAGGCAATTATTTCATGATTTCATCATATTGTGGAACAACTCCAAGAATCTTGGGTAAATTTCTTGTTGTAAGACTTTCTTGTATAGGACACTCAATAATGTGGGCTAAGTGGTGGGCAAAAAGAGGAACAAGAAAGGATCTCTACAAGTGCACGGTGCAATAGAATTCAAAAATGAAATTGAAGTGCTCTCATATATTCATTATAAGAATCTAGTCAAGTAAATTGGCTTTCATCTCCATTCATGATGGAACTTACAATGATGCATATCCACAACAATCTTTAACTTCCAGCAAACAAGTTAAACCTAAAGATAAGTTGTTTGAAGACCTGGTTGACTTTGCCAAGACAAAAAGTAAAACTTCACCCAGTAAAAGCAAAAGTTTTTAAAAATTAGAGGTTGTTCTTTGGGATGGTTTGTATAACATATCTTCAAGTAGCTTGCTACAAGTGATGTTTTAGGTGTAGCATCAGGTTTATTGAAGCCACTGCATAGTCTTTTGTTCAATTGAGGTTTAGTATTCATTATAAGTTATATTATTCCTAATGCACTACAATTTAATTTATTTCTTGTTACTTTTTTTCTCTGATATAAAATTCCTTTTGAAAATTTGTATATTGAAACAAACTTATGTTCTTACCTAGAAGGTAAATGATTTTAGTAACAGTGCCAAAAGATCCATATATATATATATATATATATATATATATATATATATATATATGTATTGCTAAAGCTTGTTCTATTTCCGATCTCAAGTAGTGTGTGAGCATTATCTTTTCTTATCATAGTATTTGTGGGAAGTAATTGCTTGTGTGGCCTTCCACTATTCTCTAGTTCACAATTTGATTGTGGCATTTTGTTCAAAGAAAAGCTTTATAATTACAAATCTAGGATATTTTAATAGATCATTTACTTGTGTAAGGGGATAAAACCCATTTTGGTGCCCTAAAATAAGATAACTATATATAGAAACTCAATCATTGAGACATTTCGTATGGACTTGAGCTATCTTGATCTAGGCTCAGATTTGTTTCTATGCATTTGCTATAACTATTTCTAGGCTTTAATCTACAACGTGAGACACTTATTTTGTTGGTAGGTAATTTAAATAGGAAGGATTTTCTATCACTAATGTTTGAGAGTTTGTTTTATAAATGATATCTAAGTTTATTATTATCAATATCCATGAAATCTTATAATAGGAGAATATTATCAATATGCATGAAATCTTTAAGATCATACAAGATTTGCTTTCATCTAGAGTTGCATAGGTGTTGAAACTCCCTTATTATATATAGGTTGTTGTTGGGGCTAACTATTTGAAAACATCATAATGTGGGTTATTTTCATATTGCAACACTATTAGCCAATCAGAAAAGATGTAGATTTGAAATCTGTTTCACTTTTTTTTCATCCTAAATTAAAATAGATCTACATTATTAATAGTCGTTTTTTCTGTTTTAGGTGCAATTTATCAGATAACCCCCTTTTTGATATGTCTTTTGAGTTAGTCCTTTTCTCAAACAATAAATTAAAGGATCATTTTATTGTAGGGTCCTGAAGTTAGAAGTGGAGATCTACCACAGCCTATCATGCTCACAAAAGGCCAAGAGTTTACTTTCACAATCAAAAGAGGAGTGGGCTCTGAAGACTGTGTAAGTGTGAATTATGACAATTTTGTGAATGATGTGGAGAAAGGAGACACACTACTTATTGATGGTATGTTCTCTTGTGCTAGCTTGAAAATTCATTTATTAGCTGAAAAGAACAGAGTTACTAATGTTATTCGCAACATTTTCATAGCTTTCTATTTCTTATAGTTATTTGAATTTCTCTAGGGGGGATGATGTCACTGCAAGTGAAGTCAAAAACATCAGATTCTATAATTTGTGAAGTAATTGATGGAGGAGAGCTTAAATCATGATGACACTTAAATGTGTGTGGAAAAAGTGCTACCCTTCCTTCCATTATAGGTTAAGACCATTTTATCAACTCTCAGGCATGCATAGCAAATTAGATTTTTGTTGCTTATTGACATGTACATCTCAATCTGCTTCTTTCTTAGGGACTTTGATTTCATTGTGATTTCCCTTTTTTGTACCTAAAATTGATTGATTGAAGTTACCTAGAATATAATTGAATGATATGTTTATCAATCTTGAAATATGTGTAATATTTGTATTTTTTTGTTACTTGTATATGTGATGAGTTGTTTTGACCAACATAGCATCTAAGATAGCTTAATTTGGTATTTGATAAAATCTATTTCTTGTCTTTTTTTTTCACAGATAAAGATTGGGATGATATTAAATTTGGAGTTGAGAATTCCATAGACTATTATGTTGTTTCCTTACTTAAAGATGCTAATGTGGTGAATGAGTTTAAAGATTACCTTAAAAGTAAACCTTTGAAGCAAAATTTTAACTTTCCAGTGTAATATAATCCTTTGCAGACAATATTGGGCTTGATATAGGATGTTCCCTTAATTTATATTTTAAATTAGAATTTAAAATGTGATAAAATATCAATGCATTTGTATTTGTAATTATGTGAAGGTTGTGGTGTGGATATCCATGTGACTATGAAGATTGAAAGTACTGATTCAATACCAAATCTTCATTCAATTCTTTCTGCATCAGATCAAGTAAGTACAGTCTCCCTAGATCAGAGGTTTTAGTTGGATAAGTTGTTACTTTATGATTGGTGATATTGCTTTGAATGGGGTTAATAAATTATGTGAAGTCATGCTTCTCAAGCATTATATAGAAAGTTAAATGCACATGCTACTTTGTTTACTATTTAGTCATGCATGTATTTGTTTGGATGTTGGTGCTTTTCCATTGTTGGGTTTTGATGGTTTTTCTACAACTTTGATGTAAAATACAAAATATAAAAGCTTTACTTGTGAATATGCTATAATCTTCTTTAAATTGTTGGCAAGGACTATGAGCTTCATTAAAGATGTTTTTAAATCAATTTTTTTGATTGTCTATCATTCAGTGAAGTTAACTAGAATGAGACCATCATTTAGTTGCCTGACTAATTCCTAGCTATTAAGTTTTTAGATTGTAGTTTCCTCATAGAGCTCAAGATGGTTCTGTCAAGAAATGAGAGAGCAAAACTTAAACGTGGACAGTAATATCTAAATTAACACTTTGAAAGGAGGGATAGATATATTCTTTATGCTATAATTTTCACATGAAATAAATTAATGTGATTTTTTTCCTGTGTGAGTAAAATCTATGAGGCCATATAGCCTTTGGAGATTTTTCTAAATGCGACATAAGTTGGTTAAAATGGCATAACTCTCAACTGTGAAAATCTTGACATCTTCCTCATTCTAAGACTATTTGCTTCTAATGGGCATTTTTATGTCATCACAACTTCTCATAATTGATTGTACTAGGTACATTCCCATGCAAGACTTGTTGGTATCTTATTCTTATGAAATTTTAGTGTATGTATTTAAACATGGCATTCTCTTTAGATTCTACTATTGTAATTCATAAATTTGACATTAGTTAAATCTCATATATTATGCCTTTGTTATCTTTGTCCTCTCCATCTTTTAGCTTCACAAAAAAGGTCTTCGAAGTTGTGAACTGTCAAGAAACATTTTTCTATGAGAGGAAATGCACTTTTCCAATTCCTAACAGAGATGTTGTGGCATGCAAGGGCTATGGATATTTTTGTGCAGCTATCATACCATGCATGGGAAAAGATCTTCTATTTGCCATAATTTTTGTCAATGCTGCCTTGAGAAGAATTTAGGGTTAGCTTTAGGTTCATTCTAGCTCTAATTCCATCTTGTCACCTTTTGTTTGGGTATGATATGCCAGATTTTGAATACATAGGATACAAGCTAGGTTTTAAAAGCTATGAAAAATTGTCTTACAAGTTAGATTTCAACAGCTAAGAAACAATTTGATCTTATTTTTTTGTTAATTTTTACCTTGTTTTGAACTTGGTATCCAAGATTTGTTGTTTTGTCTCTCGTAAACACCACTTAATGGTATTTGGCTAGTCTCTAGCATATCTCACACACCCAAATATTCAATCGGCTCAGTTGAGGTTGAAAGATACCACCTAGAGGACTAACCAAGACAGTCTCCCAAACAACAACACCCTTGTCTTTTGTCCCTATTCATGTAAATATTTAACTTTCCAGATGTCCAGAGTCCATATAGCAGTTTATATGTCAATCTGATTAAACTATGAATGATCATGCATCTCTTAGTATTCAGGGCTCCTCTATTTTTCCAGACACCAGTGTCAGAGTGTAGAATTGTCATGGAGTAGTGTTTCTGCAAAATATTTTGTGTTCTCGATCTGTAGGATCTGCATTCTTTAGTACATGTATCTAGTTTTCTGATTTTCAGAGGGAAGGGCACCATTATTTAATGCAAGTGTCCATTTCTGATGGCCATACAAGGTTGGAGCACCCAGATATTGTGCAAGTGACCTATAGTGGTGAATATAAGTTGTGTGTCTTTGTCCTACAGAAGCATCCATCCTGAATGCTAGTGCTCCATTTGATTCTCCAAAATAAAAAATTTCTTGGATCCTTGTTCCTATGTTTCTATTCCCTTTTCTTCTATCTGCTACTACCAACAATATACAATTGTATAAGCTTACAGTTTTATGAAAGTACTTTGTTGGAGGTTTTTTGATATTTATATGCTAGTGGTCCCTTGGACATTATTGAATATTTTATTTCATTTAGTTTATTTATGCCAAGCATTTACACACTGCTTGCATGTGAATGGTCATAGCCACCTTCATTTTTAGCCACACTCATTCAAGTTATGCATGTATTGATTTTTTTATGGTATTTGTATGTTGTTTAGGATTCTAACAATTGTCTCTTCCTTCCTATTCTTTAGGCTATGGTAGCTCAAGGGGATCTTGGAGTAGAGCTTCCTATCAAGGAAGTTCCTTTACTCTTAGTAATTTTATAGAGTTTTTTATCATTAGTTAAAATGTTACACATATCAATGAAATTCATTTCCTTAATTCTGTGTTTGCAACCATTCTTATTGAATTCCCTATTTACTACCCAAGATCAAGCTAATATTTCAAATCACACTGGGTATGATGCTGTATTCCATGCTGACACAAGCAATATTAACTTGGAAGGGCTTTCTATGCTTCCCTTATCACAAGGTGCACCTTCTTCTACCATGGAAGTCCAACTAGATGCTCTTGGGCTTGGAATTCAATTAAGCTTCTTGACATTATTCATCTTAGTTTTTAATTATTTGCAAGCCAAAAAAGAAAAGATGGAGGCTAGTTTCAAAATGCCCTTTAATTTGTCATCTTGCTTGGTTTTTTAAGAACTTTTTTATCCTTCATTGTACTCATAATGCAATTTCCTAAATACAATTTAGTTTTCACTTGCTTGATTCGATAGAAGAGCAGAATTGGGTCTAGAAGAATAGAATTTAGTGTTAAATTGTTAATTCAACCAACTGAAGAGAACTACAGATCACTTAGCAATTAGGTTTGGAAGCCTATCAGGTTCGCATATTTATTTGCATATTTACACATATGACTAGCGACTTGCTCAATATTTTACATTTATATGGAAATGCCTTGTAATGTTTATTGATTTTGCTAACAAGAAATTCAGAGTTAGACTAACAAGAGAATGAAAAATGTATATGTGTAATATTTGAATGATGAAAACAATATGATTTTAAAATGTGTATTTATTTTTAGTCAATTTCTTATTATTGAAGAAAACTGTATTGAAATATATTGTTGAGTTTGTGTGTTTGTCCCTAGACATATTGGATTTACAAAATTCTGAATTTGCCACACTTGGTTTTGGGTGTACAAGAGATTTACATTTTAAACACCATGCATACTAATTTAGTCTCATCTATGAAATTTTTGCAATTAGTCGAAGAAAGTGGGAGTTATCGTTCTTAGTTTATTTGGCAATTTTTGTCAGCATCCTTGGAAATTGATGCATCTTTGTATCTTAAGATGCTAGCTGTAACTAAATGAGTCCTTTAAGCTATAAATTTTGGTGTGTTAGCCAACTAATGGTAGTTGTAAGGTACAAAAATTTTATATTGTGGAATTCCTTAGTTTTCCTTAATGTTCCATAGGGTTTTAGCATCCTATTGTTTTTCTTTTCTTCATTGTTTACCAGTGTGACCATTTTACAGGTACTTCTTTTTATGCTGCCAAATTACTATAATCATGTTTATACTTATGAAAGCACATTGATCACTAAATTTTTTGGTCTATAGTATATCAAAGTAGTAGGAGGAAAAAAGGTATTTTCTATACCTTCTTACTCTATTTTCCATTTAATTGTTGACATAATATGTCAATTTTTGGTAACTAGACATTATTTTCAAAATTAAACATGGTGAGTGGGCTTAAAGTGGCAACTTGGTGGGGCAAGTTGGTGAGCTGACTTAGCGAAGCCATTTAGAGACATGACATGGCAAGCTGACTTGGTGAGCACGCTCGATGAGTGGACCTCAAGACTAGCCTTGATGAGGCACTTTGGTGGGGTGACTTGATGATTGAACTCAAAGAGTCAACTTGGCTAGCATACTTGAATAGTCGACTTGGTGGGGCAAGTTGGTGAGCCGACTTAGCAAGTCCACTAGGTGAGGAGAGGTGGTGAGTAGACTTGGTGTAATGACTTGGCAAGCTGACTTAAAGACTGACCTTGATGAGACACTTTGGTGGGGTGAATTGATGAGCGAACTTAAAGAGTCAACTTTCTGAGCATACTCGAACAGTCAACTTGGTGACATGACTTGGTGGGCTGGCTTGGTGATCCAACCTGGCATGTGTACTTGAACAATAGACTTGGTGAGCTGACTAAAAGAATCAACTCATTGAGGTGACTGGGTGGGAGTGACTTGGCGAGCTCACCTGGAGAGTTGACCTAGGGGATGGGCTTGGTGAGCAAACTTAAAGAGTTGACTTGGTGAGTGCACTTGAATTGTCGGCTTGGCGAGCGAACTTGGGGACTTGGTGAGACATGTGGGTGAGGTGACTTGGTGAGCTAGCTTGGTGAGTAGATTTAAGTATTGACCTTGATGAGGCACTTTTGTGGGGTGACTTGATGAAGGAACTTTGAGTCAACTTGGCAAGTGCACTTGAATAGTTCACTTGGCGAGCGTACTTCAATTGTCAGCTTGGCGAGTTGACTTGGCGAGTTGACATGGCGAGCTGACTTGGTGAGCAAGCTTGATGAGTGAACCTAAAGACTGACCTTAATGAGGCACTTTGGTGGGGTGACTTGATGACCGAACTCAAAGAGTCAACTTGGCAAGCATACTTGCACTAGTATATTTGGGTTCAATTTTTGACCTTTATTGGTTGAATTTTCGACCCAATTTTTGACCAATTTTTGACAAAATTTGACCAACCCATTGGTGAAAAATTATTTAGTTGAAATTTTGACCAACTCACTAGTACATGACTTTTCTCAATTGTATAACTAATTATATATTCTTCATATTATTTATTTTCGATGTTTTTGCAGTATTCTATAAAATAGTTCACATGTCTTGCCTTGATATGACATTTTACATGCATCCTACTCTCTCTCATTCGGCTAATGATGGATTACGCAGAGTGATCTGAAACCATGATGCTAAAAAACACACAATCAAATCTAAAATGAACTTGCACTACAAATGGATTATGGAAATATGATATTGGTAAAATTGCACGCATGTCTACAAGGACAATCACAACTTAAAAATATATTTGTCTTGGTAGACATGCATGTAAAATTAACAATATCAGATTTCCATAATCCATTTGTAGTGCAAGTTCGTTTTGGATTTGATTGTGTGTGTTTTTTAGAATCATGGTTTTAGATCACTTTGCATAATCCATCATCAGCCAGATGAGAGAGTGTAGGATGCATGTAAAATGTCGTATCATAGGCAAGACATGTGAACTATTTTATAGAATGCCTGAAAAAAATTTACACCTTCTTGTTGGTGGAAATTTCCACCAATGCTTGGGTTTTTTCGACCTTTGTTGGTGCAAATTTCCACCAACGCTTAAATTTTTTTTGACCTTTGTTGGTGGAAATTTCCACCAACACCTAAATTTTTTTCTACCTTTGTTGGTCAAAATTTCCACTTTCATTGGTCGAAATTTCCACCAATGCTTAAAATTTTTTCCACCTTTATTGGTCAAAATTTCCACCTTCATTTGTCAAAATTTCCACCAATGCCTAAATTTTTTTCTACCTCTGTTGGTCAAAATTTCCACCAACGTCTAAAATTTTTCCTACCTTTGTTGGTCAAAATTTTGACCAATTCCTACATGACCTTAGCCAATGGCTTGTTGGGTTTTCGACTAATAGTTTGGTCAAAATTTTGACCAACTAGTGAGTTAGTTGAAATTTTGACCAAAAAAATATTGACCAATGGGTTGGTCAAATTTTGTCAAAATTTGATCAAAAATCGGGTCAAAAATTTGACCAATAAAGGTCAAAAATTGAACTCAAATGTACTAGTGTCAGGTTTGTCAAGTGGCTCAGGGATTTAGTCACAATACTGAACTTTATCAGCCATTGCCTATTCCATCAAAGCCATGGGAGGACATAAGTACAGATTTTGTTCTTAGATTGCCGAGGACACAAAGGGGTAATGACTCAGTATTTGTGGTGGTTGATAGGTTCTCCAAAACGGCACATTTCATTCCATGCCATAAAACTCATGATACTGTCCATATTGCAGACTTGTTTTTTAGAGAGGTGGTAAGACTACATGGCCTCCCAAAGAGTATAGTTTCTGACAAAGACACTAAATTTGTGGGGTATTTCTAGAGAACATTGTGGAAGAAGTTGATAATGGACTTAAAATTTAGTTCCACACATCATCCATAGACTGATGGCCAGACAAAAAGTGGTAAACAGAAGTCTAGGCAATTTGCTGAGATGTTTGGTTGGGGATAAGCCCAAGGGATGGGATTTGATTCTACCACAAGTGGAATTTTCTTACAATAACTCTATAAATAGGAGTACTAGTAAATCACCATTCTAAATTATATATGGAAGTAGCCCAAGGACTACACTAGAATTGAGGAAGATGGAGCAAGGGGAGAGGACAAGTGTTGAAGTAGAAGAGTTTGCTAAACATATCAAGCACCTACATGGGGAGGTCCAGGAACACATTATCAAGATGAATCAATAGTATAAAGCTAGGGCTGATCAAAGGAGAAGAGATAAGGAGTTCCAAGTAGGGGATCTAGTCATGGTACACTTAAGAAAGGAAAGATTTCTAGTAGGTACTTACAACAACCTAAAGATGAAGAAATTTGGCCCTGGCAAAATTATGAAGAAACGTGACTCAAGAAATGCATATGAGGTGGAGTTGCCAAATGGGATTCATATTTCTCCTATCTTCAACATTGCAGACTTAACAGAGTATCATGATGATGGTGCAGATGAGGAGCTGAGGGAGGAGATAGAAGAGATTCTGGATAGTCGTGTGGGCAGGAGTACCAGAAATAGGAAGTATGAAGAGTATCTAGTTAAGTGGAAAGGATGATCAATAGAGGACTCAACTTGGATATTAGCAGCTGAGGTTTCCCATTTTTGATTTCCTCTACCATCCATAAAGTGACAAGGTCACTTTTCAATCTACCCTGGGTGTCTAATGCAGGAGCATCCAGAGGTATAATGGCAATCCTATGTCACCAAAAAAAATGTACCTAGATATAGTTTTTGTTTTATGTGTTTCATTTCTGGATACCCATTTGGGTCAAATAAAGGTTCCAACTCTCATAGTTCCACTATTCGTGTTATGGGTTAGAGTATTTAAGCACCTTGGGATACATGTAAATGCCATAAAAATAGGGCTATGTAATTGAGCCATAAATATGGTGAATCTGAAGGTGTAAATTGGATGGAGGATTAAAATTGTAATTTAGAACATTCCAGAAAAAGAATCAGGTCAAAAGGTTGCACGGTTTGAAAGTTATCGTAATTTTTCAATTTTTGGAGACCTCCTAAGAATGCTTCAAAGTTAGGTTCGAGGAATTAAATGACCTCATACAGGGCTAAAAAATGGGGGACAAGTGAAGCTGGTCAATAAGGCTATAGATCACTCTGAGAGCTTTTTGGAAATGTAAACGGTTTGTCGATCAGAGCTATGGTTCAAAAGTTATGCCTCTCAGAAGTTCGGCTACCATTTTTGGATTCTTCTAATTTTGTACTGACTTTTAAAGTGACTTTTGGAGCCTTCCATTTTGGTGGTGGATGCCAACTAGCACTTTCTAGAATCTATTCCTAATCCTTAACCCTTTGGGGTCTATTTAAGGACATTTTTGGCATTGTAAAAGGTAGTTCAGAGTGGAGTTTGAGAGAAGGTACTAGGAGAAGAAATTATCTCCCAATTTATGCTATTGTAAGCCCATAGGGCATGTTTTGGAATCTATTTTCTCTCTACCAAGTGTACTAGCATAGTTTCATAGTTAATAAATCTTTCCCTTTCATGTTGTGTCTATTATGTGTTGGGGTTGTGTCTCCATCAAGGTTTTTGAATTAGAAAATTATGGCTAGAATAAGTCATCCAATCAAAAAAATAGTAGCCATCACCTTTTACAATATAAGGGCATTTTTGGCTTCGAGGGTGATGCTCCAAAAACCTCTTGTGGGGGCATTTACCATTGACCCCTCCCTGTGCTACAACAAGGACCACACCTAGGGTGCTACCCAAGGAACTTACAAGGGCACTATCCCCAAACCCCTATAGAAATAATATGGGGAGAAAACCATGCCGAATAAACCTCTGAGTCTGATCAGGCTCCATATCACAATAGATAGTTGATGAATTTCATCATCCTTTTCTTCTATTTCTTCTTTGGCTTTGTCCTATTATTCCATGACTTCACACATTTTGACTAATTGAATTTCTTATTCTCTCTTCAACTTTTCAACTTCTTCAGAAGGAGTAAGATTCTTTTCAAGTAGATTTATGATTGCTGCATCAATTTCATCTAAAATTCTTTCCTGACAAATGTTTTTAATTCTTTCTTCAAAGTAGATATTGTCATTAATCTATGCCACAAGATATTTTCTTCTTTTTAGGGATTTAGAGAGCTACTCCTTCATTCTCTTGAATTGATCCATGGCTAATTATAGATGCAACTTTTTCATTTTCAATAGCTTTCTTTAGTCTATAGACTTCCATTGCTTCTGATCTTTTCAAGTTTCTCAACTTATGACGTGATAACTAATAGCTCTGATAACATTTATTGAAAATATAGTATAGATTGGGTCACTGAGAGGTGGGGGTGTGGTTGGTGGTGGGGGGTGAATCAGGAATGAATTAAACCACCACCACATAATCTAATATAATTTCATAAATGAAAGAATGAAAGCAAAAAAGAAATCATAACACTTGACACTATATTTGGTAACCCCAAAAACCTTCCAAATAGAAAGTAAAACTAGGGGGGGATGACACCCACAAGCTTTATTACTATAATATAAAGTAATCCTATTAAAGCTTACAATTGATTACTTCTGATGATCTTCCATATTAAGAGAAATAAGGACTATTAGATCCACCTTGTGAAAGGATTTACAACGTATAATGAGGTATGACTCTATTAGGAGATTATGAATGAGACTATTAAGTCCACCTTGTTAGAGGATTTGATTGATGCATCTGTTTGGATGAATCAATGGCTGATCTCCGATCTAGAACTTAATTTATTGAATGAGATTCCTTTGAAATACAATGATCACTTGAATGTAATAGATAAGACTCTTCTTTTCCTTATACTTCTTGTAGCCTTCTTAATTCACACTCATTTTATTCTTTCTTTTTTGATATGATTGCATTGGATATGGAAAGATATATTTCATATATATACCAATCTAATAAATTGCCTTCTGGAGTTAGCTACAATACCAAATTCAAACTATCTTCACAAATTTGGCTCATTGCTATAACTCAAGTTTTGAAGACCACTCAAAAACACTTGTGAACACTCAAAAAAATTTGGAACTTGGTTGATATAGATGATCAGTCCATCCTAATCACTTATGGTAAGAGGAACTCAATCAACAATGGATGACTCAACAAATGTTGAAGAACTTGGTAGACTTGCTTGACACTAAATGGCTTGATCAACACTTTGTTCACTTCATTAACACTGCCAACTTGGTAGACACTAGAGAGCTTGGTTAACACTATACTCTATCTCATATATTCATTAGAAATTACGAAGCTCAACATGAACTGTAATATGTCTGATTAGCTTAGTAGCAAACTGAAATACTTGGCTTACACTACTAGTAGTATGATAATCTCAGTAGAAACTTTAGAGCTTTGTAGCAATGTAACCAACTGACTAAGTATTAAGTCACTAATAGACAAATGATTTGACCATCAAGTCAACATTCATAGTTTGAGAAATAAAAAATTTTTGAACCCTAACTAACTTACCTACAACCTTAATTAACACTATCTATTTTTGTCTTCACATAGGAATATGTGAAAAATAAAATAATTTTATATCACAACCTTGAAGGGGGTCAAAATAAGTAGGAAAGGGAAAATGGGGAATTATCAAGGGAAACATGATTTAAATGGTGATCATTACACAATTTTCCTATCAAATCTCTTCTAGTTATCTCCTCAAGACACCCAATGATTGATAAAAACACATCACTTCTCTGAATATCTTAAATGCATTGGGTAAATGAGGAAACATGTAGGTGAACAAGGTTTTATTTTCCATCTTTAAATTCATATTGCATCATTAATAAGTCTATCAACCAACAATGATGATAGATGTTCATCTTCTAGATGAATCTTAGCATATATAATGGTGTTTTAGAAGGACTTGAGTTTTGAGAATTCTATGTTAAGGACCTTGAGTGCCAACTACCATAGAATGAAAAATTAAGCGGTTGGGTCATAGGTAAAAAGGAATACTAAACCCAAAACTTCATCCCAAACAGTAGTGGTGTTTCTAAAAGAAAGTGAACCTACTTCTAATTAGGTACTAAATCAAACCAAAGGGATCCTTTGATGCTAAATTTTTTCATGTAATGTAGTCCTCATAGTGCATCATTTTATGTCATGATACAAAGTGCATCAGGCATAGAAGGGGAAGCCTCACCGATCCTAGAAAATAATTTTTTTAGAATCCCTGTTTCTATGTTTTGAACATATTAGTAACCTTCCATTTATTTACTAACTACCTGCTTGGCTTCCCATTTTTTGGATGCCTCTCATCTTGTGTTCGCAACTAGTTCTTCCATGAGTGGGATATTGAGACTCGACTGACCTAGAACCCTTGGGGAATCATCTTCTTTTCTTTAATTGGAGATACCCATTTCATAAGGTAACAACCTTCTTTTGGAGTTTAGATCAGTTCTTGTCTTACATTGATGCTTGAACCTATTTTTATCCTCTATAGCTAGTATCCATTAGCAGCTGCAAGGACCAAACATGTATTAATATCACAATCCTTTTAAAATACATTAATTTTACTAGGCTTAAGATTTATGGTTCTTGTGTCCTTGTGTTATCATATCCTTTTTAGACATTGAATATGTTGTATGAGAGAGGAAATAAAACTTGAGAGTTAAATAACTAAAGTAACTTATAGTGAAAGACAAAAGATGGTATCTAGAAACCATAACTTTGAATCATAAAAAAATATCTCTTACTGCACATTAAAAATGAGATCTTTGAATTTAAGAACATGAAAAATTTAAAATTTTGAGCTCCATTACTTTTTCTTTGTGAGAATCATGAAATTGTGTTTCCTTGAAAAAGACTCTAGAAATGTGGTTTACAACACTAAGCTGTCCTTATACCATAGAAAAGACAATTATTTAATATTCAGTTGCATGACACATAGGACCAATAAGTGCTGTATAATTTGGATGTGATAACTATTTCAATTTTAAAAACCAATCAACTTGTTGTGAATGATTCACTACACTCAGTAAGAGGGAGGGTTATGCATCTTGATGAATGAGCAGATGTAAAACTAACCTTTTACAATCACCTAAGACCATGAAAAGGACTACGAATGTAGTGCCAAAAATCCATCACTAACCCACTAGGACTATGATCATATGTGTGATTTTAATAGTAACTACATACTCCATACTCTAAATTTCAAAGCCAAAGCCACTAACCAAACACCCATGAAGGTGTTCTTTCAACCTTCTAGCTGAGTCAAACATACCAATTTGACCTATGGGATCCAACCTAAACCAAGGAAAAAATGGACATAAGAGGGTGTCCAAGATTCAAACCATTATCTCATGAGGGATAACACCTTGAAAAACTAAAAGAAATGAACTTTCACCATTAAACAACGAAACCCAAAAAGAAAACAAACATAGCCAAGAAAACCTTCCTTCAACAAAATGCATTTTGTACCATGCATTCAAGCCACCATAAGTGACGAAAACTCAAGGTATAGAGAGAATTTTATGGGAGAATGGTTAGCTTTCATTGCACATGATGAGGGTGACAAAATAAAATATCTTCTCTATAATGAAAAAAAATAGTGAAAAAAAATACAAACAATAACTTGTGGAAAAATTCCCAAGAAGGAAAAATGAACAAAAAAAAAGGGCACTAAAGGGATGAAGGAAAGAAAAAGGAATTAAGACAAAGAAAAGAGAAGGGAAAAAACCAACCTCGAAAACTAACTTGGAGAGACACCACAATGCTAGGTTCCATTTTTCTCTAAACACAAACTAGAACCATCCTATCCTACTAAAGAACTTGCAAACTTAAGAAATGGTTGCTTGTAGGAGAGGTGGAAACCCCCCAAAAAGATGTTAGGATTAAACCATGGACATAAATAATAATTACATGAAAATATAACCAAAAATAGAAAATAATAGATCACACAGAAAAGAACACAAGGCACCAAGATTTAATGTGGTTCACCCAATCCTTGGGCTATGTCCACCAAATAGCAAGTCCAATATTTTTATGATCTAGTGATTACAACCTGATTACAATCTGTAATCCCTTACAACTCAATACTACCACAAGAACCAATTTTTCATCACACCTTATGAAAAAATCCCTAACCCTAAGCCCTTTTATACAAGTATTAAATCACTTTCGGGTTACTACATGTCAGCCATAAATTAGCCATTACTTTAGTGGCAAATCTATGAATAGTACCAAATTTTTTTTTTGAGGTGATGCCCTGAGCCCCAAAGAATTTATGAAGTATGTGTAGTACTTGTCATGGTCAGTCACCAAAAAATAATAATCTCCCACATGGGGACTGATCAGGCTCCACACTAAACAACAATCTCCCACTTGGAGACTGATCTTGTAGCTAATCTGCTACTCCATGAGGCTCCTACTGGATCAAACAACCCTAGACTTTAGTATTCTTTTATTCATGTTTAGTCTAGAAGACCAAAAAAAGATAAAGAGGAGTTTAGCTTCTCCCTTGTTACTACCTTTGTCAACATATCTATTGGATATTCATTGGTATGTATCTTCTCCAACATTAACTATCCATCCTCCAAAACTGATTGAATGAAATGGTACTGCAACTGTATGTGTTTGTTCTTTGAATGCAAAGCTGAATTCTTTGCAAGATGAATAGCACTCTGACTATCTGTGAACAAGTAATTATCCTTCTGAGGATATCCCAATTATTGCAAGAAGAACTAAAGCCATATCATCTCCTTGGCTACCTCTATAGTAACTACATACTCTGCCTCTGTAGTGGATAAAGCATTAACCTTTTGTAACCTAGAAACCCAGCTCATGGCTACCCCACCAATAGTAAAGACATAACCTGTAGTACTCTGCCTGGTATCAATATCCCCTACCAAATTTGAGTCAACATAGCCCTATAAATCAATAGAAGAGCCCCCAAAGTGTAAACACTTATTGGATGTTCCTCTTAAATATCTAAGAATCCATTTGACTACATTCCAATGCTCAATTCTTGGATGACTCATATACCTGCTAACAACTCCCACTACATGTGCAATATTTGGCCTAGTACATACCATAGCATACATCAAGCTTCCTATAGCTGAAGCATAGGGTACCTTGGACATCTTATCCTCCTCTTCTTATGTCTTGGGATACATCTCCTTAGTCAATTTCAAATGACCAGGTAAAGGTGTGCTAACAGCTTTAGCATTCTCCATAGAGAAATGTTGCAACACCTTCTCAACATAATCAACTTGAAATAGCGTCAATGTTTTGTTTTTCCTATCTTTGCAAATCTTCATACCAAGGATTTGTTTTGCTGCCCCCAAATCCTTTATAGAAAATGCATGTGCTAATTGGCTTTTTAACCCCTTAATGTGATCCATGTTAGACCCAGCTATAAGCATATCATCAACATATAGACATAAAATAATGTAGCTATCATCATCCAACCTCTTAAAGTAGACACAATGATCTAAATAACACTTACTGTAACCATGCTCCTACATAAAACTGTCAAATTTTAGATACCATTATCGAGGTGCTTGCTTCAAGCCATATAAACTTTTCTTCAATTTGCACACTAAGTTCTCCTTACCTTTGACCACAAATCCCTATGGCTGAGCCATATATATCTCTTCATCCAAAACACCATGAAGGAAGGTTGTTTTAACATCCAGCTACTCTAAATAAAAATCTTCAATAGCCACTAGACTTAAAATAGTACGGAGAGAAGTCATTTTAACAATAGGAGAAAATATCTCATCAAAATCAATTCCTTTTTTTGTGCAAATCCTTTTATGACTAACTTGGCTTTAAATATTTTCTTACCTCCATCCTCTTCTTTTAACCTATAAACCTATTTTGTAAAGCCTTTTTACCTACAGGAAACTTGCAGAAATCCCATGTCTTATTCTTCAGCAAAGAGTCCATTTCATCTTTCATTGTAGACTCCCACTGAATCTTAGTATCCACCTACATAACTTCATCATAACTTTCAGGTTCACCAACATTAGTAAGTAGAATAGACTACAAAGAGGGAGAAAATCTTTGTGGAGGTCTAATTTTCCCTGTTCACCATCTAACATTCACTGGTGTGTGTGGTATTGGTTGTTGTGATTGTTGCACATCATGAGGAATGGCTAGAACATCAGCTTTTGGAGTATCATCTAGCATTGCATAATCATCTTCTTTCTTCTCATGTTGCTGTAATAGATCTTTGTACAACACTTTCTCATTGAATATGACATCCTTGCTTCTTACAATTTTATGATTTTCAAAATCCCAAAGCCTATAACCAAACTCATTAATGCCATATCCAAAAAATACACATTTCTTTGACTTAGTTTCTAGCTTGGTTCTATTTTTAGAATGTATGTGAGCAAATGCTTCACAACCGAAGGTTTTGAGAAAATAATAATTCACCTTCTTAATAGTCCATGCCTCCTCTAGAATACCATAGTACTAAGGAGTAGAGGGACCTCTATTAATCAAATATAAAATAGTATTGACAACCTCCACCTACATGTGTAAGGGCAACCCAACATGCAACCTCATGCTCCTTGCACATTCCATTATAGTCTTGTTCATGTGTTCAGCTACTCCATTTTCCTGTGGAGTCCTTGGAATAGTTTTTTGTCTATGAATACCATTAGTGGAGCAATTATTTTCAAATTCATGACTGCAATACTCACAAAAATTATCAGATCTGAGACATTTTAATTTTTTACCAGTCTCATTTTCAACCAAGAATTTCCATTTATTAAAAGTTTGAAATATATCAGATTTTTATCTAAGGAAATAAATCCATACTTTTCTAGTTGCATCATCAATAAATGTAACATAGTAATGAGAGCCACCAAGGGAAGATACTTGAGCCAGTACCCATACATCAGTATGCACAAGCTCTAATTTCTTCCTTTTATTTTCCTTCCCAGTCTTTGCAAAACTCAGTCTCTTTTGTTTTCCATACACACAACTTTCACAGAAATTCATATTAACACATTTCAAACCTGGTAAAACTTTCTTTGAATGAAGTAATTGCATACCTTTCTCACTCATGTGCCCAATTCTGTTATGCCATAGCACTGTATCAGAATCTGTAGAAACTATTTGTTCTCCCTTCTCAACTACAATAATTGTTCCTGAACATTCATTTTTCTCTGAAACAATTAAAGTAGAAGGAACAATATGACCTGTACAAAGATATAAGGTGTCTAATTTCACACCTTTTTCTACTACAAGGGAACCTTTTGAAACCTTCCAATTTTTATTATTAAAAGTAACTACACAACCCTCATCACTAAGTTGCCCTACTAAAATTAAATTCCTTCTCAGCCTTGGAACATGTCTTACCTCATGTAGTAGCCAATGATTTCCATTCTATAAGTTAATCTTAATTTTTCCCTTTCTAACAATTTGATAGGGTTCATTATCCTCCAAATAAACAAGCCCAAAATCCCCTTAGACATAATCAATGAAATAACCTCTATGAGGTGTAGCATGAAATGAAGCACCAGAATCTAAAATCCATGAATCATCAACACTTTCTAAAGACAAAAGCAAAACATCCTCTTCAGATTTGTTACTTACCACATTTTCCTCTTTGTCTCCATTTGATTTATCTCCTTCATTTTTCATTCGATTCCAGCAATATTTCTTTTTGTGCCCTAGTCTCCCACAGTACTAGCAATCGTTTGGTACTCTCAATTGAGACCTCCACCCCTTTGACTTTCCTCTTGATTTCCCATAATTTTTAGATTTACTTCCTCTCTTAGTCATTCTACCCCTGCTTTGTGCATTCAAAGCACTTCCTGATGTAGATCCACCTGAGGTTTTCCTACGATTTTCATCACTCAAAATAACACTGATCACATCATCATATTTTAGGGTACTAGATCTAGGAATAAAATTACTCACAGTCATTACCAAGCCATTACAACTTTTAGGAAAAGAACACAAAATCAAGAGAGCCCTAATTTCTTCTTCAAAATTGATACCCATAGAATATAATTGACTAGTAATAGTATTAAACTCATTTAAATGATTTGTAATAGATCCACCTTCTACCATTTTTCATATTAAACAAATGCTTCATGAGAAATACCTTATTTGAAGTGGAGGGCTTTTCATACAATGTTGCTAGGGTTTTCATCAATTCTTTTGTCATCTTTGATTTTGTAATATTAAATGCCACCGATGGTTCTAGGGATAATCGAATGCTTCCAAGTTCCTTTTTGTCCAAAAGATCGTATTCATCATTTGACATAGATCCCTGATTCTTGGCTTTGCCTTCCAACGAGTTCCATAAATCCTTCTGATATAAATAGTCTTCCATTTGCATCTTCCATAATTGGAAGTTCTGCCCATTAAACCTATCAACCCTCAGCTTACCCTCATCTACCATTGCTCCCACTCAATTGTGAGACTCCCACTCAACTATGAAACTTTCTTGTAGAGGATAACTAAAAAACAACTAGGCTCTGATACCACTTGTTAGGGTTAAACCATGGACATAAATAAAAATTACATGCAAATATAACCAATAACAAAAAATAATAGATCACAAAGAAAAGAACACAAGGCACCAAGATTTAATGTGGTTCACCCAATCCCTGGGCTACGTCCACCAAATAAAAAGTCCAATATTTTTATGATCCAGTGATTATAACCTGATTACAATCCGTAATCCCTTACAGATCAATATTGTCACAAGAACCAATTTTGCATCACACCTTATGAAACAATCCCTAACCCTAAGCCCTTTTATACAAGTATTAAACCACTTTAGGGTTACTACATGTTAGCCATAAATTAGCCATTACTTTAGTGGCAAATCTATGAATGGTGAATCTATGAATAGTACCAAAAAAATAATTTTTGGGTGATGCCCTGAGCCCCAAAGAGTTTATGAAGTATGTGTAGTACTTTCCTAATCAGTCATCACAAACTAATAATCTCCCACTTGGAGATTGATCAGGCTCCACACTAAACAACAAAAGATTATTCTTGTAGAGAACAATTTTGATTAACAAACAAAGTGACAATTAAACCCTTTAGGCATGTTAAATAACCTATCTATCACAACAATTAAATGACACATTAATTGTACTTGTTCCTCATTAATAAACCTTTCCACATGTCCAATCTGAGTCCTGTTGATAATAGATTGTTTCAAAATGAAGAACCTATAATGGAACAATCATTATATTGTTAATGATGTCAAACCTACTTGTTACTGGTGGAACAATTACTTTTTGGTTTGAAAGCTATCATTTAGTTGATTGATGAAGAGTATTTGAAAAGAGGAGATAACAAGAGCACCTAGAGAAAGGTTGAGTTATTTAGAATGTAAAAGAAGCACTAAGACCAAGTAAGATATTGATTTTGTAATGTATTGTTTATCTATTTAAAATCTAAAATGAAAGATTAATCAACTTGAGACTAGAAGAAGATCAAGTGAGAGAAGTGTTTGCTAGGTCTTGCTGAGGAGTTAGTGCAAGGTGAACATAAATTAGTTGAAGATGAGTAAAAATCAAGAGTTGTTGAGCAAAGATGAATAATAGTACAAGTTGAGTGATTGTTAGTATGTGCCAAGTAAAGTTTAGTTGGTTTCAAACATCATTAGAATTTAGTGGTTGCTAAGTGAACTAGTGTTGACCAAGTGATAAAACCATATAGATGTCGAGTGATAGGATGTTGATGATTAGTTCTAGTAAATATATTAAATCAATGATTTGACAAATCTAGGCTGATTATTTCAATTTCTTGAATTACATGAAGTGTAAGGAAAATAACTATGATCAATTGGTGGCATAGAATTCAAGGTAAACCATTTTGAGGTGAAATCAAAGAGGTTTGTAGAAGAAGTTTCTAGAGGAACCAAATGAGAAAATGGGTAGATTCATTGAATCCTACCTAATCTAACCTAACCCTAGAATGGATGATTATGGTTAAGTGACAAAAGATCTAAATTTTCTATTTATAAATAGAAATAGTTGGTCAGAAGCAAAGTTTTTCATGTATGAGAATCTAAGGAAGATAAGGAGTCTAGGGTATTGCTTTATTCAGTGGCCAAACTAAAAAGATTATTGTTTACTTTAGAGAAAGAAGGCTAAAGAGTATGAATGCTTGAAGGGTGAACAAGCTATTAGAGCTAAAGTGAATGAATTTGTAATAGAATGGAGGACTGAAACAAAGATCTATAATCTTCAAGTGAGTTGTAATTTATTATTAGATCAAGCCTTACTATTACTTTCTAATCATTGTGTCATTCTAGGGTAAATCCTTTGGATTAAGGTTGAACTAATAGTCATTTGTAAATCCTCTAAATGATGACATTTTAATAGAATGGTCTAAAGTCCTCTAACAAGGCTCAGACCTAATAGGTTGATTAAAATCCTCTAACTAGATCACATTTAATAGTGTGTATTGTAACTTTTAATAAGGTTGGCCTTTTATAGGGCATCACTTCAAAAGAGTGAGAATTAGTAGCATGTTACTACTGGTTTTTCCCAAATTGAGTTTCCATGTAAAATCCTTGTGTCAAGTTGTGTGAATCTTCTTATGATGTTTCATGTTTACATGTCTACAAAGTTATTTTGACCTAGGACAATAACCTACAATGTTTAAGAATTGTATGATCTAATGGATGCATGCATGATAAATTTTTATGGATATTTGTCCAACAAGAATTGAAAAATTTTATTTGTACATCTAGATCTTGGATAACTAATTCATCCCCCCCCCCCCCCCACCTTAGTTATTGTAAAGAATTACAATAATTGGTATCAAAGCCTAGTGCTTTGAAGAATAGTTTGAAGGTACTAGAAGCAAAAGATCAAGATGTCTAAAAGAGAGGTACCCAAGCTCAACAAGGAGAACTTCACTGCATAGCAAAGTTTGATGCAGTTACATCTAGGAGGACTTGGAGATCATGCACAATCTATCATCACCACTAAGCATGTTGACCTTGTTGGATCCCTTATTGTTGATGATCTAATAAAGAAGAAAGAACACAACCAAACAATGTTGGAGATTGTATCTACCCTAAGCTACATTAATTTTGATGATATTAAAGAGTGTTATACTGCAAAAAAAAAAGTGGGATGCTATAGAAAAGATATATGGAGGAGGAAAAATGTGGTGAGAGCCAAATCTAAAAGTCTACGAGGTAATTTTGATGATACAAAAATGCAAGAAGGTGAGAATATAGTTCAATATTGTGCCACAATAAAATATATTATTAATAGTATCAGAGGATCCACTGGTAAGATTAAAGATGAGAACATAATCAACAAAGTATTAAGAACCTTGTTGTCTATCTATACTATTAGAGTCTCTA
The DNA here is from genome assembly GCA_028749045.1 of Cupressus sempervirens. Classification (NCBI taxonomy): domain Eukaryota; kingdom Viridiplantae; phylum Streptophyta; class Pinopsida; order Cupressales; family Cupressaceae; genus Cupressus; species Cupressus sempervirens. Next base: position 400,640,054 of record CM053784.1, on the reverse strand, counting down.
CCATACAAGAACTAAGATGCACACCTGGTAATGATCTGACCCTTGAAGGATTGATAAGTAGGCTTATTGCCTTTGAACTCTCTAATTGTGATAATTTCAAATCTAAGAATGTTGAATTTTCTTTCAAAGCTAAATTTTCATTAAAATAACCTAAAGAGAAGAAGAAAAAGGTTAAATATGTTTCTAGTGATAGTGGCATAGATGGGGAGTATGTTGAACAACTTGAAGCATTTCGGGCAAGGAGATTTCATAGAGGAAAAGGAAAATTCAAAGGTAAGCTACCCATCATGTGCTTTAATTGTAATGAAGTTGGTTGTATTATCGCTAGATGTCTAGAGAAGAAGAACAATAAAAGTGGAGATAGGTACAAAGGTAAATGATATAAGGACAACAAAGATTACGAAGATAAAGGAAAGAAATCCTGCTACATTTCTACAGAGGAGACCAAAGATGAATCTAATGACCATTATGATCAGGTGGTTTATGTTTCAATGAATGAAGATGTTGATGAAGATGAGGCAACTACACTATTATCTTGTGTGAAGAAGAGTGACAGATGGACTATTGACAGTGGATGCTCACATCACATGAGTGGAGATAAAAGTAAGTTCATTACCCTTAATTTTTATGATGGAAATAGTGTAAGGTTTAGTAATGATGTAGCCCATCTGATAAAAGGAAAAAGATCTATCAAACTCACAGAAAAGATCTTGTGTGACAATGCTTATTATATAGGACTTAACTATAACTTGTTGAGTGTGTCACAACTAAATAGTTTAGGTTGTAAAGTTGGGTTTGAGAACAAGATAGCAAATATCTATGGTCTACTAATGGGAAACTAATCGGGAAAGGTGGTCAGACTAGAGGTAATCTATTTTATCTTGATATTAAAGATGCTACTTATTGTAGAATTTGATGATGTATGGCTATGGTATAAGAGGTTATGTCATGCTAAATTTGATAACTTAGTGAGTATCAGTAACATGAAAAGAGTTAGAGGCTTTCCCAAATTGAAGAAACCTAACAATATGATTTGCAAGAAATGTCGATTAGGGAAGATGACAAAGTCTAGTTTTAAAAGTAAGACTCACACCTCTAAATAATTTATGGAATTAGTTTGTACTAACTTGTGTAGACCAATTGATGTGAAAAGCTATAAAGGTGAAAAGTACATTATCCTATTTGTTGATGGTTACTATATGATGATGATAGTTATGTTTCTAAAATAGAAATCTGATGGTTTCCAAATGTTTAAGTGGTACTTAGATAGAGTTGGGAAGGAGACTAAAAAAATCTTGAAATGTCTAAGATTTCATAGAGGTGGAAAATTTACATCAAATGAGTTTGAGATATTCTGTAATGATAGAGGAATCAAGAGACATACTTCAAAGAAGGTATATTCCTAGGCTACTCCACTACAAGTGAAGATTATAAGTGTTTAAATACTAACACTAAGAAAGTTGTGGAAAGTGCAAAAGTGAAATTTGATGAATATACAGAGGTACTTGAAGATAAACCTACGAAGGAACATGAAGAATACAAGTCTTTTGTATACTTCTATGATGGCATGCCTACAGATGAAGTTGTTGTAAACCAAGCTGCAAATCAACAACAAGTATCAATGACTACCGAGTCACAGACAATGAATGTCAAGTTGCATTTAGGAACTAAGTTATGGTTTGGAGCTGAGTTGCAAAAAGAAGTAAGGTAAATTTTGATTCTGAGATAAGTGTACATGAAAGAGATGTTGAGTTACCTAATATAGATGCACACAGTGAATCTAAAGTTGAAAGATCAAATGAAGAACATAGAGAAGACCAAATATTGCCAAAGTATGTAAGAAGAAATCACCTTGTTGCACAAATAATTGGAGATATAGAAGGTAGACCAATGAAAATAAATAAATTAAGAAGTGATGCAGGTTTTCTTAATATGCATGAGCCAAAATTAGTGAAAGATGCATTAGAGAATGATTATTGGATTAAATCCATGAAAGAAGAGATAGATTAGATTGAGAAGAATAGCACATGGACTCTAGTTCCCATACTAGAGGAAAAGAATGTGATTGGAGCCTCATGAGTGCAGAAAAAAAAGTTAGATGAGAATGGTGAAGTCACAAGGAATAAAGACATATTAGTTTTCAAAGGGTATGCACAAGAAGAAGGAATTGACTATGGAAAACAATTTTCCCCTATTGCAATATTGGAAGGAGTAAGAACTATACTTGCTTAGTCTGCATACAAAGCTTTCAAAGTTTACTAGATGGATGTGAAGTCAGCATTTCTAAATGGTATATTAGAAGAAGAGGTTTATATAGAACAACCTAAAGGATTTGTTGATCCAAAAAACAAGAAAATGGTATGTAGACTACACAAAGCTTTATATGGTTTAATTAAAGCCCTAGGAGCATGGTATGAGGGGCTTCACAATTATCTTGTGAAGATTGGTTTTTAGAGGACTGATAATAACAACAATATGTACTTGAATATAGAAAAAGGTAAAGGCATTTTACTAGATAATTTTTTTGTTGATGATATCATATTTGGAGGCCAAGATGCACTTTGTAAGACATTTTCTAATGAAATGAAGAAATAATTTGAGATGTCTATGTTTGGAGAGATCAAGTTCTTTGTTGGCTTGCAAGTATATCAAATGAGATATGGTATATACATCACTTAGTTTAAGTATGTAAAGGAGATATTGATAACTTTTCGATTGAAAGATTCAAAACTAGTTAGCACACATATGGTGACATGATATAAGCTTTCAAAGAATGATGATTATGTTGAAGTGAATCAAACATTGTATAAGTCTATAATTGGAAAATTCCAATATGTGGTACATAGCAGACCTAACATAGCTTTATTTGTTGAGATTGTTTCAAGATTTTTTACAAATCCTAAGGAGAATCACTTGATGGTTGTGGGGATAATTATGTGGTATCTAAAAGGAATAGAAGAATATAGTCTATACTACAAGAAAAATGAAAAATTTGAGTTAAGATCCTATACAGATGTTGATTGGGCTAGAAACATTGATGACAAAAATAGTACAAGCGGTAGAGCATTTTTCTTAGGAAAGAGATTGATCACTTGGACCAATAAGAAATAAAATTGCATATCTCTTGATCTAGTACTAAAGTTGAATATGTGGTTGCTGCAATAAATTGTACAAATGTGGTATGGATCAAATAACTACTCCAAGGTATGAAGGAGGAAATCACTAAATTTGTGGTACTTTTTTGTGATAATACAAGTGTTATAAATATATAAAAGAACCATGTGATGCATATAAAGACTAAGCACATTGCAATCAAGTATCATTACAAAGAGAGTTGGTTCAAGACAAAGAAGTCAGGATGGAATATGTGAATACAAAAGAGTAGATAATAGATATATTCACAAAAACTTTACCTAAGGATGTGCATGAATATCTTAGAGGTAAACTAGGGGTGATATCCCTATCCAAAGCTACTTAAGAAGCATAAGTAGTGCCCTTAATCAACTAAGCTAAATGTTGTATCTTACAACTTGATGTAGTGGATCTTACTTTAGAAGCTACCTAAAGTAATGAAGGAGCTAAGTTTGAATAATTGTAGTCACATGCAAGGTGATGGAAGGAGAGCCTGAATCTATCATATTTGCATACATAGATGACAAGTCTTTGGCATTGTAGCCAAATAGAGAGATATATAGAAAGAGGGAGATATAGATAGAGGGAGATATAAGAAAGAGGGAGAAACAAAGAGAAAAGTTAGAGGGAAAACATACATTGAAGGAACTTGAAAAATCTTGCATTACCCTATATATAGGAAGGACACATACTACACTGATAGAGGGAGAACATTCAAAGATTTATTTTCTTTTTGATATTGGTTTTCCATCAATGCCAAAGAGGGAGATTATTTATATGAGATTATTTTTAAGTGAAGAACCTATAATGGAACAAACATTATATTGTCAATGATGTCAAACCTGCTACTCACTATTGGGATAATTTCTTTTTGGTTTGAAAGCTATCATTTAGCTAATTGATGAAGATAATTTGGAAAGAGGAGATAACAAGAGAACCTAGAGAGAGGTTGAGTTATTTGGAATGTAAAAGAAGCACAAAGACAAAGAATCTAGAGAAAGGTTGAGTTATTTGAATGTAAAAGAAGATCTATGACCAATGAAGACATTGATTTTGTATTGTATTGTTTATCTACTTAAAGTGTGAAATGAAAGACTACTCAAGTTAATAATAGAAAAAGATCAAGTAAGAATTTTGTCTGCCAAGTCTTGCCAAGTAGTTAGTGCAAGCCAAGCATAAATTAGTTGAAGCTGAGTGAAAATCAAGAGGTGTCAAGAAAAGATAAAAAATAGTACAAGTCAAGTGATTTTTAGTATGTACCAAGTAAACTTTAGTTGGTGTTGAGCATCAGTAAACTTTAGTAGTTTCTGAGTGAACTAGTGTTGGTCGAGTGAGATAATAGTATAGATGTCAAGTGACAACATGTTGATGTCAAGCACTAGCAAATGTGTTAAATAAAAGATTTGACAAATCTAGGCCAATTATTTTGATTTCTTGAATTATGTTAAGTGTAAAGAAAATAACTATGATGAGTTGGTAGCATAGAATTCAAGGTAAACCATTTTGAGGCAAATTCAAAGAATATTGTAGAAGTTTTTAGAGGAACCAAATGAGAAAGTAGGTAGATTCACTGAATCTTTCCTAGTTTGACCTTACCCTAAAATGGACAATTGTGGTTAAGAGGAAAAGGATCTAAATTTTATATTTATAGAGATAGTTGGTCAGAAGAAAAGGTTGTCATGTGCAAGAACCTAAGGAGGACAAGGAGTCTAGGGTATTATTTCATTTAATAGCCAAACTGAAGAGACTATTGTTGGCATATAGAGAAAGAAGGCCAAAGAGTATGAATTCTTGAAGGGTGAATGCCTAGTATAATGGAGGACTAAAACAAAGATCTATAATCTAAAAGTGAGTTGTAATTTGTTATTAGATCAAGATTTACCATTACTTTCTAATCATTGTATTAGTCTAGGGTATATCCTTTGGACTAAGGTTGACTTAACATTAATTATTAAATCCTTTAACTGGGTGTCATTCTAATGGAATGGTCTAAAGTCCTCTAACAAAGCTCACTCCTAACAAGGTAATTGAAATCCTCTAACTAGGTCACATTTAACAATGTGTATTGTAACCTTTAACATGGTTGGCCGTTCATAGGGCATCACTTCAAAAGAGTGAGAATTAGTATCATGATACTGGTGATTTTTCCCAAATTTAGTTTCCACATAAAATCTTTGTGTCAAGTTGTGTGAATGTTCTTATGATGTTTCATGTTTATATTTTTGGAAAGCTATTTTGACCTAGGACAATAACCTACAAAGTTTAAGTATTGTATGATCTAATGGATGCAGGCATGATAATGTTTTATGGATATGGATCTACTAAGAATTTAAAAGTCTTATTTGTACATCTAGATTTTGGATAACTGATTCACCCTCCCTCTTAGTTATTATAAAGAATTCCAACAAGTCAATAGAATCCTTTTCTTGCCACAGATGACACAATGGAAATGATTCCTAAAAGGTCCAAAAATTACTTTTCTCATCCACCATAAACCCTTGGCATGAGGCTAGAGATCCTTACCTTTTTCTCCCACACAAGAGGTATTGAAAATCTAGACATAGATGCAAGAACCCAAAAATAGAATACTGAAATGCTCCACAAAGGACTTGTCTAAAATGAGAAAAGACAAAATAAAGTGAAAATAGGGGACCCAAATTTTTTCTCACAAAAAATAGGGACATGTATGAAGGGAATAAGAAATGGAAACTCAACTGTGAAAATGCCATGCATTTGAGAAGTCTAGAAATTATCATTTAATCACACTAGTACCTTATCTTTGTAAGGAAAATCCTTTTTAATAATGAACTTTTGGATCTAACATCCCAACTCACAGTAATCCACAAAATTACTAATGTCAAGCCATGAAGCTTATTCTTTAAAAGGGGGTATATCATTTAATTTATGAAAAGAACAAAGAAATCAAGCTCACCCAAGACTTTTCTTTGTTATATTTTGTTGGATATGGTGCAATTTTTGGAACTGTGGATCCTTTTCCTCTATCTCTTATTGTGTATATTCAAGGCATGGGAGGCAATACTTATTTCCCCAAAATCAACAAATTTAATTTTTTATGTGGGGGTAATTCTTCCACCATCCCATGCTTATGCATTATATCATTTTTTATTTGAAGGAAAAAAAACACCTGTTTCTTGATATATCACTTAGTGTCTAGTTTTATCAAGTTTGAGCATGATTGATCTTTTCATTTTGTTCTTATCATGATTCTTCTCTTCCCTTTTCCTTTCTAACTTAGTTGTCCATTAGATTATCTTGAGGCATAAGTAGAGTTTCCTAGACTCGATGAAGGTTAGCTATTCCTTGAGTTCATACTTATAATGTTCAACTTTCAAAAATAAGGCAAGAGGGATTTCACAACGGAAGAAAAAGGAGTACTTGATTTCCATAAAATAAATTTCTATTTACTTTCATAGTGTCATGTGAAGCATACCAACATACTTGGAGGAACACAAAAATAAGCCCCCAAAAATTAACAAAAAAAGACCAAGACCAAGAAGAAAAACAAAAACCCGACTATACTATTTATAAGGGGCTAACAAAATAAAACAAAAAAAGAAGCAAAAATGATTTACAATGTAGACCTAGAGGCACATTAGAGAGATTGTAGGACTAGAATATGTAGATTGATGGGGAACATTAGATTTTGGCTGTAGACTAGGTAGAATAGAGAATTTTTTAGAGCTTCCTTGGTTTGAATGTAATCTGCCCAAATGGTGAACCTAAGATCATGATGTGAGTCTTGGGGATTTATCTCTAGAAGATGTTTGGTATCCGCTAAGAGGTTCATGCTGGTTGATTTTTTGACTGTATTACTTTGAAGATATTAAATACTCAAATATTGTATGGTAACATTCCTATCATAAGCCCACTCTAAAAGTTAGGTATAGGCAAACACTATGTCGTTATTACATACAAGGGAAGAAGACATCCTGAATCTAGTAGCAATACTCTCTTCAATTAATTGGATCAGTATGTGTACCATTTTAATTTATAAAATGGCCTTAGACCATGAGGTGAAATAATATTTTTCTATTATCATGTACAATTCTCGACATGTGAATGGTGGTTTATTTCCTTGATAGAATCAAATGCCCATTGAGAAAATGGCCTAGCTTTAAAAATGGGCTATAGTGGCATTGCAAGATTCCACTCTCTAGAAGTAGTGGTCTAACATGTGTGGCATTTCCTCACATGATTGTGAACATCTCAAAATGAGAGAAAACAACACTCAACCTTAATGATCTAATGAGTGGTCATGTTGGCATATCAATGCCTAGTTGTGAATTGTATGTGGAACGCAACGATTATTTTTCTAGCCTCCTATTGATCAATGTACCTGAGGTATATTCCTTTAAAGTTTTGACACAATAGGGCCTCACCCTTAATTATGAAATTTGAAAATTTTAGTTATAGTGTGCGATGGTTATGAGGTGAGAGTCCCTCAACATATATTATGTAGCAATATGTACATCAATGTACCACGTGTCTTGAGTTAGATATTCAATGTTGTAAGTCTGGTTCTCTATTTGTATGTCTATAGGGAGTATGGATTTTAATAATCCCTACCCATAGACTAGTCATATCAGTTAAATTTATAGTTCATAATCCTAAAGGATGGCCATCCGCTTCCCCCATCTCTCAGTGATGTCATTTTACAAGAGAAATGATTTGACCATTTGGTTTTCCATGACTGTGTATACCTTACTTTGAAGAATGTAGTGATAGATTTTTTTATTACTTGGAAAAGGGTAAATACTTTTTTCTTGAGGGTGGAATACTATGTTTCAAAATTATTGAAGGGGGATCTCTTGAAAGCAACAAATCTATCCTATCCTTCTAATTTTTGGGTCAATACAGTAATGATGCATTACATATAGGAAAATGAATAGATATAGAATAAGAGATCATAGTTAGGAAAACACAAGACTGGAGCTTCTATTATAGCCTCTTTTATCTTAGTGAAGGCATGCTTCATCTCCAAGATTCACTTAATTTTTCTATCCTTTTTCATTATGCCATTTGGTGGTTTCACCACTTCTATAAATCATTTGATGAAATGTTAAAAAAAAATTATCTTCCCAAAGAGTGATCTCATTTATTTCTTTCTGCGAGGCATATGTAAATTTAATAGAGCCTCTACTCTCTTAGAGTTGATGATAATAGCCTTCTCAAAGAAAATATTTCCTAGTAGTTTTTCTTTTGCAACCCTAAATATATATTTCTCTCTACACTAAGAATCAACTATAGTTTCATACCAAGATATTTTGAGCTCATAGATCATTGAATAAGTCAACCCTTCACTCAAAATCAACTTTAATCTCATAAAAAGTCATTATGATGTTATGAATCATTAAATTGTTTAACTCTTCAATATGAATCAACTAAAAATTATAAGAGACCATTTTGAGGTTACAAATCATGGAATCAGTCAAACTTGTTGAGATCTAATTGAAAAGATCATTGTTGCGAGAGATAATTGAAAGAGGAAGATTGTTGAAGAAGACTATGTGATTCAATCATTATTTTGTCACTGATGTCAAACCTGCTATTTATTGGTAAGACAATTGCTTATTTTATTGATGAAGAGGATTTGATCAAAAGATGTAACAATAGAACCTAGAAGAAAGGTTGAGTCATGATTATGTAATGAAGTACAAGGATCAATTAAGACAGTGATGACATGATGTATTGATAATCTACTTAAGGTTACAAAGGGTGGCTACACTTAGAAAGTTTAGAAGAAAAAGTTACATATAGATTGTCTGCCAAGCTTAACTGAGTGGATAGTAGGTGCCGAGAAAAGTTAGTGCAAGCCAAGTAGAAAATTAGTTGAAGCTGAGTAAAAGTTCATTCCAGTGTATGCTAAGTAGAATAGTTGATGTTGAGTAAAGTTTAGTTGATGTCAAGCATCAATAAACTTTAGTTTGTGCTGAGTAATTTCATAGTGGATGCTAAGCAATGCAGTTTGTGCCAAGCATTAGAAGGTTAATAATGCCAAGCTACTATATTTTTATTCTAAAAAGTGAAGATTTGATGAATCTGAGCCAAAAGTTTTATTTTCTTCGATTTTGTAATTAGGAGGAAGATAAGGTTGATGAGTTGGTGGCATAGAATTTGAGGTAAACTAAATTTAGACAAATTCAAAATGGATTCTAGGAGAAGTTTCTAGAAGAAATATGATATATGGGGTAGATACATTGTATCCTATCTAATCCATCTAAAGCCTAAATTGGATGATGGAGAATGAGTAGAAAAATATCTTAATTTCCTATTTATAGGGATGGTTGGTCATGAAGCAAGGTTTTCATGTATGAGAACCTAAAGGAAACAAGGAGTCAAGAGTTTTGCTTCATCTAATGACATAAGAGAAGAGCCTATAATGGCACGTTAAGAAAGAATGCTTAAGGAGATGAATTCTTGAAGGTTGAAAAAACTATCATAGCTACAAAGTATGAAGTTCAAGCATAATTGAGGAGTGAACAAAGATCCATAATCTAAAAGAGAAGTTGTAAGTTGTATTAGATCAAAACCTTACTATTACTCTCTAACAATTGTATTAGTCAATGGTAAACCCTTTGAATTAAGTTTGACCTAACAATCATTTGTAAATATTTTAATCAAGTGATATTATGAGTGAATGGCCTAAAGTCCTCTAACAAGGCTCACTCCTAATAGTGGTGATTGAAATTATTTAAGCGGGTCACATTCAATAGTGTGTATTGTAACCTTTAATAGGGTTGGCCCTTCATAGGGCATCACTTTAGAAGAGTGAAAAGAGTAGCATGTTACTCGTAGTTTTTTCCAAATTGGGTTTCCACATAAATCATTGTGTCAAGTGTGTTTATGAATCTATTATGTTTCATGCTTTGCATTTTTGCAAGTTGATTTGATAGTAACCTACAAGTTTTTAGTGATTGCATAATCTTATGAATGCATGGATGAGTATAAATGTTTTATGGGTTCAATAAAGTATGAAAAGATTTATTATACATCTAGATCTTGGATAAATAATCCACCCCCCCTATTAGTTATTCTAAAGTATTCCAAAAATTGGTATCATAGTCATCTTCTTAAGAGAACTAGTTTGAAAGTACTAGAAGCACAAAGATTGAGGTGTCAAAAAGAGAAGTACCTGAGATCAATAGAGATAAATTTCTTGCATGGCAGAGTTGATGAAGCTACACCTTGGAGGACTTGGAGATCATGCACAATCTACCATTTCTATGGCACATGTTGATTCTATTGGTTTCCCAACTACTAAAGATATGAAGAAGAAGAAAGAACACAACCAGGTAATGTTGGAGATTGCCTCTGCCCTAAGTTATACCAAATTTGATGATATAAAAGGTCTTGATAGTGCTAGTAAAATTTGGGATGCCCTAACCACTATTTATGGATGAGATGCAAATATTATTAGAGCCAAAGGTGAAATTCTCAGAGGTAAGTTTGATGATATAAGAATGGAGGAAGGTGAGAATATTGCTCAATATGTTGAAAGGATAAAAGAAGTTGTCAACGCAATACGAGGAGCTACTTGTAAGATAGATGATGATACTATCCTAAGAAAAGTTTTGAGAACATTGTTACCTATATATGCTATTAGGATTTCTACAATTCAAGAACTGAGATGTATTCCAAGAAATAAGCTATCACTTGAAGGTATGGTAGGTAGACTCACCGCTTTGAGCTATCTAACTTTGATAATTACAAACCTAAAATGATTGAATCTTCTTTCAAAGCTAAGGTGTCATTAAAGGAACTTGATGAGAAGAAAAAGAAGAAGTATGTGTCCAATAACAGTGATACAGATGAGGAGGATGTTGAATAGATTGAATCACTACTGGCAAGAAGATTCCACAAAGGTAAAGGCAAGTTCAAAGGTAAGTTACCCATCATTTGTTTCAATTGCATTGAGGTTGGTCATATTGGTGCTAGATGTCCAAAGAAGAAGAACTATAGAGGTGGTGACAAGTACAAGAGTAGAAGAGATGAAGACAACAAAGATTAAAAAGACAAAGGCAAGAAGTCTTGCTACATTGCTAAAGAGGATGAATCTGATGAACATGATGATGAGGTGGTTTATGTTGCAATGAAGGATGAATCTGATGAAGATGAGGCAACTGCACTTGTGACTTGTGTGAACAAGAATGACAGATGGATCATTGATAGTGGATGTTCACATCACTTGACTAGAGACAAAAGTAAGTTCATTATCTTGAATTGTTATGATGGAAATAGTGTAAGATTTGGTAATGATGCACCCTGTTTGATAAAAGGAAAAGGTTATATCAAATTCACAGACAAGATTTTATGTGACAATGCTTACTATGTTGAAGGACTAAACTATCATTTGTTGAGTGTGTCACAACTGAATAATTTGGGATGTAAGGTTGAGTTTGAAAACATGATTGCTAAGATATATGACACAAATGGTAAACTATATGGAAAGGGTGATCAAACTATAAGTAATCTATTCTATCTTGATATAGAGAATGATACTTGTCTTGTTGTAAAATTTTATTATGTATCGCTATGGCACACGAGGTTATGTCATTTTAATTTTGATAACTTGGTTAGTATTAGTAAAATAAAGAAAGTTAGAGGTTTTCCTAAGTTGAAGAAGCCTGATAATGTAATGTGCAAACAATGTCAGTTAGGCGAAATGACAAAGTCAAGTTTCAAGAGTAAAACCTATACCTCCAAAGGAATACTAGAGATTTTTTATATTGACTTGTGTGGACCAATTAATGTACAAAGTTACAAGGGAGATAAGTACATAATGCTATTTGTGGATGACTATTCTAGGATGATTATAGTTATGTTTATAAAATAAAAATCTGATGCTTTCCAAATGTTTAAGTGGTACTTAGCAAGAGTTGGAAAGGAAATAGGTAAAAATTTGAAATGTTTGAGATTTGACAGAGGAGGAGAATTCACATCAAATAAATTTGATATTTTCTGTAATGATAGAGGAATCAATAGACATACATCTACCCCTAGAAAACCTCCACAAAATGGAATAGCTAAAAGGAGGAAAAGATTGATAATGGACTATGCTAGAACACTCATGATGGAGAAGAATATTTATTTAAAATACTAAATAGAAACTGTAAGTATAGCTATCTATACCTTGAACCATGTGCAAATCAAGCAAGGTACTCATTCATCACCTTTTGAACTATGGTATGGATACTCACCGAATGTAAAATACTTTAAGGTATTTGGAAGTAAGGGTTACATTCTTAAAGATGTTAAAAATTGCAAGCTTGATGCAAAAAGTGAAGAAGGTATATTCTTAGGATACTCCACAAGAAGTAAAACTTATAAGTGTTTGAATACTAACACTAACAAAATTGTGGAAAGTGCAAATGTGAACTTTGATGAACATATAGAAGTATATGAGGCTGAACCTATGAAAGAACTAGAATAATACAAATCATTTGTATACTTTTATGAAGGTATGCTTGTTGAAGAAGATGTTGTAAATCAAGTTACAAATCAATAACAAGTTACAATGACAGACAAATCACACCCTATAAATTTTCAGTTACATTTAGGAATTGAGCCACATTTAGATGCCAAGTTATAGAATGAAGTGGATGCACATTCTGATTCTAAGATTAGTATACATGAAAGAGATGTTGAACTACCTGATAGAGATATGCACAGTGATTTTGAAGCTAAAAGACGAAATGAAAAAATAAAAGCTGAACCAAGATTGTTTAATTATGTAAAAAGGCATCATGCTACTACTCAAATCATTGAAGATAAAGATGCTAAACCAATGACAAGAAATAGATTGAGAAGAGAAACATGTATTCTAAGCATGAAGGAACCAAAATTAGTGAGAGATGGATTAGAAGATGTTGATTGGTACAAAGCCATGGAAGAAGATATTGAACAAATAGAGAAAAACAAAACATGGAACCTAGTTCCTAGACCAGAAGACAAAAATGTGATTGGTACCAAGTGGGTATTTAGAAACAAGCTAGATGAAAATGGTGAAGTCACAAGGAACAAAGCAAGACTAGTTTTTACAAGATATGCACAAGAAGAAAGGATTGAATATGGAGATACATTTTCCCCTATTGCTAGACTAGAAGGAGTAAGAACTCTACTTGCTTATTCTACATACAAAGGTTTCAAAGTTTATTAGATGGATGTTAAATCTGCATTTCTAAATGGCATATTAAAGGAAGAAGTTTACATAGAACCACCAGAAGGATTTTTAATATTAATAATAAGAACATGGTATGTAGACTACACAAAGCTTTATATGGTTTGAAACAAGCACTAAGAGCATGGTATGAGAGACTTCATAATATCTTGTGAAGATTAGATTTGAAAGGACTGATGATAACAATAATATGTACATGAAAACATAAAAAGACAAAGGTATTTTATTATCTAAAATATTTTTTGATGATATCACATTTGGATGTCAAGATGATTTATTTAAGGATTTTGCAAATCAGATGAAGTAAGAATTTGAAATGTCTATGTTTGGAGAGATCAATTTTTTTGTGGGTTTGCAAGTATATCAGATGGAATATGGTATATACATCACTCACTCAAAGTATGTTAAAGAAATATTAAAAACTTTTGGATTAGAGGATTCCAAACTAGTAAGTACACCTATGGTGATTGGACACAAGTCGTCAAAGAATGATGATTCTACTAAGGTAAATCAAACATTGTATAGATCTATGATTGGAAAATTGCAATATGTAGTACATAGCACACCTGATATTGCATTATCTATAGGGATAGTTGCAAGATTCTCTACTAATCCTAGGGAGAATCATTTAATGGCTATTAAGAGACTAATGAGATATCTAAAAGGAACAAAAGAGTTTGTTCTATATTACAAGAAGAATGAAAAATTTGAATTGAGAGCCAACATTGGTGTTGATTGTGCTAGAAACATTGATGCCAGAAAGAGCACTAGTGGAGGAGCATTTTTCTTAAGAAAGAGACTAGTTACATGGACTGGTAAGAAATAAAATTGTATGTCACAATCTAATGTTGAAGCTGAATAATTTGTTGCTGCTATAAATTTCTCAAACATTGTGTAGATCAAATAGCTACTCAAAGGAATGAAAGAAGAAATCGTAGAACCAGTAATATTTTATTGTGATTATACAAGTGCCATCAATATATCAAAGAATCTGGTGATGCACAAAAAGAATAAGCACATTGCAATCAAGTATTATTACTTGAGAGAGTTAGTTCAAGATAAAGAGGTGAAGATGGAATATGTTAACACAAAGGAGAAAATTGTTAATATCTTTAGAAAAGCATTACCTAAGGATGCTCATGAGTATCTAAGAGGTAAACTAGGGGTGATACCCCTATCAAAGGCTATCTAAGTAACAAAGAGGAGTGCCCTACATCAAACATGCTGATATGTATATGTTAAACATTGATGTAGAGGATCTTATTTTAGGAGCTACCTAAAATAATTATAGAGCTAAAACTTCAAATAAGTCACAAGCAAGGTGATAGTGGGAGAAACTAAAGAAATAGAAAAAGCCATATCTACATGTTAAAGATGACAAGTCTTTTGGCATATGTCTTTGGCATTATTGTCAAAGAGGGAGATATTCTACTGATCAATCTAGTATGAATAAGCATAGAGGGAGAGATTTACTGCTCAAGAGGGAGATAGATCAAACCAATATAAATGCTGAGGGAGTGTTTACTAAGAAGATGATATCAAGAGGGAAATATCAAGAGATTGTTGTCAAAGATACATAGAAGAATATAAGATAGAGGGAGAAATCCTAATCTACCTAGTAAGATGGAGTTATAAGAAATAAGTTTGTAACCTAATCAGAAGATAGAGGTTTCTTATAAAGGGAGAGATTTCAATACAAGTTTTCTTTTTGGTATTTTCTTACTATTTTAACCTAGTTAGTTTGGTTGAACAGAGGTGTTTACCATTTGATTGATTTACTTGATTAGTTTGGTTTATCATCAATGCCAAAGAGGGAAATTGTTGAGATCTGATTGAAAAGATCATTGTTGAGAGAGATTTATTGAAAGAGGAAGATTTTTGAAGAAGACTATTTGTTTCAATAATTGTTTTGTCAATTATGTCAAACCTATTATTTTTTGGTAAGACAGGTACTTATAAGATTCAAGTACTATAACTTAGTTGATTGATGAAGAGGATTTGATCAAAAGATGTAACAATAGCACCTAGAGGAAAGATTGAGTTATGATTATGTTATGAAGTATAAGGATCAATTAAGATAATGATGACATGATGTATTGATAATCTACTTAAGGTTATAAAGGGTGGTTACACTTAGAAAGTTTAAAAGAACAAGTTACACAAAGTTTTTTTGCCAAGCTTAACTGAGTGGATAGTAGCTACTAGACAAAGTCAGTGCAAGCTAAGAAGAAAATTAGTTGGAGCTGAGTAAAAGTTCATTCTAGTGTATGTTAAACAAAATAGTTGATGCCAAGTAAAGTTTAATTGATGCTGAGCAATGCAGTATATGCCAGACATCAAAAGGTTGATAATGTTGAGCTGCTGCATTACTTAAAAGATCGAAGATTCCATGAATCTAACTCGACAAGTTTTTTTCTTAGATTTTTTGAACTAGGTGGATAATAAAGTTGATGAGCTAGTGCCGCAAAATTTGAGGTAAATTATTTTTCTAGGAGAAGTTTCTAGAAGAAATATGAGATATGGGGTAGATAAATTATATCCTACTTAATCCATTTGAACCCTAAATTGGACAATGGAGAATAAGTGGCAAAATATCTTAATTTCCTTTTTATAGGGATGGTTGGTCATGCAGCAAGGTTTTAATTTGTGATAATGTAAGGGAAACAAGGAGTCAAGGGTTTTGCTTCATCTAGTGACCTAAGAGAAGAGTTTGTAATGGCATGTTAAGAAAGAAGTCTTAAGGAGATGAATGCTTGAAGGGTGAACAAGCTATCAGAGCTGCAAAGTATGAAGGCTAAGCAAAATTGAGGACTAAATAGAGATCTATAATCTACATGTGAAGTTGTAAGTTGTATTACATCAAAGCCTTATTGTTACTCTCTAAAAATTGTATCAATCTAGGATAAATCCTTTGGATTAAGATTGACCTAACAATCATTTATAAATCATTTAACTAGTTGGGATTCCAAATGAATGGCCTAAAGTCTTCTAACAAGGCTCACCCTTAATAGGGTGATCGAAATCCTTTAATCAGGTCACATTTAACAATGTGTATTATAACCTTTAATAGGGTTGGCCTTTCATAGGGCATCACTTTAGAAGAGTGAAAAGAGTAGCATGTTACTATTGTTTTTTCCCAAATTGGGTTTCCATATAAATCATTGTGTCAAGTGTGTTGATGAATCTATTATGTTTCATGTTTTACATTTCTACAAGTTGATTTGATAGTAGCCTACAAGTTTTAGTGATTGCATAATCTTATGAATGCATGCATGAGTATAAATGTTTGATGGATTTACTAAGTTGTGAAAAGTTTTATTTATATATCTGGACCTTGGATAACTAATTCACCCCCCCCTCTTAGTTATTCTAAAGTATTCCAAAAAAACTTTCACTCATAAATAGCTAAATCCTTTATAAGGTTGTAGATCACCAAATAAGTCAACCCTTCACGCAAAATTAGCTAAATTCATATTTTTAGCAAGAATATTGATGATATCCTTTTGGGCATAGTTATATCATAAGCATGGCTAGAGTAATTAAGAAGATTGACATGTTGCATTCATGACTCTATTTATCATTAATGTCAATATAGTATTGTTTCTGTAAGGATTACTAGAGTAATAGATAGAGAATAAGGTCACATAGAATATATTGCTAATGACACCAAGCATAGTTGAGGATACATTCTACATTTTTTCCTAATAAAGTGAACAAGTGTACATATAGAGAATCAAAGACATGTGAGAGTTCTTAAAGCATTATAGAGAACAATGTGTAGATAGAGTACCTGAGAAGTTGTTTCTATTGTTTGGATTGTATCTCCTAACAAGGATAGAATCATGATGAGAAAAATTAGACAATGATAGTAGAAAAAGTAATGATAATGTTAGTGAGTGCATGAGGTAAGAGGTCACACATGTAAAAAATTTTATTTCCTATGAACCAACAATGTTTTGTAATACCTTAATGAGGTCCTATTATAATTAATTGTGAAAGCCTCAAGGCTGACTCAATGCATTATTTTGAGGATATGGTAAAAAGGAAATTTATTTTTGTTGTGTTGAATTGTGTATGTATGTGAGTGTGAGTAAAGTGTACAAGTGTGAATTGTGCAAGTGATATGCAAATTTGGTAAATGTGTGTAAGTGATCAAAGGGATTAGTGTGATGTGAGTTTGAAGATCTAGTATTTAGATCTCAAGAGGTTTGGTCTGGTCAAAAGGATAGAGAAGGAGTTCAAGATATCCTAAATTATATTATTCTACAAGGAATAATATAGAGGCCACTTGGATAGTGAGTTTGGTAGTCTTGGCCATGAAGCTTTTTGGACAGTGGGTCCATCTTCCTTCTACAACCCCTAATAAGGTCGGCACAACTTCTAATAGGATTGGAATCTCCTAACAGGTATTTAAAGTATTTTGATAGGGATTGATATTTATTGAATGTATTTCATTAGCTCCTAATAGATTCCATCATCTTACAAGGAATTTTTATATTAATACATCATTTTGTGGGTACCATTCCCACCCGAGTTTTCCCTCTAATCCAGGGTTTCCCTATTTAACATATATGATTTTATTGTTTATGTGTATCTTCTTATGGTTGTTGATTATATTGTTTATATTATTAAGGTTTAATAAGGTTAATAATACTTATATTTTTTTGATAACTAATTCAACCCCCCCACCTCTCAGATATCTTGGTGCACTTTACTTTCTAACAATTGGTATCAAAGCTTTAGGTCCTTGAAGGAAAATCTTAACAACTTAAGGAGATCAATGGTGGGGCATTTTGGAAAAGAAATTCCTAAGTTTGATGGAGTTAACTATGATAGTTGGAAATGGAAGATGAAGACATATCTTCTATGTATGGGTCCAAGATATCAGCTAATAATGAAGAATGGAAAGATAATTATGGAAGAAAGTAAACTTGAGGAATATTGTGAAGTTGAAACAGATCTATTTATGTGCAATATGCTTTCTAAAGAAGCATTATTGTCAAATCTTCTTGAAAATGAATATAATTAGGTAAAATCCGTAGAAATATGTCATAAATTTTGAAAAACTTTAGCATATACTTTTGAAGGTGACGTGCATGTTAAGATAATCAGATTATGGAATTGAATATGTTTTTTTCAAGATGATAAGATGATGGAAGATGAATCTATAAGAAGCAATATTGGTAGAATATGAAAAATTATTGTAGGAATTAATTCTTGCAATGGATCTAAATATAAAGATGAGATTATATGGAAGATCTTGAAAACTTTGACACCACCATTCAAGCAGATGATGCAGATGATTGAGAAAGTGATACCACCGACTGAGAAGTTCACCAAAGAGACTTTTCTTGGAAGATTGGAAGAATTTTTTTTTAGCTTGAGGCAATCTAGAGATTTGACTAGAGTGGAGACTTCTTTTAGTGCATTAAGTGTTCACCCTTTCCTGTCAAGAAGTTCTAGTACTAGTGGAGACTATGCTAGTAACCATAGATCAGATATGAGGAGTAAAGAAGAATTTAAGAAGGAATTGCTTTACTTGTAGGGAGAGAACTGAATGGTACAAAAATATTTAAATTTTGGACTTTCAATGAATGATCATTATGCTTCTAAGTATCTAAAACAAGAGAAAAATTATAAGAAGAATTTCAAGTCTAGAAGGTTTAGAGATTGTTTGTATGCAAATGAAGATGATGAATCTAATGAAAGAGTTCAAAGTGAAAGGGATGATGAGTTAGAATTTGTAGTTATAAAAGAAGAATTCAGAGAAGAGAAAGCCCTAGTTTCACAAGTTAAGAAGATAAATGATTGGATCATAGATAGTGGTTGTGCACATCATATAACTAGTAACACGAATACATTTATTAAGTTCAATATGTTGGAAATATTATCATAGGCTAAGTTACTAAGAGGGGAGGGGTGAATTAGTAATGTATAAAACTAAATCCTTAATTAGAAATTAATCCTTCATGAGTATTCTGATTTAATTACATGCATGAGAAACGAAAAAAATGAAAGCATACATAACACTTTTGATACATAATTTTGGTTACCCAAAAACCTTCCAAATAGAAAGTAAAACTGGGGTGGGGATGATATCCACAAGCTTTAGTACTATACTATAAATTTTTCCTATTAAGGCTTATAATGATCACTTTTTATGATTTTCCTTGGTAGGAGCAATAAGAACTGCTAGGTCCACCTTGCAAAAGGATTTACAAACATATGATGAAGTATGCACTTGATAAAGAGATTTACACAAGACTGTTAGTTCTACCTTGTTAAAGGATTTGACTAATCCACTTGTTAGGATGAACTAGTAGCTGATCTTTGATCTATAACTTGGTTTTGTGAATGAGATTCCTTTGAGTGTACAAATCGCCTTACTGTGATAAATGAATTTGTATTGCTCCTTATACTACTATAGCCTTTGTAATTCACTCTTCTGCTCTTCTCTATTTATTCCATTGCTTCCATTTATTACTTTAGATGTGATACAATACATTACATATATACCAATCCAATTAAAAATTACAAAGTCAACCATAATACACGTTTACACAAATATTACAAAGTCGGCCAAAATGTAGAAATTTGGGTTCTGAAGACTGATTCATGGAGTTTTTGATATTTGGTATCTACTATCAATGCTTAGCATCATCATGCACTCAATAGACATAGAAGCTTATTCTATATTGATCACTTTCAAGTAGTCTTGAACTTGGTCTACACTGGTGACTTAGTGAATCTATGAAACTCATCATATAAACTGAATCACTTAATTTGCACTGCATAGCTTAGTCAATGTTATCACTAGAAGCTTGGTATAAAATGAGTCACTTGGTTAACACTAAGTAGCTTGGTTAACACTAGACTTGCATCACATCAACTACAAACTTGGTAAGCACTGCACAACTCAGTTTTCATTAGTAAACTTGGCATACACTGAGATGCTTAGTTTGCACTGCTAATCATCACCATAGTAGTAACTGCTTGGTGCAAACTAAAATTTGTCCAAAGGACTTGGTAGCAACTGTAGAACTCAGTAGCAACTGAAATTCTTGGTTAACACTATTAACTATACAATAAGCTTGGTAGATACTCATAATCTAAATAAGTGTATGTCACTAATAACAAACATGACTAGAATGTCAACAATCTCCCCCTTTGGAACTAGTGATAAAAACATTTATTAGTCAAAATTGAATTCAAGAATGTTCAAGAACATCTTTATCTAACACCTTATGTCTCCAACTTGGTAGAGTATACTATTTTTGAGATTTTTCAAAATTGATTTTGTAAGAGATATATTTATGTACATGGTAATGCTCCCCCATACATAATATATACTATACTATACATTTGATATATACATCTAAATACTTCTTCTACCATTTATACAATATACATTTTCTCTACAATCTACAATTTTCTCCAATCTTCTTTTAATCTTCTCCCCCCTTTTTGACATTGATACCAAATGTTTATGCTATATATTTATACACTAATGCCAAAATGTGACAAGAAATCTAAATGTACCTTTAAGATAAGCATCAAAGTCTTGCCCCATTTCTCCTACAACACCTTGCATGTGTGCAATGCAATCTATACTTCTGCTGCCAATTCTATCATATGGTCTGCAATGGAGAAGTTATTGTCATGGATGAGAATTTTTGAATGTGCAATGTGCTTTTGTAGTGCATCCATGTTTGGGAGAATCATGTTTTGAATATCTATCAATGTGGATCTTATCCTAGCCTCTTCTTTGAGAAATTCTATCTGTATATTTGTTAGAAATTTGATCTTGTTGAATTGGGTAGAGCTTGAACTCAGGTCAAGTTGCAATTGTTGTGCACTTGCCTTTAGATCCCCATCAATTTGTGACAATTTATCTCTTATTCATTTTGTGAAAATTGATGTATCACGTAGTTTACCAAAAAGTAAAGATACATTGATGCAAGAGGTCTCTAGAGAGCCTAAAATAGTAGATAATTCTACTTGATGAATGGAAATTTGTTGAACAATAAGTTCTAAAACTTTATTCTCAAACTTTTAATCATCTTTCTGCAAAAATTTGTCCTGTCCATCCAAATCTTCATTATATTTCTAGATTGCCTCTGCTAACAGATACAAAATTGGTTGAGAAGTATCAACCTCTATGCCTAGAGTCTCTGGTATAATATTCTTAGCATCCTCAATTATTTTGAATTCCTTGTTTATTTCTTTGCTACTTGGCTTTCTTTTGAAGAAGTTTATCAAAAAATTGCATTTGATCAGGATTAAGATTTGAGATGTCAAATTTAGGAATTACAATCTCCTCATCAAAATCTATATCTTCTTCCTTTTCTTTTCGTTTTCCTAAAATAATTTTGCTCGGTTGAGGCTTGGTCTCCACTATCCTTGCACTTATTGCATGCATACTAGGAATGGAAATAATTGTTGAAATGGTAGGACTTGCTGAAAAAGTGGATACTACAATCAATGAAATATCAATAGAAGAAATACCTGGTGTAGCCAAAATTGATGTAGAGGGAAGAGTTTGCAGCTTCGTAGATGAAGTACTTGGCACTACTATCAATGAATTATTGATCTGGACTAGTATAGAGAATTATTGAGTGCTTGTGCTTTCAATGTTGGTCACAATCAATCCCACTAAAGCTATCTTCAGGCTTGGTGTTTTCAATGTTTTTCTTGGAGAGTAAGGAAGTGAGGCTATGCCCACTACAAATATCTTTATTGGGTTAGTCTCCTTAGTATCTTGTGCATCTTCATTGGTAGCTTCCTACCTCTATTCCTCTTCATCATCTACAATATCGAAATGGGTCACCTCTTCATTATCTTTCTCTTCATCTTTCCCCTAATCATCATCATCATTCTTATCACTTACACTAACTAAAAAATGACTTGGCTTGTAAAGAAGATAGACATTATTGCATGTGTTTGTAACATTCTTCACAACATGCTCAATGTCTTTCATCAGAATAAGACAAGTATTCAATCTCAAAGTTAACTTTTCTTCATTTTTTTTAGGGATTTCTTCACCTCCTTGGCATGAGTTGCCTTAGGGTCTGCTCACATATATCTTTTCAATTTGCATGGCATGCTCCCATCTTGTCTTAATCTTGTTCATCAAAGCATTAGGAATTTGTTGAGTAAGCTAGTCAGGAAAGTACTTCCACTTATCCATCTTGGATATTAATATATCTTCTATTTTCTTCTTTTCCTTTGTAATTCTAGTCTCATATTTTAGTGCCTTGAAATTTGTAATGCTAGATCTTGATTCTAACTCTTTCATTCTTTCTATAAAGGTGGGTCGAGACCTCTTGAGGATTATGTCTCCTCCTTCTTTATTTTCTTTCTTCCTAGATGATCTCCTTGTGAACACAATAGTAGGTATCTTGGAAAGTTTGGTAATGATTACCTTACCTTTCTTCTTTAGTGGTTCTTTTTCCTTTAACTTCTCTTCATCTTCTACTTCTTCATCCTCTCCTTTCCATTCCGTTAATAGAAGAGTGGAACTAGTTTTTAGTTTGGTAATCCTCTTCTTACCCTTGTTAACTACTTGAGGGAGTTTTATTTCTAGTTCTATTATGGCCTTTGCCTCATCACAGGTGCCAAAGTAGGCAGCTTTAGGATCAACTGGCTCATTTATCAATTCCTCAATTATGTCTTTAGTTTCGCCAATGTTCACCTTATATCTTAGAGGTTTTACCCAAGCTATTCTTGGCCTAATTACCTGAATGTACACTTTGTCACTATCAATCATGAAAAAAACATCATCTCTATAATATTTAACTAATTTCCTTGGAATCCTAAATTTTTCATTAATTTTTCTCTTTAAATGCATCAAAGTAATTGTTCATAATGCTTGCATAGTTCTCTTCAATTTCAGCAATATACTCATCAATCTAATAAATGACTGGTACATCTTTTCTCCAAATCATAGTACCTTTTGATGGGAAGAATTTCTAAACTTAGAAAAATAAACAGGTCAAGAGTGAACTAAACTTACATGGATTTTTTTTGGAATTTTTAATGATCTCCATGTTTTTATTGAATTGGTTCAATAATAACTTGGCAAGGTCAAGAGAAAGGTTATTCTTGACCACCTTATACGCTAAATCAATTGCTTCACAAGATACACTGTTCAATCTACTCAAACTATAGATTTTGCAGGTGATGACATGAATGTTGAAATTCAATTCCATGTTAGTAGGATAACTTATTTTCATTCCCCTTTCATCCCACTTGGGAAGGGTTTTCTTCTCTAGTTCAACCTGACCTAGGGTTTTAGTCAATTTTACCTTTGGTTAACATGGGAAGAATAGTGATCTCATGGATTATCTTCTTAGTTATCAATATTGGTTGTTACAACCACAATTGACAATTGTGCACATGACTAAGGCTAAATCTTATCCATTTTACTTGAAAATCATGTGGCATGTGAGGAATGTGAGTTAAACCTTTTGTCTCGAGATGTTGATGCTCAGGTTTCAACACACCATCAACACGTAACTCTTTTAAACATTCATCCATCTCTAATGTTTTGATATCTTGAATATCACATTTTAAGTATGAATGGATATCATTAATTAATAGTACCTTAGGAGGGATTTGTGGCTATGCTCCACTTAGATCTGGGTTTTTGCAACTGTAGGAGTCAACTTGAAATTTGATGCTTTCCATTCCACACATCGAATCAAGATGTCTAAACCTCTCTTTATTTTATTGTTGTGGATGTCATCTTCACTCAATAGGGTTTGAGAGAATTTTTTTAAAAAATAGTAACAATTTTCTCAAATCACTTGAATGCTTTAAAGATCACTCTGCACAAATATCTTTTGAAAATTTACAATGAGAAATGACTTCATTTTTACCCTTTTTATCAAATTTTTCCATAAATGCCTAGTAAAATTATTTTCTCAAATGATAGAATGTCATGCAATTCACTTGTATAATTGAATACTTGGTAGTCTTTCATGACTTGGTAACCATAAAAAACTTAGTTACTCCTAACCTTGCTTGGTAGAGTCTATAACCCAACTTTGCTTGGTTAGGATAGTAACTTAGTAGTGACTGCCATCTCTTACTCAGTGATCCCTTTGCATCTTGAATGCTGATATGGATCTTTCATCCTCTCAACTAGAACTAATATTTAATGTCTTCTTCAATATCCTAGTTCTAGTTCTCCTTTCAGAAATCAAATGGAAATGGTGGAGTCACCCAATCCTTGAGTGACTTGATCATCATTACTTGGACTTGCAGTTGTAGAAGATTTTAGAACCCATTGATGTCTCATCTACTTTTTGATGTTATCAACTTTTTCCTTCTTTTCATCTTCAATTCCTCTAGTATTTATGTAGTTCTTGGCAAGATGACCAATTTTTGTACAAATGAAACATCTTTTGGTAGTATCTATTTTCCTCATGTGATGTTTCTCACAATTCATTCCAATGTGTCCAAATTCTCCACAATAATGACATTTGCACCAAGTGTTGCAGTTCCAACCAAATATAGCTTTTATAATCTATTCTACTAGATTCAATATCTTAGTTTTGCATTCTGATGACTTGTGTCCATGCTTTTTTCCTTCAAATTTGAGTTTCTCTTTGCATTCATTTGCCCTATGACCATGCTGATTACAATTGTATCATTTTCCATTGAATTTTGATTTCCCATTGCTTCAACATTTTTTTGATGTATGATCTATCTTACCACAGTGACTGCAAGTAGGTTTTTTATTCTTTTGAGCTCCTTGCTGGGATGATTCACCTTCTTCTATATATCCAATTCCCACTTTTTCTTTTTGTTTGTAATGACTTTGCTTATTCAATTGATTCATTTCTGCTTGAGATTTTATCATTCTTTCATTGGTTTTGCTTTCAATGTTTAGATCATTCTACAATCTTTCATTTTTTGATCTTAGATTCATGATTTCTTCATTTGCATTTGTGAGCTAATCAATGAAGTCTACTTACTAAAGTGATAGGTGTTGAATTTCATTGTTCTTTCCTTCTATCTCTTCTCTTATCTTGTTTTTCTCTTCCATGACTTCACACAATCTTACTGACTGAATTTCTTGCTCTCTTCTTAGTTTTCTTACTTCTTCTTGAAGAGTACTATTCTTTTCCAATAGTTCTTTTATTGCTTCATCAACTTTATCTAGATTTCTTGAATGGATGTCTTCAATTCTTTCTTCAATGTAGATTGGATCATTCATCTATATTGCAAGATCTTTTGTTCCTTTGAGGGATTGAGAGAGTTTCTCTTTTTCTTTCTTGAGTTATCCAATAGCTAATTCCAAATCTAGCTTCTCATCATCAATAGCCTTGTCAATTCTGAATACCTCCATTTCCTTTGATCTTTACTCAAGTTGTTAAACTTTTCTTTGAGAACCACAAAGATTTGATACTGATTTTTGGAAATATAATGATAGACTAAGTTACTGTGAGGGGAGGGCTGAATTAGTAACCATTAAAATTAATCCTTAATGAGCAATTAATCCTTCATTAGTATTCTCATCTAATTGTATGCATGAGAAACTGACAACATTAAAGCTTACATAACACTTTTGACACATAGTTTTGGCTACCCGAAAACCTTCAAAATAGAAAGTAAAATTGGGGTGGGGATGACACCCACAATCTTTAGTATTGTAGTATAAAGTTGGCCTATTAAGGCTTATATTGATCACTTCTAATGATCTGCCCTATTAGAAGCAATAAGGACTACTAGGTTCACCTTGCAAAAGGATTTACAAACATACAATGAAGTATGCACTCAGTAAAGAGATTTGCACAAGACTATTAGGTCTACCTTGTTAAAGGATTTGATTGATCCACCTATTAGGATGAAGAAGTAGTTGATCTCTAATCTACAACTTGGTTTGTTGAATGAGATTCCCTTGAGTGTACAAATCACCTTGCTGTGATAGATGAATCTTTTTTGCTCTTTATACTATTGTAGCCTTTGTAATTTTCTCTTCTACTCTTCTCTAATTATTACATTACTTCCATTTGTTCCTTTGGATGTGATACAATATATTACATATATACCAATCTAATTACAAATTACAACGTCAGGCATAATACAAGTTTACACAAATATTACAAAGTTGGCCAAAGTGTAGAAACTTGGGTTCTAAAGACTAACTCAGTGAGCTTCTGATACTCGACATCTATTTTCAATGGTTGATATCATCATGCACTCAGTAGACATAGAAGCTTAGTCTATAGTAATCAATTCCAATTAGTCTTGAGCTTAGTCTACACTGGTGACTCAAAGGATACTATGAAACTTAGCATATAAACTAAATCACTCAATTCACACTCCATAGCTTGGTCAATGCTATCACTACGAGCTCAATATAAACTGAGTCACTTGGTTAACATGAGTATCTTAGTTAATACTAGATGCATATTAGATCAATTTCAAATTTGATAAGCACTAGACAACTCGATTTGCACTGGCAGACTCAACATACATTGAGATGCTCATTTTACATTGCTAATTATTACCATAGTAGTAACTATTTGGCATAAACTAAAATCTATCCAAAGGACTTGGTAGCAATTTTAGATCTTGGTACCAATTAAAATGCTTGGTTAACAATGTCAATTGTATAATAATCTTGGTAGATACTTACAATTTGAATAAGTGTATGTCACTAATAACAAATATGACTAGAATGCCAACACAATAGTCATGCTGGAGGGATTATTAGAGTTGGTAACAATGCAACTTGTCATATTAAGGGGATAGGATCTATTACTCTTGATGGAAAGACTAACATAGATGATTTCTATTTTGTTGATGGATTAAAGCGTAACCTTTTGAGTTTTGGATAGTTTGTTAATAAGGGATATCAATCACAATTCATAGAGAAGACATGCATTATCAAGGACAAGGATGGTAAGTTTATTGGCACTAGTACAAGATCTAGATTTAATTTTTTTTTAGTTGAAACCTATAGAGATGACATGTTTGATTAAAAAAGTGGATAAAAACTGGTTGTGGCATAGAGGATTTGGTCATATAAACTTTAATAATATTGTGAAGGCTAGTAGTACATTTTTTTAAAGATATTTATCCAAAATAGTGAAGCTTGCTGATGTTGTGTGCAAAAAATGTATTACGGCCAAGTAGAAGAAAAGCTCCTTTCCTAGTAAGAAGTTCTCTACAATAGATAAATTGGAGATTGTTCATACAAATCAATGTGGTTCTAATAAGACAAGAGGATTCTATGGTGAAAATTACTTCATGATTTCTATTGATGAACTTACTAGGATGATGTGGGTAACATTCCTTAAAGAAAAGTCTCAAGAATTTGAAAAGTTTAAGTTATTTAAGAATAGAGATAAGAATGAATCTCTAGTGAAGATTAAAGTATTAAGATTAGATAGAGGTGGAGAATTTACCTCATATAATGTTAACACCTTTTGTGAAGTAAATGGGATTAAGAGTTAGCTATCAACACCTAAGACTCTTGAGCAAAATGGAATTGTTGAAAGAAGAAATAGGTCTATAAACAAAACAAGGAGAGCCATGATGTTTGAGAATGATTTATCAAAGATATTTTGGAGAGAAGTTAACAAAAAAGTATACAAAATGAACAAAGTTCATATTATAAAAGGTACAAACAAGACTCCCTATGAATTATGGTTTGGACATGCACCCTCAGTAAAGTATTTCTAAATTTTTGGAAGTAAATATTATATCAAGATAGATGGTGACATTGGTAAGTTTGATGCAAGAAATGATGAAGGTATGTTCCTTGGTTATTTATTGAAAAATAAAGGTTATATATATTTTAATCAAACAACTAAGATTATTGTTAAGTGTACAAATGTAAAAGTGGATGGAAAGTTTGGATTCAAAGAAAGACTACTGGATTATGTTTATGATGAAGAAGAAGATAATCCTAAGCCTATCATAGAAAATATTCAATGATTTGTAGAATGATGTTCAAGTTGTTGAATAGGGAGAATAACCAAGATCTAAACTTAGAGAAGAAGTAAGAGGTGAGTCAATAATGCCTACACCTAATAGGAATATGACAAATTATCACCCTTCTAATTAGATTATTAGAAGCAAATAAAAAGGAGTTATGAAAAGAAGAAGAGTACATGAAGAATTGTGCTTGATTTCTAAAGTTTAACCAAAGAGTGCATATAAGGCATGCAAGGATGATCATTGGATTCAAGAACTAAAGGAAGAACTAGATCAAACTATAAAAAATGAGATGTGGTTATTGGAACACCTATGATAATTGGTCACAAGTTATCTAGAAAAGATGAGACACTTGTAATTGAGTAGAATAAATACAAATTCATGATTGGAGGTTTTCAATATTTGACTCACACCACACCAAATATCAAAAATAAAGTTGGTATAGTAGAAAGACTTCAAGAAGACCCTAATTAATCATACTATGAAGTAGTGAAGATAATTTTTAGATATTTGAAGGATACACCTAATGTTGTCTTGTGGTTTGACAAAACAAGTGACTTTACATTATGTGCATACACTGATGCAAATTGGGTAGACAGTATGGATGATAAAATGAGTACAAGTGGTGGAGCATTTTTTCTTGGAGGAAACTTGGTTTCTTGGTTGAGTAATATAAACATGATTGTATCTCACAAAATATAATAGAATAAGAATTTGTAGAAGCAACAAACAATTGTAATAAAATCATGTAGATGAAACAAATGTTGAAGAATTTTAGGATAGATTTTATGGAACCTATTATCATATATTGTGATAACACAAGTATAGTAAGTATGTTTGAGAATATTGTGTTACATTCTAAGACTAAGAATATATATAATATGTTAGAATAATAAAGTTTTTCCTTATTAATTAAATCATATTGATTTAATTATTAATTCACTTATTATCTCTAGTTTACTTAAGCTAAACTTTGGGCATATAATAATTAATTCTTTTATTAATTATTATCATGCAACCTAGGTTTTACCTTTTTAAGGTTTTGATCTCCTTTATAAAGATTAATCTCTTTGTAATTACATTCATTGAGTTTTGATAATAACAATTTCTCTTTTTGTTCATCAAGAATGTCTCATTTATGGATCTGGCAATTTTAGCCTCCATAGCTTTTTGCTTCTCTCTTCTATGATAAGTCTTTGCATGTAGGTGATTCGTGAGAGCTATGGGGTTGATCTTTCATCAACTTCAACATGGTATCAGAGCTCTAGATCTCCATGCCCCTATTCTATTTATGAGAGGTTTGGCTTGCCTTTTAGATCTGCATTTTTTCTTTTAGAGGGTTTCATTTTTTAGAGTTTTTTTTTTGTATTGGATTCGAGGGGTTACCTTTTTTTGGTGCACTTTGAGCCCAAAAAAATCTCACTGTTGAGGTTAGAATGCCCAAAAATCTCTATTTTCATATACAATTTTTCCAATTTCGACACAACTGGAATCTCAAGCAAAAAAACTTGCTCCCAAATTGGTCATGTTTCTAAAGGTGGTGATTTTATGATTTTTGGCACATAAATTGAGGTTTTTGGAATGGAAATTGAGATTTTTTTGAACAAAATCAATATTTTTTAGTATTGAAATCGAGACAGTCTATGGTATAGAACTGACATGCTTCTGGAGGTGATTTTGGTACGAAACCTACATGCTTCTTGAGCTAGTTTCTGGTATGAACTTACACACTTCTCAAGGTAATTTCTATTACTAGTGGACATGCTTCCTAATGCATTTTGGCATGATTCCCTAGTCAATGATTATTTATTTTTCCCTTTCAACTCTTTTTTGATCTACTTGTGGTTATATGGTTGTAACTTGCTCATCTGGATTCCATTTTTCACAAACAAGATATCATCAAAAAGTTGATTCAGAGTCTGTCGTGATGGTGTAATTTATTTTTATTTTTTAATATTGTTTGGTTTCTAGGTTATGCAGTCAAATTTAGATGTTCTATTTTTCACGCCGAGAGATATACCTTGAGATATTCTATTTTCTAGATTTTGCTTTAGGTATATCCCATTCATTTTTTTTGTATTTTGGTGGATACATTGGTTTTTTCAAGCATAGAGATTGATTTTTTATTTTAGATAATTTTTTATGGGTTGTACACTCTCTTGTATCAACCTTATGTCTCTTTTGATCTTTGTTGACATCCTTTTGTAGTATTTTTGCAAAGGCACTAAGATAAAGTGCCACTTTATTGCATTTCAATATCTTGCACATCTTTGTGTTTTTTTGTACTCACACTACATTCTAAAGTGCCTTGGGGGGTTTCATGTAGGCCATATTCACCATCTTCTTTTTTCTAGTGAGTGTTCTTTCCATGACATTAGCTTCATGATGTGTTGATGGCATGTTCCATTATACGTGTTTGTACTTCTTTTGTACTCTTGATGTTCCTGGTTCTTCTTTCTAAAGCATATATTGCATTTAGTTTCAATGTTTGCATCTTTCCTCTTAGTATTATGGGGGTTATATTTTTTCTATTGCTTTCTTGGTTTGATGGAGTGAGCTATATATTCAATATTTGATCCTATGTACTAGGTGATTATAGTGCCTAGATACCTATGCATTTTGGTGGATGGATCATTTACCACATAGATATTCTTTCATTCCTATTTTTGGAGGCCAAAAAGATACCTTCCATCTTCTATTGATCATCTCTTCAAACTTAGTCTTCTCTACCTAGTCATGTTCTATATAGTGGAGGTTCTTTAGATCAAAAGTTTGGTAGTGTTTGCAACTTCATGCTTCAATGGTGTTCTTCATAATCATCTTTTATTCTTATCATCTAGGATATTCCTTAGTTTAGAGGCTTCTTCAATCCTTTGCTAGTTATTTTTAGCATTATTTCCATCTCTTTTTGGAGTATAGTTTTTCCCATGTGGTTTTCTTTATTTCTCCTCTTTTTAAAGATTTAGTTATGCTTAGGTACCTCATTAGGCCTTATTGCCAAGATCCAAATTTACTTTCAATAGTAGCTTCCTAGTTTTTAGCTACTCCCTAAGTTAATCAAGCTAAACTTTGGATAATAGCAATTTCTCTTTTTGCTCATCAAGAATGTCTCATCTATGGATTTGGAAATTTTAGCCTCCATAGGTTTTTTCTTCTCTCTTTCATGATAGGTGTTTGCATGTAGGTGATTCTTGGGAGATGTGGGGTTGATCTTTCATCAACTTCAATATATTAAGTATCATGTTTTGTGAGAGAAAGTTGCAGAGAAAGAAATCAGATTAGAGTATGTGAATACAAATAGTAGATTGCATACATTTTTATGAAGCATTTTCCTAAGAATACATTTGAGTATTTTCAAGGTATGATTGAGGTTATAACCCTTCCTACTTGTGAGTAGATGATACAAAGAGTACATTAGTGTAGTGGTACAAAGCACTATTATTTGTCTAGACTGAATGTTGATGCTTCATGTATGGGGGAGTATATGTGATGAGAAGAGTCATCAAGAAATCCAAGTAGCTAGTATAGAAAAATGTCATTGGACACTTGATATGGTTGAATACTTTGAGAAAATGATTGGAATAATGAAGACTTTTCCATTGATGTCAAAGGGGGGGAGATTGTATGAAAACAATCTTCTAACAGTATGTGGGAGATGTATATGGAGAAGAAAATGTATGGGGGAAAATTGTTCAATGTCAATAGGAAATAAATCAATGGGGGAGAAGTGTGAATAATTGATTCCATCCATGAAAGGATGAGAAATAATAGATGGATATTTTTTCTTGCAAGTTTGAGATTTGATTGATGAAGACGATTTGAAAAAAAGAGAACAAAAACAACAAAGTTTGATTTGGTATTCTTGGAACTTCAATATTTTCATCTATGTTTCCATCAACACAGAAGGGGGAGATTATTAGCATGAATTATAATGATATTAATTTAGATGAGTATTCTAAGAATTGCTAGATTATTTGAGAGGATTGGCATGTTGCATTCATGACTACATTTTTCATTGATGTCAACATAGTAGTTTTTTTTTTAAGGAGTGAGAACTTAACAAATGGAGAATGAGTTCATATGGACTAGGTATTACTAATGTGGTTAAGCATAGTTTAGGATATTTTCTACATTGTGTCTTGATAAAGTGGACAAGTGCATGTATAGAGAATCAAAGACATGTGAGATTTATTCAAGAATTATAGATGACAATGTGTAGACAAAGTACCATAGAAATGGTTTCTAATGTTTGGATTTTATCTTCTAACCAACATAGAATCATGATGAGAAAAGTTAGATAGTGATAGTAGACAACCTAATGATGATATCAACAAGTGTGCATGGTCAGAGGCTACATATGTGAAAATTTGTATTTACTATGAAAAAATAGTGTTTTGTAATTGTAAAAAGATGTAATTTTTTGCAATACCTTAATTAGGTGCTATTATAATTAATTGGGAAAGCCTCAAGGATAACTCAAAGAATTATTTTGAGGACATGGTATAAAGGAAAGTTATTTTATTTATGATGAAGTGTGTATGTATGTGAGTGTGAGTAAATTATGCAAGTGTGAATTGTGCAAGTGATATGCAAAGTTGGTAAATGGTGCAAGTGACCAAAAGGATCAAAGTGATGCGAGTTTGAAGATCTGGTATTGAGATATGAAGAGGTTTGGTTTGGTCAAGAGGAGAAAGAAGGATTTCAAGATATTCTATGTTCTATTATTCTATAAGGAATAACATGGAGGCCAATTGAATAGTGGGTTTAGTTATCTTTCCCTCTAAGCTATTTGGAGAGTGGGTCCATCTACCTTCTACAACTCCTAACAAGGTTGAAATATCCTAATAGGGATTCAAAATCTCCTAATGAAGACTAATATGTACTAAATATATTTCATTCGATCCTAATAGAGTCCATCCTCTTACAAGTATTTTTATATATTAGTACATCATTTATTGGGTACCATCCCCACTAGGGTTTCTCTTCAGTCAAGGGTTTCCCTAGTTAATATATCTAGTACTATTGTGTATGGATATCTTCTTATGGTTTCTAATTATATTGTTCACATGCTTAAGGTTTAGTAAGGTTGATAAAAGTTATACTAATCTAATATATTCACCTCCCCCCTCTCAGTTCTCTTGGTGGACTTTACTTTTTAACACTTATATCAAGCTATTTTGAGATTACAAATTGCCAAATTGGTCAAGGGTTTACTTGTTATGAGATTTGAGTAGGAGATTTTGAAATGATGACATCTCTTAAATTTTTTGAAAAGGTGGGAAGGGTGATCATGCCTATCCCTAGAAGATATTTTTTAAACATCTAAACATCTATGTTTTGGAATTACAATAGAAAACATAAACTTTTGAGGGGGGGGGGGGAGGTGGTGTTGAATCAACAGTTTAAACTTTGACCCATATAACATTCGCCACACATTTATCTCAAACATTCATTAAGTAAACTTGAATACCATGTAAAGAGTGTACATCTAAAGCATGTAAACAAGTAAACATTCACACATGTATTACACTAGATATGATTAGCTAGAAACCCTCCAATGAGAAGGTAAAACTAGGGTGGGATGACACCCACAAATATTCACTACTGTAGTAATAAAGTGTATCCAATGAAGGTTACAATTTTTTATCATGAAACATGATCTACCCTGTGAAAGGTCTACCCTATTAAAGGCTTACAAAGATTGTTAGGTATTACTCTATTAAAGGATTTCAACATGCTATTAGAAGTGTGCCTTGTTGAAGGACTTTAACTCACAACTAAGCACCTTGTTAGAATATTTCATTACAACCTATTAGGAATATTCTATTAGGAGATTTAATTGATTCACTTGTTAGAATGACTCAACACTAGTTAGTACTTCATTTCTTGATGATAGATCACCTCTAAACTAATGTATTCTTGATCCTTCCTTGATCAAATGTCTCTCTACTATATGTTATTCCCTTCCTTTGTTCTCCTTTAACTAATTTTGAAATGAAATCTTAGTTCACAATACCTTAGTCACCATGAATGCTCTATTTGTGCATGCAAACTTCTCTTTTCTCTCCTTCCATGCAAAATTGTCCTCCTTAAGAAGACATGGGTGACTTAGTGTTAGGTATGAACCAATGGCTATGATTCATCCATTTTTCCACTTAAACCTTCCCTTTTCCTAATTGGCTACATCTAATTCATAGGGATTCCAACTTAAGATTCATCCTTATCTCCAAGATATCATAATTCAATCTTTAAGTCAGCTCAAAAATGGTTTACATAGTAGTTTGTGCCATTAGAAACAACTATGGTAAAACTATCTTACTTGGCATCTAAAGTCTCTAATGCTCAATATATACTATTTTCTATACTATGACTCGACATCTAAATGACTCAACATGCACTATTACTCAACTCCTAAATCACTCAGCATACACTATCTACTCAACACTTGAGTAACTTGGTACATGAGTGACTCAGAACTCACTATGGAATCAACATGCTCTATCTTATACATGTTGTGCTCAGCATCTACAAATTGTTCAACATGAACTAAGTTAATGACTTAAGTGTATAGACACTCACTTGTCAAAACTAATATGAGATCAACAATCTCCCCTTTGGAATGAGTGTAAAAAACACTTGGTCATACATTAATATCCTTATTCGTAAAAGCATAATATATCTCTTCTTTTCCTTATGTAGAAAACTTCAAAATTTCAAAATTTTATAACAACTTATACCTAAAAAATTGATAACTCCCCCTAATTTAATACGTCTATTCTATATTCAAAATTTTTTACTCCTATTGAGTAAATGTGTCTCAACTGATACTCTTTGACTTTCTTCAACTAATACTCTACTCTCATTCTCCCCCCTTTCTTATTTTCTCCCATTTTCTATATCTCCCCCTTTTTGACATTGATGTCAATGGGTTATACATTGATACTGTGTTTGTCCAAGAAAGATTTATGGACCTCAAGAATAATTTTAAGAGTGAAATCCCAATTTTCACATGCTACATCCAAAGACTTAATTTGGATGTAGTAAAGTGGACTAGGCAATCTAATGTAGAAAGATTGGGGTCTTTCTTCATAAGAGTTTTTGCATAGCCTAATTCCCTGTGCAAAATCTCCATGTGAGGAGTCAAATTTGTTTGGATGCTAATTAGTTTGGCCCTTATGTTGGCTTCTTTGATAGATAATGTTGCTAACTGACTTTGGGTTTGCAATAAATCTCTAAAATGCTTTTCACTTTGAGCTGGATTTATAAGAAATTTCAAACTTGATGAATTAACTTGACTTTCAAAAATCAAAATTTGACTCCTTGTTTCTTGTGTGAAGAGTGTGGGGTTGCATAGTTTTATGTATAGTGAGAAAATGTTCTCAAGTACCTTCTTCACACTTTGTACCTTAGTTTCCAATGCAGCTTGTGTAAGTGTTATGTCACCTAATATTTTCTCATTCACCTTGCTTTGAAATTTCTTATTAGACCATTCTAATATGTTTGTGTTTGTACAAAGGTCTATATCACTTACCTTTTCCACCAAATTAGCTAATTGTTCAATAAGTGTCTTGGTTTCATCTAGATTAGGTAGACTAAATGCATCTATAAAGATGTCTTTAAGATCAAGCAATGCTTGCTTCTACTTCTGCTCCCTTCTAAGCACTTCCTAATGCTTCTTTCTAGACAGGGCTTCTTGTAGTATGCCCATCTGCTCTATTTTCATTATGGAATAATCATATTTTGGTACAAAAATTTCTATTGGTCTCACATTGGTTTTGACAATTGAGTGTTAACACACCTAACCAATTCTTTAGTTGATGTCAAGTATAATATAGAAGCTGAACTAAAATGTATGCCAAGCTAGAAAATTCAATAGGTGTCAAGTGAACTTCAGGTGTCAAGTAATCTTTAGGTGCCAAGAAAAGTTAAAGTACTAAGCAAAGTATAGATGCCGAGTCACTATAGATGCCAAGTGAAACATAATTTCTATAGGAGCTGAGTGAACCAATTTTTCTATATGTGTTGAGCATCAACAACTAGTATGTGTCGAATAACACAAAATCAACATATGAGTTTGTGCCTTCACAAACTCATATGTAAACCATTTTTGGAGCCAACATGGGATGAATCTCAAAGAATCTTGAAGGTAAGATTGAATCTCTTGCATTACCTATGTAATCAACATGCAACCAATAAGAAAACATTAGAAGGCATGCAATGAATAGGAAACATGCAAGAAATGAGTGGGAAATGTAGATCTACTATTGTTCATAGATTCATACCTAACCCTAAGCCTTTGAAATATTTAAAAGGAAAACAAAGGCACATTATGCGAGAGAGAGAGAGAGAGAGAGAGAGAGAGAGAGAGAGAGAGAGAGAGAGAGAGAGAGAGAGAGAGAGAGAGGATATGCAAGATAGAAGTGTATGGGTGAATTATAGAAAAGTGCAAAAGGGTAAAAGACATAGTGAAGAACAGAGAAACATTGCAAAATCTAGTTGATGAAGAATAGAGTATTAGAACTTTGAAGAGTGACATATCAGATCAAGCAAGGATCAGAGTGATAGAGAAAAACAAGGATCTAGAATCAATAATTGAAGATTGCAAAGCTATTAGGCCAAAGATTTTCTAAAACTCTCCAAAAATTGTATTAGATATGGAAATCCTATGGACATAGGTTGGCCTAGCAGCCATTTGAAAATCCTTTGATAGGGTGGCATTCCAAGTGAATGTACAAAAGTCCTTTAACCAGGCCTACTTTCAGTAGGGTAGTGAAATCCTTTAACTAGGTCACTTTTAATAGAGTGTAAAGTCTTTAACAAGATAGGCCTTTCATAGGGAAAACCATTGGAAGTGGTCAAACATTATAACCTTGAATAATTACACATTGTTGCAATGATATTTTGTGGGTGTCATCCTCACCCCAACTTCATCTTCTCATTTTGGAGAGTTTCTGGGTTACCAAATTTGTGTGTTATCTATTTTCATGCATGTCTTTACTTTCATGTTTGTTAGATAGATTAGATGCATGTGAATGGTTTTAGTTAAAAGGATTTGAAAAGGTTAAAGTTAGTTACTTCTAATTCACCCCCCTCTCAGAAATAAATCTTCCCACTTGTTAATTTCAACAATTGGTATCAGAGCCAAGTTCTCAGAAGGAGGAGCCTCAAAACTTGGAGAAAAGATCTAGAAATAGAAGTCTAAAAACTTGGGAAGATCATAGAGAATTAGGTAATTGACATACAACTTGCTTTACATTCTTTGGAAGAAGCTAGAGGAGAACTGAAGAAATCTTTAAAAAGAAAGAGAGATTGCCATAGCTAAGAATGACACACAGTACAAGGAGATTGACACCTCAAATCTATTTTCAAATGGAGATTCCAAAGAGTTTGATGCAACAATAGTAGACCTAATGAAGAAGAATAGAGCTTAAGTAGAAGAAATTAGAACACTCAAACTTGAACAAGAATCACAAGCCATGATGCTTTGTGAGGTGACCAAACAGAAGAAAAGAGCCATTGAAGATAAGGCTATGCTAGAAGAAGACAAGAGAAACCTTGCCAAAAAACTAGAAGAAAAGTCAACTAAGCTTGCAAGTTTCTCAAACATGCAGCTAGATACCCTGAGTCAGATGATGAATGCACATCATGAACTAAATGTCAAGGATATTGAGATCTCTACACTGAAGATGCAAAATGAACAATTGCAAAATGACATAAAAAGAGAGAAGGAGATCACAAAAAGCTTCAAAAAATCTAATGAGGTCATCAAGTACTTTGAGTAGCTGCTGAAATCACCAAGGGCTAGCAATGACACTTCAAGACTAGGTTACATTAGCATTGAATAAGGAGAACCATTGAAGACTACAAAAGAAAGGAGTAACAAAGGTAAGAACACTAAACCTACTTGTCATTTCTATGGTGAAAAGGGACATACCTCTAATGTATGCAAAAGAAAAAATGCCCATCAGTAAGACAAGCCTAAGAATGCAAGTTATTGTCATAAGTGTAAAAAGCAAGGACATCAAGCACATAGCTGTAGGACTAGGATTATCAAAATACCAAAATTTGAAGGTCACGACTACAATTGCAAGAAGTATGGACATAGATCTTTTGAGTGCAAATCAAAAATTATGTGGACATCAAATCAGACAACAAGGGAAGGTAAACATGGTTATCACTACAATTGGGACTACAACACCAAGCATAGTTGTCATTACTGTCAAGAATATGGACACATTCCTAAAAATTGTGTAAGGACACATTCTAGAGGGAACTATAGCAGATGGTTGAGCCAAATCACATCTTTTAGTTGCTTGAAGATTGCTCATATTAGCAAGAATTGCCCAAAAAAGTCAAAGGTACCCAACTCAAAGAATGACAAAGGAAAAGAGAAGGTAGATGTTGAACACATCAAAGGAGAAATGAACAAGAAATGGAAGAAGAAAGATGGGAGTAGCACATCAAATGAAGGGATCACTTTTCCTAACAAGTCAAGTGGTCACACTTCATCAAATTAAGCAAGAGAAGGCACAAGGGACTAATTCAAAAAGTTTTATCATACATCAGTTCCTAGAAAAGAAAGTACTGAAAAAATAATAGATTAGCATGAATAAAGTTTCAAAGTGAAAAATTCAAGATTTCATAAGTGTTGCCGAGTTTTCTTCAGATGTTGAGTAAAAATATAGTACAAGTCGAGTTGATTTTCAATATTGTAGGAGATGAGTTGGTAGAGGAATCTGATTGAAGAAGAAATCTCAATGGAAGTTGAGTAAGTAATACTCCAATGGAAGCTAAGTAATGTAGAATCCTTAAGAAGCCTAGTGGACAGTTGCAAATGCACTAAGCATTGAATTCAATGAAAATAGTGTATATTATCATATTTTCAATCATTTTTCCTCATTGAGAATGAAGAGCAAAGATGAGAAAGAGCATAGAGTGAATCTAAAGTAGAAAAACTAGTATATAAAAAGATTTCAACAACATTCCAAGCATGATTTCATCAATTTCAAGGTATTTATGACTATGTCGAGCTATGCAGTTTCGTGTTTTCTTCATATTGAAACCCTAGATTGTATAAAATGGCTTCTAGTTCTAGAAAAACTCAAGAGAAGAAATAATTTGAAGTCCAATTAGTCTCCAAAGAGGTTAGACAACTTTATTTTCCATCCAATACCTGAAGTTGCACACAAGAATGACCCAACAGGAGCCCTATCCATCATACCCCCTAAGGTTGTAATGGTTCAAGATGTAAGGAAATGCTATAATTGCAAGATTGTTGCCATAGGTGACATGGAAATGAGGGAGGCATATGAGAAATTATGTGAAAATGGAGTATTGAAGCAAGAGTACAAAATTGTTGAGAGGAAGGGTTTAACACAAGCCCTAGAATTCCCCACCATTTTCAAGATAGAATGGATTAGACTAGTGTTGAGGAGAATGCATGATGGTAGTTTATGGTTGGAGTATGGTCCTATAAAAATCACAAAAATAATTTTACATAGAGTGATAGGGTATCCAACCCTAGATCAACCGAAGACGCTTAGAAATGATTCTAAGGAGGCAATTGAGAAAAACACAGGTGCAAAATGGAATAAGAGAGGGATGACAATCGACACTATCTAAGACCCTCTAGTTGACTTTGTAGTTAGGGTCATTGCACACAAATTCTATCAATCTAGTAGACTCAATAATGTGCCTTCTACTATAGTAGATGTAGGATACAAACTAGTAAAGAAGGATCATACATATGATCTTGCAGAACTGCAACTACAAAAAATCAATGAAAATATAGCACCAATTAGGATAACAAAGGGAGCCCAATGCAAATTTGGTGCCATTTTGATATGTATTTTCTTTTATGTTGAGAATGAATTTCCTTCTTTTGGCAAAGTCGCATGGAAAACTGATAGGTCAATCATAGCTCAAGTCAATGAATACATTGAGTAGATGGGAGCTAATTTTGAGACCTTGATGATTAGTTATTTTGAGAACTATAAGAACAAAGTAAAGCAAAGGCTCAGAATTCTAGTTTCCTTAGTAGAGAAGCATGTAAATGATGTATGTTTTCTTGTAGATATATACTATACATACATACAAGCCGCCATACTAAGAGTGAGATGGTTAAGACCTCTTGGTTATGAAATAAATATAGATGAAGCATCAGCAATAATAACTACATTATTGGCAAAGGAAATTGACAAGGATGCACTGCATTTTGGAACTTATGGCATGGTGAGATCAAAAATGGATATGGAGCTGAAGGCTACCTCCACTTTGAAGAAGAAGGACAAGCTAGTTAAAAAGATGAAAACTAAATTTGGGGAAGGTACTGTAGAAGAAGTAGAATAAGAAGATGAAGATGCTAAGGGTGCTAAAGAAGAACAAGATTAGGGGCCACTTGCCTTAAACCAAGGAATGGGAGAAGATGCAGATGAAGAGGAAGGTGCCGAGTAGGAAGCACCAAAGGCTGAGTATAAGAAGAGAAAAGCTCAAAAATAGCCAACTGCACAGCCCAAGGGAAAGAAGAAGGCTACAAAGCTGAGCCAAGCTAAGCCAACTACAAGGGCTAACACCAGGGCTACGACTCAAGGGGCAAAAGAATAGGAAAAATAGAAAGAAACAAAACAAGGAGGACCCATAGAGTAGAAAAAGAGAAGAAAGTGTGTTGAACATCTTGAATTAGATGAAGAGAGAACATAGTCTAATGAAGAACAATTAAGATTGGTATGACATTCTACCACATCTAAATTGGAAAAAATTTGCAATAATATTAGAGATAATGCAGATTTAACTAGTCTAAAGACCATAGATTTCAAAAATTTGTCAAAGGAACAAAAAAACATAGTGGAAGAGTCCATCTACACTATGATTGCTAAGTTAAAGACCACCCCACTTGAACTAGATAATTCAATGCCTAAGGAGCCAAGCTCATTAGTTGAGAATAAATGGCATTACTATCTCAAAATGGAGAAAGAAATAAGAGGATTCCACATTGGCTCATGTAATGATAGACCTTACTAAAGGTCAAATAATAAAGTCTAGTAAGAAGCATGGGAGCAAATTTGCACCCAAATATAGAGGCTTCAAAATTTTGCAAAATCAAATAGAAGATGTTGTCCAAAAGTTCACACAAATGTGGAAACTAATATATGGTTTGGAAACTATGAAAGAAGGGTAGGAAGACCCATTTGAGGGTAGAAATGATGAAGAGGAAGAAGAGAATGATAAATAGGAGGAAAGAGAGAAAGAAAAAGATGAAGGAGAGAATGAGACAAAAAAAGAGATAGTGGAGAAGACACATGGTGAGGAATAATAGGAAGAATAGAGTGTCCAAGACACCCAACTACCACCACCAATTCCTCCACACACAACACCTATAGAAATAGTAATTGTAAAAAAATGTTCCTGACACCTCAAGTTAGAACATCAATCCTTTAACTATAGGGGATCTCAAAAAGATCCTTCACCAATCTACACGGCAAGCACAACTGTGTACAAATCTAGTTTTGGTGAGTGTTGATGAGGTATAGAAAGCTATAATAG
Source organism: Cupressus sempervirens (assembly GCA_028749045.1). Classification (NCBI taxonomy): domain Eukaryota; kingdom Viridiplantae; phylum Streptophyta; class Pinopsida; order Cupressales; family Cupressaceae; genus Cupressus; species Cupressus sempervirens. The sequence continues at coordinate 400,598,233 of CM053784.1, read as the reverse complement.
AGATAACAAGGGAAAGGGAAAGCACACAAGACCAATCTACAAAATCTCCCACAGCTACAACAAATCAACCCAAAGAGCAAGAGGAACAAGAAAAAATTGCTAAGGTTGATTCTACAATAAAAGTGACAACAACTACCGAGGAGAAAGAAAAGGAACAAATAGGGCAAGATGTTCCTACTACAAAAAGTCAAGGTGCACCTCCAAAAATTATCATTATTGATCAAGGTAGTAGAGAAGAGGAGAAAGAAGAAGACAAAACCCCTAAGGAGAAGGAGGCAATAGAAACGTTGGTAAACTTGCCTACCCTAGGGACTCCTAATAAGAAGTTGAGCACTAATACAGTACCATTGTAGATTTCAGCACTAGGCTCAAGCTCTACTAAGGTTGCAAGGGTACTTCACTATGGAGACCCTACACTTGATGAAGAAATAGTCATACCCATCTATGACTCAAGAACCATGAATATACAATAGATAAATGAAGTGCAAGAGGCACTAGAGAGGAGGAAGAAACAAGAAATACTCAAAAATGAGTTTAGGAAAAAGCAAGAACTGGTAGAAATCAAGGATATATTTCTTGATGCATTTAGCTTACAAGTACCTGATGAAACCCAGCCCATAATGGAGCAACTATCCAACATTGTGGATCAGGTACAAAATGAGGACTTAGAAACTAATGTTAAATTATTAGAATGGTCAAAAAAGAAGTTTCAAATGAAAGTAAATGAGAAAATATCAAGTGAAATAGCACTTTCACAAGTTGAATTGGTAAAGAAGACTGAAAAAGTGAAGAAAGTACTTAAGAATGTATTCTCACTATACAACAAGTTATGTGATTCCTCATATTTCACATAGGAAACTAGCCAAAGGATACTGAGCTTGGAACAAAATATAAAGATTTCCAGCACACAACTACCAAAAGATCCAGCTTAGAGTGAGAAGCATTTTGTAGCTACACTTCACACACAAAAAGAATTAGCTATATTGATATCAAAAGAGGCCAATATTAAGGCCAAATTGATGCAAATTCAATCTTCCATAACCCCACATCTGGAAGTACTCCATAAGGAGCAAGCCTATGCAGAAAATGTTCTAAAGAAAGATCTTAATATTTCTACTCTAGAAGGCCTTGTACATTTTGTAGTAGAGACAACCATCCAACACATGTCATTGGAGATATCTTTAGATAATTTGGATGCTTCTCTCAATATGATTATGGAGGTAAATAAAACATTTTTGGAAAAGTATTCTATTTATCCTTAGGACCCTTTGACATAAGTGTCAAAAAAGGGGGAGAATAATACATTCTTTGGGATATAATTCATTATTTATTGTATCTAATAAGAATGAGGTGATATAATGTTTTGGGGGAGATGTGAATAAGAATGGCTATATACTACATTCTTTGATGGAAGAAATAAAGAATATCCAAAGGGGGAGATATTCAAATTCACATTTGAAGGAAGTAAAAAACCAAAAGGATTCAAACCTACAAGAAGGTGTGAAAAGTTAGCAGATACAGAGTACAGGGAGCAAAAATAGGGTACAAAGAGATATACAGTATAGACAAGGCAAAAAGTATCAGATATATCAAATTGAGACACATTCAGCACAAGAATTTTTGTTACATGAATGGGAATGGCACATTAGCTCAGAGGGAATTACAAGATTTTGAGGTATACAAAATTTTGAATAAGTTTTTGAAGTCTTGTACATATGCTAAAAAAAATATGTAGTATACTCATAAAGATTAGATTTATAATGTGTAGTTAACCATTTTTGCCACTCATGTCAAAGGGGGAGATTGTTGGTCTCACATTGGTTTTAACAATTGAGTATCAAAATACTTAACCAATTATTTAGTTGATGCCAAGTATAATACATAAGTCAAACTACAATGTATGCCAAGCCAAAAAATTCAATAGGTTCTGAGTGAACTTTAGGTGCTGAGCAATCTTTAGGTGTAGAGAAAAGTTCAAGTGCCAAGAAAAATATAGGTGCTAAGTCACTATAGATTTCGAGTGAAATAGAATTGCTATAGGAGCCGAGTGAGCTAGTTTTCCTATATGTGTCGAGCATTGACAACTAGTCTGTGCTGATTAACACAAAATCAGCATATAAGTTTATGCCTTCACAAACTCAAATGTAAACCATTTTTGGAGCTGACATGGGATGAATCTTGAAGAATCTTGAAGATAAGATTGAATCTCTTGCATTACCTATGTAATCAACATGCAACCAATAAGAAAAGTGCAGAAGGCATGCAACCAATAGGAAAAGTGCAAGAAATGAGCAAGAAATGAAGATCTAATATTGATCATAGATTCATACCTAACCCTAAGCCTTTGAAATCTTTAAAAGGAAAAAAAAGTTGCATTATACAAAAGAGAGAGAGAGAGAGAGAGAGAGAGAGAGAGAGAGAGAGAGGATATGCAAGATAGAAGTGTATGGGTGAATTATAGTAAAGTGCAGAAGGGTAAAAGACTTAGTGAAGAACATAGCAGCATTGCAAAATCCACTTGATGAAGAATAGAGTATCAAAACTTTGAAGAGTGACATATTAGATCAAGCAAGGATCAAAGTGATAGAGCAGAATAAGGATCTAGAATCAGCAATTGAAGATTGCAAAGCTATCAGGTCAAATATTTTCTAATGCTCTCTAGCAATTGTATTAGATATGGAAATCCTATGGACTTAGGTTGGCCTAGCAGCCATTTGTAAATCCTTTAATAGGGTAGCATTCCATGTGAATGTACAAAAGTCCTTTAACCAAGCCTAATTTTAGTAGGATAGTGAAATCCTTTAACTAGGTTACTTTTAATAGAGTGTAAAGTCTTTAACAAGATAGGCCTTTCACATGGTAGACCATTGGAAGTGGTCAAACATTGTAACCTTGAATAGTTACACATTGTTGCAATGATATTTTGTGGGTCTCATCCCCACCCTAATTTTACCTTCTCATTTTGGAGGTTTAATGGGTTACCAAATTTGTGTGTTATCTATTTCATGCACGTCTTTACTTTCATGTTTGTTAGATAGATTAGATGCATGTGAATGGTTTCAGCTAAAAGGATTTGAAAAGGTTAAAGTTAGTTACTTCTGATTCACACACCCCCCCCCCCCCTCAGAAGTAAATCTTCCCACTTGTTAATTCCAACAAATTTCTTCATCAAGGCTTACATCTCCATATTATATTACCTCTTCTACCTTTGATGAGCTTGGACATGGCACTAAGATTTGCAATGGTGTTGCATCTATGCTCAACTTTTGAAAAGTGTGAGTAGAAGGAGTGCCAAATTCTAGTAAAGTTACTAGGGCTTCAATTTCTACTTGCTCCTTCACATCAGGTTTCAACTTGGTCTCTTTAGGCTTGTCCTTTTCTACCACAATACCTTGAATTACACCTTGAACTTGTGTTGGAGGTGCAAATAAGTCTATCTAACCTGGTTGACTCTATGTATCCGTAGTGCCTTGGGTAGCTTTTATTACTTTATCTAAAGTTTGTACATTAGTGACTTGAGGGGTGATGGTAGGTGGTTCTTGTGTTTTTACCTCTTCCCTTGTAGTGTTAGTCACTAATTTCTATATTTCATCTACACTTACTAACACAGGATTATCACACAATTTTTTCCTGTAATGTAGATTGATCTAGTATCTTTTTTAGATCTTCCTCTGTTAGGAGGTTGATGTTCTGAGTAGTGAGATCAGAAACATCCTTTACTATTATTATTTCAATGTTTACACTTGTTATTTGTTGAGGGATTATATCTAGTAGTTGTGTATATTGTACATTTTGTTCTTCTTCTTGTTGTACCTCAGTTATTGCCTTGTCATCTAAATTCATTTTTGTACCTCCCTCAATTGTGTCTTTATTTTTCTTATCTTCTTCGTCATCTTGAACCTTAATAGGCTCTTGTTAACCTCCTTTTACTATAGCTAATCCATATGTGACCTTCCACATATGTGTGGACTTCTTCACAACATCTTCAATATTGTTTTTCAATATGATAAAGGCTCTATATTTTGGAACAAATCTAACTGCATAGTTCTTAACAGCTTTAGCAATTTGTGCCTTATTGAGTTTAGGCATAACTTGAGCAAGTGATGTCTCCTTGATTTGTCTCTTCAAGTTCAAACAATAATGCCATTTTTTCTCAACTCTTTCATATAAAATTTTAGCCATAGAGTTTGCAATCTCCAAAGGGGCCTTCTTTAAATTTTCCATCATGGCATATATTTCCTACTCCACTTGACTCTTTTCAACTATGACAAGATTGTCAAAATTAGTGTGAGAAAATCTTGTTAAATTTGCACTATTCTTAACATTTTCACATAGATTGTCTAAATCTAAAGCTAGATTATAACTCACCGCTTGGAATTGTCTATTTTCGTTAGATTTTGTTCTTTCCTCATCAAATTTAGCTTGAGAATTGTACTTTATCCTTGGCCTTTTTTGAGGTCCTCCTTCCCACTCTGTTGGTTTGGCTTTCTACTTTTCCTTTTGTGCAGTGACATGTGCACTAGCCCTTGTGGTAGGTGTTATTGGTTTGGGTTGGCTTGGTTTAGTAGTCTTCTTGGACTTTTTCATTGGTTGAGTCTTAGCCTTTCTTTTCTTCTTATTAGTAGGGTTAGGTGTTTCCTTGGCTTCTTCTTCCTTAACTTTTGTCTCTTCCTCTTGGTGATCTTCTCCCATTGCTTGTGTTAATGCAAATGGTGCTTGGGTCTGAGTGTCTTCTTTCTCTTCATCCTCTTCCTCTTCATTATCTTCCTTATTGGCACCTTCACCAAACTTATGCTTCAATTTCTTTACTAATGTGTCCTTCTTCTTGATGACAAAGGTAGTCTTTAGTTCCATGGTAATCTTAGATTTGGGCATCTCATAGTTACCAAATGCTTTGGCATTTTTGTCTATATCTTCTATAAGTAATGTAGTTATTGATATAGAGGCCTCATCTACATTTATTTCATAGCCCAATAGTCTAAACCATCTTACCCTTTGAGTTGTTTCTTGAACAAAAGTATAATCAACATCTACTAGGAAACAAACATCATCATAATATTTTTCCACTAAAGAAATTGGAATCCTCAATCTTTTCTTCATAGAATGTTGGAAGTCCTCAAAGTAACTTCTCATTATTGACTCAAAATTTTCACCTATTTGCTCAATGAACTCACCTATTTTTACTACCACTGACCTATTTTATTTCCATGCCATAGTGCCAAATGTAGGAAATGTGTTTTAAACATAAAAGAAGATATATATCAAGATAGAACCAAATTTGCACTAAGCACTCTTTGTTTTCCTTAGTGCTCCTAGGTTTTTAATCAATTGTTGTGATTATAGATTGACAAGATCATATGTGTGATCCTTTTTCATAATCTTATAACAACATCTACTACAATATAGGGCACACTATTTAATGTACTTGATTGTAAAACTTGTGTACAATTACCCTTACTGCAAAGTCTATCAAAGGATCTATGATGGTTTCAAGAGTCATTCCTCTATTATTCCACATAGCTCCTATATTCTTCTCAATAACCTCTTTTGAATCCCTGCTCAAAGTCTTAGGTTGATCTAGGATTAGATACTGTGTTACCCTATGGATTATTCTTTTGGTGATTTTGATAGGCCCATTGTCTAACCAGAGTCAACTATCATGAATCCTACTTAATACAATTCTAATCCATTCAATTTTGAAAACATTTGGAAAATCTAGGGCATAAGTTAACCCTTTCTTCTCTACAATTTTGAATTTTTTCCTTAACTCGCCATTTTTATAGAGTTGATCATATGGTTTCCTAATCTCCATATCTCCAATGCTACCAGTTTTATAGTTGTAACATTTCTTGATATCCTGAACCATTAAAACTTTTGGTGGTATCATGGATAATACACCAGAGGGATCTTGTTTATAAGAAATGTCTAGAATGGCTTTTAAAATCAGTTTTCTGACCTCATTACTAATCAGTTGAACAGTCAAAACCTCCTTACCTTCTACTTCTTTAGCCCTTGAACTAGATGCCATTATGCAAAACTAGGGTTTATGAAAATAGAAATAGCATAACTTGGCACTTGATAAATACCTTCCCAGATCGAAAAAAATGGTGTTGAATTGTTGATCAAATCTTCTACAATTTCTTTTGATGGATTTCTAGATTTCCTCTTGCTCATCTTTCTCTTTCTTGATTTTGAAATAATGTAAAAAGAGTTGAAATCAATCAAATACCCTTATGGAAAACTACAATTACTGTTGAGTTCTTACACAACTGTAAGCTTGGCATCAACCAATTTTAGGCTCACTCAACATCTTCTAGCATTTCATTCATTTAGAAACCATTATGAGCTTAGCATCAACTAGCTCGTCTATTAGCTTGGTATCCTCTAACATTTCACTTGGCACTCATAGGAAACTTTTCATGCTTGACTGTAACATGAAAAACATAAAATTTCCTTTGATTCTTAATAACATCTTGCATATTTGTTCATGCTTATGTAAACATTTTAGTACTAAATCTTTTGGAACTAATGTATGATATAACCTTTGAATATCAGTCTCACATACCTCTTGATTCCTTAGTTTGATGAGGTGTGATCACCTGAACCATTGGGTGAAGTGATCCCTTCTCCACTTGATGTGCTACAATCATCCTTTTTCTTCTATGTCTTGTTCATTTCTTTTTTGACATTTTAAATATCTACCTTTCCTTTGTCTTGATATTTATTAAACTCACAACTTGGTGCCTTTGTCCTTGTTGGACAATATCGACTGAGTGACCAATCTTCAAATAGCTAAAACATGTCGTTTGACTCAACCACCTTTTGTAGTTACCTCTGAAGTGTTTCTTAATACAATTCTTAAGAACATGTCCATATTCTTGAGAATAATGATAGCTATATCTTGTATTATAATCCCAATTATAAGAGTTTCCATTGTTCTTTACCTTTTTTTTCCTATTTGATGACCACATGGGTTTAGATCTACACTCAAAGGCTCTATGTCCATACTTTTGATAGCTATAAGAATATCCTTCAAATCTTTGAGTGTGCATGGTCTTAGTTCTACATTCATGTGCCTGATGACCTTGATTGTTGCACTTATGATAGTGAACCATGCTCTTATGCTTAACATTCTGATTTATAGTCTTTCTCTTGCACACATTAGTAGTATATCCTTTCTTACCACAACTATGACAAGTAGGTTTGGAATTCTTACCTTTGTTTCTCCTTTCTTTAGCACTTTTGGATAACTCTCCTCCTTAAGTACTTGTGTATCCTAGTCTAGATGTATCATTATTGGATCTACGGGATCTCAATAATTTCTCAAAGTATTTTATGGCTTCACTTGGTTTATTGAAAATTTTAGCAAATTCCTTTTCCCTTTTTAGGTCATTATGCAATTGCTCTTTTTGCAACTTCAATGTTGTTATCTCAATGTCCTTGACATTCAGCTCATAGTTGGCATTCATCATTTGACTTAAAGTATCCAATTGCATGTTAGAAATCTCGGTTAGCTCTAATGATTCTCTTATAATCTATTGTTCAAAACTCTTTTTTCATCTTCAATCATGGCTTTATCTTCCATAACTTTCTTTCTTTGTTCAGTCATCTCACATAGTAGTATGACTTGTGATTCTTTCTCTAACTTGAGATTTCTAATGTCTTTAGTTTGGACTCTATTCTTTTCCATTAGATCTATAATTGTTGCATCAAATTTATTGGAGCCTCAATTAGAAAATAGCTTAGTAGTGTCTATCTCTCTATATTGTGTGTCATTATCATCAATAGCAATTTCCTTCCTTCTCTTTAGAGATTTCTTTAAATATTCTCTTGCTTCATTTAGATGATGTAGAATGAGTTGTATTTCAATTCCTTGATTGTCAATGATCTTTCTCAAGTTGTAGAATTCCATTTTCAAGATCTTTCCTCAAAGCTACAAAGCTCCTCTTTTAGAGAACAAGGCTTTGATAACAATTGTTAGAATTACAATAGGAAAGGTAAACTTCTAAGAGGGGGGTGAATTAGTAGTTTAAAATTTGATCCATAAAACATTCACCATACATCCATCTCAAAAATTTACTAAGTAAACTAAAATACCTAAAGCATGTACATCTAAAACATATAAACAAGTTAACATTCACACATTTATGACACCAGATATGATTACCTAGAAACCCTCTAATGAGAAGGTAAAGCTAGGGTGGGGATGAAACCCAAAAATCTTCACTATTGCACTAATAAAGTGTATAGAATGAAGGTTGCAATGTTTTAGCATGAAACATGATCTACCTTATGAATGTTTTTTCCTATTAAAGGCTTACAAAGACTATCAGGTCTTACCCTATTAAATGATTTCAACACCCTATTAGAAGTGTGCCTTGTTAAAGGACTTTAAATCATGACTAAGTAAGCACCTTGTTAGAGGATTTTAATATAGCATGTTAGCACTACTCTGTTAGGAGATTTAATTGATTCACCTATTAGAATGACTCAACATTGATCTTGCAATTAGCACTTCATTGCTTGATGAAAGATAACCTAGATAAACTGATATATTCTTGATCCTTCCTTGATTAGATGTCCCTCTATTGTATGCTATTCCCTTCCTTTGTTCTCCTTTAACTGATTCTATCATGAAATCTTAGTTTGCAATACCTTAGTCACCACGAATGCTTTGTTTGCACATGAAAATTTCTCTCTTCTCTCCTTCCACACATATATGAAGTTTAGTGTTTGTCCTCCTTAAGAAGACATAGGTGAGTTAGGTTTAGGTATGAATCAATGGTTGTGATTCATCCATTTTGCCACTAAAACCTTCCCTTTTCCTAATTAGCTACATGTAATTCATAGGGATTCCAACTTAAGATTTTTGACTATCTCCAACTTAAGATAATTCATCTTCAAGTCAGCTCAAAAATGTTTTACATAGTAGTTTATGACATTACAAACAACTATGAAAAAACTATCTTACTTGGCATCTAAAGTCTCTGATGCTTAGCATATACTATTTTTTATGCTATGACTTAGCATCTAAATGAATCAGCATGCACTACTTACTTGACTCCTAATTCACTTGGTATACACTTTCTACTTGGCATTTAAATGACTCAGCATATGTGTGACTCGACACTCACTGTGGACTTGGTATACTCTATCCTATACATATTCTGCTAGGCATGTACTACTTGTTCAACATGAATTAAGTAAATGGCATTAGTGTATAGACACTCACTTGTCAAAACCAATCTGAGATCAACACTATGTTGATTATACATTTGTTAACTAATTCTTTAAAATGTCATGTCCATAACTTTCTAAAATGTGGCCTAACATTGATTAAATCAAAGGGTATTTATTTATAGGAAAACATTCCCCACTTAATGGTGAACATGGTCTTGAGTCGATCCTTTTACTCAACCATGATATGATTATAACCTAAATATCTATGGAGGAATGACATCACTTTTTCACCTTTTATAATCTATAGTACTTATTCTATTAAAGGCAAAGGATGGTTATCTTTCATTAATTCCTTATCCAAGTTCTAGAAGTTTACACATAATCTAATTTCTCCACTCTTCTTCTAGACCAGGACCATATTGGCTACCCACATGGTATGTTTAATAGAAAATGCTATTTTTTTAGATAGTAGCTTTTGAACCTCTTGATAAATCAAGGGTTTGATTTGGGGGTTGACTGGTCTTTATTTCTTCATAAATGGTTTTACATATATCTTGAGGCATATAGTATGGGTTATTATAGATGTATCATAGGTCTTTCAGTCTAACTATCTCCATGAGACAATGCCAATATATTTTTAGAGGACCACAAGAATATTCCCCTTCTCCTCAAGGGAGGAGGGGGTTCCTATGAACAAATTTTTCCTTAATGTATATCTTGAGGTTGACTTTTTTATATTTCCCCCTTCAGTGGAGGCAAGAGGTCTTTCTTTGACCTAGGGATCCAGTTCAAAACTATATTCAAGGGTATCATCCCCTTTGGAATGGAGTTCATAGGGAGATCAAGGATCTCTCTCAAATCATTTTCTTGTTCATATCATCATGTTCTTCCTTTTCCAAGATTTGGTTTTCAAATATGCCACTATTCGCCAAGAAGGAAATAATATTTTAGTTGTATTGAAATACTTGGAAGTGTTTAATGTTATTTAGAACAGATGGAGATGCTATAATTTTTACCAAATAGTGTCAAAGATAGAGACTGACCAATGGTTCAAGGGTATTAGCAAAGAAGAAAGGGCATCCAAGACATAATTATACTTTTGAAGGATGACCTCAATGACAAAGGTGTCAAAGACCTTGATTAGGCACCAGACTCAATTGTGGTAAACTTCTAGCCATTTTTCATGGCACATATACTTACTCTAAATGTATTTGACAATAAATTCTAAATATTCTAGGGCTTGGAGGTAGGTAATTCCTTTTCATAGATAAAGTAGGCAGCCTAAGACCAAAGCTTTATACTCAGCTCCATTATTTGTGTACTCAAATGGTAACTAAGAAGAAGTGAGGAAATTCTTTCCTCTTGTGTTAATTAATTCTACCCCTGTACTAGATCTAGCTCTAGCTCAAGATCTATCAAACTTTAGTGTCCATAGGCCAACCTTTATAGGTAATGTTTTTAGGAGTAAGGTAGAGGGTAGGAATTAATGGGAAAAGGGATATTATGACCTATCCTCTAAGATAGGGGATACAAGCATTAAAGTTACCTCTAGAGGTGACACCATAATAGCTCCTTCAATGGTTAGACCTTTAGGTATGATAACCAGAGGGATATCTGGTGTATGAATTTATTATTTTTATTCTCCCTTGATATGGTCAAAGAGGAAGACATAATCTACATTTACACAAGGCTTACATTATAAAATTAAATTCCCTTTAAAATAGATTTTGCACCACAAATCAGACATGAGGTTGGGTAGGGACGCACAAGCACCTTGAAGGTTGAATTCATGATTCAATTAGAAAATGAGGTCTCAAATCCTCTATGTGATGGTTGGATCATTGCCAAGAAACTTCCCTCATAGAAGGAAATCCATAGCAAAGGTCCTTGTGGTCCAACAAAGGTGAGGTTTAAGTTGAGCACAGGTGACTTCACTCACCTAATAATATTTAATGAGGGCCTATTTCATTCAAGGTTCACTATAAACTTTGATTTGGTTTGATTACCCTCTCCAAGGAAGTCACAAGTAGGAAAATTCAATAGAGATATAAACATTGAGAGCTTTCAACCTATTATGGCATACCATTGTCTTGTAAGTTTTAGGAATGTCTACTACTTGGATATCGATAACACTCGACACTTGAGGTTCTTGGAAGCAATGTATTTGAACATTCTTTAACTCTCCTATGATTTTGATGATAATTTTATCAAGTTTCACTACTACACATTTTAATGGCTTGGGAACCAACATGAGCTTCTTACATATGGATAAGAGCATGGAATTTTTTGAAGCTCCATAGTCAACTAGGAAATTGTACAAGTTTTTTCCATAGATTTTTAGGATAAGAAGAAAAAATTGAACCTCATTGTTTCCCCAAAAAATTGCCAAGTTGGTATGATTAAAATCCACAATCTTTGTGGCTATAGGGCACATTGGGATGTTCAACTATTGTATATGGGCCTTCCACTACTCTAGGGTGCTCAATAATATGTACATTAGGGACATGGAAATGTTAGTAATCTCCATTACCCTTCTAGTGTCTTACTCCTAAAGACCCATAGCCCTTTATCACAAAATTATGAGTTTGTGGTATCAATACCTTTGCAAAAGGAGGATTTATGTTAGCATGAGGGTATGGAGGAACATATATATTCTTGGGTGGAACTAACTTTATAAAGGGGATCTTGTTAAAAAGGCTCCTTGTGCTCTAGGGATGTTGTGAACTAGTAAAATAATTGACCTCATGAGAAGGGACAAAGTCATTGAAGAACCCCTAGAGTATGGGTTCTTCCTCATCTTTTTCATCTTGTTTGTAAAAGATAGTCTCATAAATGAAGGCAAAGTTAGAAGGTTCTATCGAGACCTCTAGAGATGTTTGTTTAGATTAGGCTTGCTAATCCAAGTGAGATATTTTAATCACCTTTTCTAGGGTGGTACATGTATCCTCTAAGTACAACCAAATATCATGCAACTAGAACCATTTTTTCAAAGGCTAAAATTTGTCTAGATGGATTGAATGTCTAGATTATGTATTTCCCTAATGGTTGCAATGGTTCAAGGGAAAACCTTATTATTTGGCATCAATTCCTATTTCTAGTTACCCAAATATTGATTTTAATTATTATTGTTGGAAGCTCAAGAATTAGAGTTGTAAGAACCTCTTTGTCTTAAGAGTATTCTCAGATGGTACGAGGAATCAAGTTGTTGATGCTAGCATGAATGTTGATGATATTCCTATAGAGGAGAATTTTACCTTTGTGGAGAGATAGTTAGCATGACTATGTATTGCATTCATGTCTACATAGATCATTGATATTAATATAATGTTAAGATTAATAGAGTAGTAGATAGAGAATGAGGTTATACAGGTCAAGTATTGATGATAAGGTCAAGTACAGTTGGGGATATGTTCTACAATATGTCTTGATAATGTTGAAAAGTGAGTGTGCAAGAAGTCAAAGACATGTCAAAGTTGTTTGTGATTCATAGAAGATAGTGTGAAAATAGAGTATCTAAGAAGTGGTTTCTATGTTTGGATTATATCTCCTAATAGGGATAGAATTTGGATGAGTGAAATTAGACAATGATAGTAGATAGCTTGATGATGCCAGTGAGTGTATAAAGTCTAAGGTTATACATGTGAGACATTGTGAAGACTGTGAACTAACAATAATTTGTAAGTGTGAAAAGATATAATGAATTATATAATCTTATTGAGGTCCTATTATAATTTTAATTGGGAAAACCTCAAGGCTAACTCAATGAATTATTTTGAGGAAATAGTATAAAGGAAAGTTATTTTCCTTGTGAAGAAAGATGCAACTATGAATTGTATAAGTAATATGAAAATTTTGGATATGCTAGTAAGATATAAAAGGGATCATTGTGATGTAGAGTTTGGACATCTAGTATTGAGATCTAAGAAGTGCTTTAGTGTGATATTGACATGGTAAGAGGATAGAGAAAGAGTTTGAGTTGCTAAGATCATTTACATTTCTATTATTATGAAAAGAATAATATAGAGACTAGTTGGATAGTGAGTTCAGTGATCTTTCCCCTAAAGCTTCTTGGATAGTGGGTCCATATACCTTGTACAACTCCAAATAGGGTTGGAATCTCCTCACAAGAATTCAAAGTCTCCTAATGGGGACTAACATATACTGAATGTATTTCATTGGCTCCTAAAATAGTCCATCATCTTATAAGGAACTTTAATATTAGTACATCATTTGGTGGGTACTATCCCCACTACAGTTTTACCTTTGATCAAGGGTTTCCCTAGTTAACATATCTAGTGTAATTTTTTATGTGTAGCTTCCTATGGTTGTTGTTTATATTGATTACATGTATGAAGTTTAATAAGGTTGATAAAAAATTTATTGATTTGATAATTGGTTGGTACAAGGGTATCTAGGTAGGGCTCATGGAAGACCTAAGGTTCTTAAGTTTTTTTGGCTTTTAGTGGTACTAGCCACACCTCTAAAATAATAAAGGAACTAGCTTGGTCTTAAGTTGAGGTGTGTTAGAATATGAAGCTTTAATAGACCTTAGTTGCCCTTAGTTGCAAGTATGCCCATATCAAGTCAAATAGGGTATTTTTGTGATTTTGGTGATAAGTTGGCCAAGCAAGGGATTTGAGGCCATTTTCTAATATTTTAAGAACTTATTAGGCTTTTAGTAAATTTTTGTGGCCTTACGATCAAGTGTGAATGGAAAATTCAAAAGGATGTAAAAGTTACTAAAAAGTTATCAATGTTGTCATTTGACAACATTTTGTTGCATGAGAGAAAAATTGGCATTGGGGTTCATAACTATCTAAAACCATTGGTTTTGAGCCTTGGTCAACTATTTAAGTTCATGCTTGACCTCATCAAGGGGTTGAAAGAAGTTTGGAATAGTGTGTACAAACTAGACAATAACAATAATAGTCGTAGTTCTTGATTTTCTAAGTAATTAGTGATTTAATGGATTAGATGAAGTGTTTTACTCAATGGAAGTGTTAAGTAGTTTTATTTAAGATTTTTTATGGTATTAGATTTGGATTTTGTAACCTTTCAATTAGGTTTTTAAATTATTTTGTTTCTTGCCAGTTCATTGGTTTGAACCAAGAAACTAGTGAAGATGGGCTCATAAGTCCTCTTCCCACTGTGGAATCTACACAAGATTTTTTCATTATGGAGGTTTAAAATGAAGGAGGGGCCCTAGAAAGCGAGGACAACATTTTTGAGGTGATTCCCTAGGAAAACTAGATTTGCATAGCTAGGGATCACAATGAGGTGCAAAGGTGTTTGTCATGCCCTAATTTTTACGAGACAAAACACAACCAATAATTTTTTTTGTTATTTATTTTACTTTTCTTTATTCAATCTTACCATTATGATGCCTTTTGATTAGGCATTTCAATCAATTGATAATTGTTTATGCCTAAAATTTCAAAAATGTGTTACTCTCAAGTAACCCTAATATATTAATATACATTAGTTTAATTACCATCAAATGAATTACATATTAGATCATTCCTCTACATGTCCAATCTTTACATATTATTTAATAATAATATTATTTTTAAATTGTTATCATTTTTATGTCATACTTTACCTATACCTATAATACGCAATACACATTCCTTACAACAAGCTTTGCCCAATGTTAAGAAAGGAAATAAATCTCTATTTAATATCTGAATGTATATATATACATATATATATGTATATATATGTATATATACATATATATGTGTATATATATATACATACATATGTGTGTATATATATACATATATACATATACATATATATACATATATATATATGTATATGTATACATATATATACATATATATATATGTATATGTATATATATATATATACATATATATATATATATATATATGTATACATATATATACATATATATATATATGTGTATATATATATATATATGAAAATTAGTTACCTTATATTTTCTATATGGATCGTATATAATAATGCTTATCTATCAATGTTTCTTTATTAACTAGGTATTATAATATACTTATGTAACTATGTTCATAACTAAATTTGATTTTTTTAAATTTATTTATTTATTTTATTCTACCATCCAACCTAATACTTTTATGTATCAATTCCATCACCCTAACAACTTGCTTAATACCACCCTAATCAAACTACATCCAACTAACTTAATTAACATTCTTAATACTAATACAAATCTACTAATTGAGTCATGAACTAAATTTTAACTAACATTTGCTATCTAAAATTCATTCACTTATCTAGCAATAAATTAAATTTTGACTAAGAAGTAACCTTTACTATATTCTACTACTATACTAACTAGCTACCATACTTCCTAATAAACTTATACTTAATCCATGCATTATTGGTTTACTAATCAGCCAATCATAATTTATTTGTTTTAAGTTGGCATTTTACCATCCCTTTGTCCTAATACCTACCTCAACATACACTCCACATACTAACAACCCAATTTAATAACTACTTTCAATGTCTTCCTTCCCAATTTGAATTGCCAAGTTATGGGGTCATGTGCCCACTCTATCCTCCTCTAATGGTGCTTAGACACGTGTCTCATTAGCTTTCCCCAAAGCACTAAGTTTAAAAAGGTTTGGCAAGCATGATCCCAAGGCATACATCAGTCACGGGTCACTTTCCCATCATTCACCTACCCCTCCCACTTATCCAAATGCCTATCTCCTCCTCCCTAGGTGTGGAGTATTGAGTGAGGAGTAAATAAGTTTTAACATGTTTTTTTTCAAGTACATTTAGGCACCTAAAACAAGAGGAAGGATTTCTTACTTATGTTAGAGTCATGACAAGCTTTTTTGATTTGATTCATTATTTTCCCAAGTGGATGGTATGCCTAGGAGATGGGGTTCATGTTTTGAGAGCCTTGACCTTAACTTCTTTAATGGAAGACTAGACACCTAGAGGTGAGTACCTAATCCCTTACCTTGATTACCTTTTTTGTTTGTTTTATATTTTCTTGGTGGTGAGTAGATAAAGGTGGTTGGCTAGATAGGGAATTATGAGTGTTACTTTTAGTTTTTGTTTAGTGTTTTATTAATATGCAAGGTCCTAAGTGGTGGGTATTCATGTCAAGGGTGGCATTGCTTTGACATGAATATTATATATATATATATCTTCTTGGTAGCATAATAATTTGTATATTCATTTATATCACTTTAGGAATGATCAACTTCTATTTGACCCCTAACTCTTATAGACCCCTACTAGGGGTATTAAGCATATTCCTTATTATTATATTAGTTTGTATTCTTGGGAGAACATTATTTTCTCCTCCCATACATTTTCCAGAGAGGAAATGTATACCTACAATAAATCTCCTCATAGACATGAACTATGGTCTTTCTTTCCTTAAGAAAAATTTATTTTATCCTACCATGAATTTTAGTGATTATATTGAAGATGAAGGAGTTATCGTAGAACTTAGAAACCAAATGATCTAATTTTCATTCACACAAAAAGAGTTATCAAAGTATGGTGACGTCCTCCCATTTCACGACATATGAATTTACATTCCAACATCTATATCTTGAATTGCCCAACTATTTCTAAAATATTCTTCCACATAATTTTTATGAAATACTTCTACCAAATGATCTACAAATTAACATAAGAAGAAAGATCTTATTGCAAGTTTCATCATAATACATAAAATTTCATAATGGATATTTTCTTATAATTAAAATATATATACCATCTGTCAATCTTTCTGTTCACAATTTCTAACACTAAACAATGTTAAAATTCTCTTTTACATCAAAATGAAATCACAATGGAAGCTTGATATCACAATACATTTGAGAGGACATGACACATTTTTCTCTTTTACACACTTGATCTCCTTCAACTTGTCAAAGATTAAACCCTAATCCTCTCAAGGAAACCATCTTCACAAGACCTGCATATGCACACAAACTAGGAACCATGGAGGCTCGCCTCTCATCCTAGGCATCGAGGAGGCCACCCACTAAGCTTGGGGAAACAAGGCACAAATGGTTGCACACCTTCAAACTCATATATCATGCAAAGCCATAACAACACAACTCAACACAACACAACACAATACAACCCATCCCAACGCTTGCACAAAGATTCAACAGTAGAATCAAGAAATAGGGTGATGGTGGGCTCTCTCCTTGAGGATGATTTCAAATCCATGAATCACATATTCTCATAAGTAACATGTCCTTTCAAGGCTTAAAAATGATTCCCTCTTCATACACCTCCTTATACCTCCCAAGAATGCAAGTAAGCATGAAGTCTATATTCCATTGAAACACATCAAAATCATCTCCACACATGGGAGAGTTTCTCAACTACATGGGTGAGCCCAACTAACCCCTTCACCCAAGCATCTCTTCCCTCCCAAGGGTGAGTGATCCTTCACACCCATTTTACAAAAAAAAAACAACATGAACAGAATAATATTCAATGAGGAAATCACATAAAACTTCTCACATTCAACACACATACAACAAGATTCTTCGCAAATCACATCTACACCATATCAAATCTACAATGAAATGAAGGACACCATATCAAATCTACAATGAAATGAAGGACACCATATCAAATCTAAAATGCAAAGAAGAACATCATGGATCATGGGTACCAACCTTACTCCAAGCAATGGCAAATGAAAGTTTTTGTAGAGCTCCCTTATCCTCTTCCTCCAAACCCTAAATGTCTCTAAAGTTAGAGAGTGAGTAAGTGGGTTTCTAGTCTTGGTCATTCCTCTATATAAGACTCCCATTTTCGGATTCCATATAAAATCCATTCTTTATGGGGTCTCCTAGGTTTTCTAGGTACCCTAGTGGTCACTATTAGCCCCCTAACTTAAAGTATTATCATGGGTAGGGTTTATTTTCATTACAAAATTACCTTAGAGCTACTTGCTAGCCCTCACAATGCTAGGTAAAGTCCAATTTCAAATTTCCTATGATGGTAACCTTTGTTTCCCTTACTAAGTCAAGGCAATAAGTCTAATTCTTAATTAATAAATTTAACTTGAGATAAGGTGGCCACATGATCCATCTTTAGAGAACATATCATTTTCACACTATGAGTACAAGTGCCATGTGACACACCAAAAATTCACTATACATCACACATGACATGTTCTAAACCTATTCATGAAATACATACTACACACATACATCTTACATTTACAAAATAAACACATCACAATGAGGTTTATGAATCTTCTAAAGATTCACCTTGGAAGTGTCATATGAACATGTGTTTATACCTTGTTTTCCCATTATGTTTCCATGGTTCCTTTCCTGCACACTAAACTCAACCATGAATAGTCCAATGAAAAGTCACATATAAAATCCATATGAAGTAAAGATACATAATAATTTTGTTATTCTATAATTCACATATAATGCACTTCATAATTAACTTCATATTCCCCTTCATTTTCTTATAAAATTGTTAATCATTAAAACTCCAAAAATCTTCATATTACATTAAATAAAAAATCATCATAATCAAATTTTATCATGTCATAATGTTGCATCCATATGTGTTTGATCATTTCATTCACAATATCAGGTGCATAGTACATATCATAGATGAAAAATACTATTGTAAACATCAAAATAAATAGATAAAATAAGCCATGGTCCTTATAAGTCTTGAATAATGTTAAAATATCCAAATCTTGAATATCAACAACAAGTAATATACCCCCACTTAACATTTCATTACAAGCATTTCTACAATTCAACTTCTATCAAAGCAATTGAAAAGGGTTAGTACATGAATGAAATCATTACTTATATTATCTAGGTCTTAATGTATAGACATAAGTTGGGATCATCAAAATGTAGATATTAATATAGCATAACCCTATAGTCTCAAAAATATATCAAAACATAAAATTAGAAGTATAATAATGCAATTATGTCATCTATACTATGATAGATCAGGTGAGGCCACACAGTGTTAAAGAGGATTGAAGGAAATGATAGCTTCAATAAAAGTATGAATGATGTGAGATACATGAGTGAGGAAGTCCCAAATTAAGTGCGAAGGATTGGTAAAATTTCTTTGGAGGGGAAAATGAAAATCTTTCTAGTTAGGCTTGAAAAGCCTTAAAACCCTGATTTTAGGCATATTTGGAGGCTTTAGACCTTGGAAATATTTGAAGTCTCTAAGAAAGGTAACTAGATAAAATCTTAGTTTCCATCCTTTTTAAAGATGTTTTCAAGTTATTTAGGATATTCATCAAATGTAGACCTAATTGCTTGTAGCCCTATTTAAGGAGCAACTATTGTGTTTCTTGGAACTCAAATAGGGTTCCAATATCAAAAGTGGTTGCAGGTTTTGGTAAGGATCCTAATGACCTCCTAAAGGTCTACATCTATTAGGGAAGTGACTATTGATCATTTCGGGTAGTTTGAAGAGTTGCTGAAGAGGAAACAAGAAGGCGAACACAAGCCTAGGAAGTAGTATATGGAGTTGTTGTTCTATCTAATTGGTGTTCACTAGTTGAAGGAAATAGTTTCACATGATTAGAATCCTAATGAGAGTATGGTAGTGAGAAACCCTATTAGGTCAAAAGAAAGACCTAAGGAGACTCTAGAGGAAGTTGGGGTAAGAGAAGGACTAGTGTTACATCACTGATTCACCAGACCCTCTCAGTTATCTTGGTGGACTTTACTTGCTAATAATTGGTACCAAAGCTCCAAGTCATTAAAATAAAAGATTAAAAACTTAAGGAGATTAGTGGTGGGTCATCTTAGAGAAAAAATTCCTAAGTTTGATGGAGTTAACTAAGACAATTGGAAAGAGAAGATGAAGACACGTTTTCTATGCATGGGTCCATGATATTTGTCGATGAAAAAGAATGAGAAGAGAATTGTTGAAGAAAGAGAACTTGAAGAATGTAGTGAAGTTGAAAGAGACTTGTTCTTGTGTAACATGCTTCCAAGAGAAGTACTTTAACTAGCTCTTCCTAAAATGAATACAATTAGGTAAAATCCTAAGTAACATTTCATAAAATTTGGACAACTTTGTAATCTACATTTGAAGGTGATAAGCATGCTAAGAGAATAAGATTAAAAAATTGGATATATTTATTTCAAGAGGTTAAAATGATGGAAGATAAATATGTAAGAAGTTATATTGGTATAATATCAAAAATTATTTCAAGAATCAAGGCTTACTATGGAACTAAAGATGAAGATGAGATCATATGGAAGATATTGAAGATTTTGACACCATCATTCAAGAAAACAATGTAGATGATTGAGAAAGTGATACCTTACATTGAGAATTTTTCTAGAGAGACTCTCCATGGAAGATTAGAAGTAGTAGAAGTAAGTTTGAAATAATCTAGAAACATGCCTAGAGTGGAGACTACCTTTAGCATATTGAGAATTCACCCTTCCTTCTCAAGAAGTCCAAGAACCAATAGAAATTATGCTAGTAGTAGTAGATCTAGATCTGAGGAAGGTAAGAAGATTGGAGAAGGAATTACCTTGCTTGTAAGTAGAGAACCAGATTGTAAAAAAATATTTAAATGTTTGACTTGTAATGAATTTGGTCATTATGCTTCCAAATTTCCTAAAAGAGTGAAAAGGTACAAAAATGATTTTATGTATAGAAGGCCTACAAAATATTTGTATGAAAATGATAATGATAAGTTTGATGAGAGAGTTCAAAGTGAAAGTGATGATGAGTTGGGATTTGGAGCTATAAAATAAGAAAATCCTTAAAAAAAAGTTAGAGAAGAGAAAGCTCTAGTATTATAGGTTGAGAAGAAAGCTGGTTGGATCATAGATAGTGGTTGTTCATATCATATGACTATTGATATGAGTAAATTTGTTAAGTTCAATAGCTGTAATAGAGGAATTGTTAGTGTTGGTAACAATGCAACTTGTTATATCAAGGGAATTGAATCTATTACTCTTAATGGGAAAGCTAATACATATGATGCTTAGTTTATTGATGGATTAAAATATAACCTATTGAGTGTTGGAAAGTCAGTTGATAAGGGAGATCAGTTATAGTTCATAGAGAAGACATGCATTATTATGGACAAGAAATGTAAGATGATTAATGCTAGTACAAGATCCAAAGGTAATTTTTTTCTAGTGAACCCTACAGAGATGACATGTTTGGCTACTAAAGTTGATAATAGTTGGTTGTGGAATAGAAGTTTTTTTCATATAAAATTTGATAATATTATGAAAGAAAGTAGTACATTTTCTATTAGAGATTTACCAAAAAATTTGAAGCCTACTAATGTTGTGTGCAAGGAATGTATTATGACTAAGAAGAAGAAAAGTTATTTTCCTAGCAAGAAATCAAAATTGGAGATTGTTCTTAAAAATTTGAGAGGTCCCACAAAGACAAGAGGGTTCTATGGTCCAAGGTACTTCATGATTATTGTTGATGACTTTACTAGGATGATGTGGGTAACATTCCTTAGAGAAAAGTTTGAATCATTTGAGAAGTTACATTGTTTGAGAATACAGTTAAGAATAAGTCTATTAAATATTTAAGATCTAATAGACATGGATAATTTTACTTGAATGAGTTTAACACCTTTTGTAAAGTGAATGACATTAAGAGGTAGCTATCAGTCCCTCAGACTCTCAAATAGAATGGAATAGTTGAGAGAAGAAATAGGTGTATAACAGAAGCAACAAGAGCTATGATGTATCAAATATATTTGGAGAAAAGAAGCTATACAATAGTTTATATAATAAAAAAAGAACATATTAGAAAAGATACGAACAAGAAACCTTATGAACTATGGTTTGGACATACACCAACAGTGTAAGATTTTAGAATTTTCGAAGTAAATTTTATATCAAGAGAGATGATGACATTGGTAATCTTGATGCAAGAAGTGATGAAGTTATGTTCCTTGGTTATTCACTAAAAATAAAAGAATATAGATCTTTTAATTAGAAAACTAAAACCATTCTTTTAGAGTGCAAATGTAAGTAGATGAGAAGTTTGGAGTTAAAGAAAGAATGCTTGATTATAATTTTGATGATGAAGAAACTAATCCTAAGACTATCCAAGAAAATTTTGAGACTTTCAATGATACTAAAAATAATTTGTAGAATTACATTCAAGTTGTGGAACAAAGAGATGAACAAAGATTAAAACCTAGGGTAGAAGAAAGAATTGAGTCAACACCAAACATGAATTTGAAAAAGAATCACCCTATTGATCAACTTATTGGGAGAAAAGTTATATGAGTTATAAGAATAAATAAAGTAAATGAAGACTTATGTTTGATTTATCAAGCTAAACAAAAGAATGTAGATGAAGAATGCTAGGGTGATTGGATTCAAGTAATTAAGGTAGAACTATATCAAATTATGAAGAATCACACATGGGAATTGGTCCCTAGACCTAAAGATAAGAATGCTATAGGAACTAAGTGGGATTTTAGAAATAGGATGAGGTTTTGAGAAACAAAGAAAGATTTGTGTGAAAGAGATATTCACAAAAAAAGGGTATATTAGACTACTAAGAGATGTTTGCACCTATTTGCATGTTCTTAGCTTATGTAGAAAATAAGATGTTCAAAGTGTATTAGATGGATGTGAAGTCAACATTTTTGAATGGAGAACTTGAAGAAGAAGTCTACATTGAGTAGCCATAAGGATTTCCTTTGATAGAAAAAGGAGATATGGCATGTAAGTTGAAGAAATTATTATATGGATTAAAGTAACCACCTAGAACCTAGTATGCAAGGTTGGATAAGTATTCAAAAAAATTGGGATTTGGTAAAGGTATTGCAAATAATAACTTATATTTGAAATAAATTGAGAATGGTTTGTTGATTATTGTGATGTGAATGATATAATATTTAGAGGTAATGATGAAGAAAGTGACAAGATTTCTGATGAAATGAAGAATGATTTTGAAATGAGAATGATTAGTGAGATGAAATATTTCCTGGGTTTATAGATTGTGCAAAAAAGTGATGGAATTATCCTATTGCAAACTAAGTATATGAAATATTTGTTGAAGATATATGGCCTAGAAAATTTTAATCCTGTTGGTACACCTATGATAACTGGTCACAAGTTATCTAGCAAAGATGAGATAACTACAATTGAGTAGAATAAGTACAGATCCTTGATTGAAGTTTTGCAATATATGATCCACACAAGACCAGATATAGAAAATGTAGTTGGAATACTAGCAATATTTCAAGTGGATCCTAAGGAATCACATTATGAAATAGTAAAAGGATATTCAGATATATGAAGGGTGCATCTTATTTTGGGCTATGGTATGATGGATCAAAAGAATTTACTTTATGTTCATATACTGGTGCATATTAGGTAGGTAGTATGGATGATAGAAAGAGTACAAGTGGTGGAGCATTTTTACTTGGAGGAAGAATGGTTTCTTGGTTGAGCAAGAAACAATATTGTATTTCATAGAGCACAACAAAAGTAGAGTATGTAGTAGTAACAAAAAATTGTAATCATATCATGTGGATGAAACAAATGATAAAGGATATCAGGATAGCATTTTTAGAGCCTCTTTGTTAGAAATAGGAAATATTGAGACGGCGGTGATGAATCGATATTTTAAAAACTTTAGCCAAAAATTAGATATTATTAACAACCTTATAGCTTTCATATGAAAGTAAAATAATTATGCTAAACAATAAACATAACTATGTAATAAGAAAACTCATAAAACCATATTTTTTTTAACTAGGGAAACACTGGCCAAGGGAAAAACCTAGCAAGGATGGTACCCACAAAATGTTCCACTAATCAAAAGTATATTGTGAAAGATATTGACCCTGTCAAGAGTCTATTACATTTGTATAGTGTCTTAGTCCTTGTTAGAGGACTAAGGTCTTATTATAAGCATCAATCCTATTTGGATTTTTTATATACAAATACAAAATGTATGTAAGATGACCCCACTTCCCAAACATGCAACTTACAAAGTAGATCCTTAATACAAAGAGATAGATACAAAACCTCTTTTATACTATTGCTAATATCTTCAATATCTAATATTGCCTTTACTGCTCAAAACAAAACTTTATCTTAGTTCCCATTCCTCTGATCATACATCAGAATTATCATATCGCACTCACATATATTCCTTCACAAAACTTCACATTTTCAATATTTCCTTTATACCTTTACAATTACAATATTATTTCCTAGTCGTCCTTCATGCTTTTAGACACTTCAAAAAATATATTATTATCTTTTTATTACTTAGGGTTAATATCTAAGATGTCATCCCTAATGAATTAAGAAATTATTTTGTAAATTTTCTTTTTTTAAACCAAAAATATCCAACTGTATGTTATGCTTTTTTATGCTTGTATACTTTAATAACTCATTAACTATTCATAACTCTTATCATACTATTTGTATGATCTATGAACTTATCTATAAATTCATCATCTGCTATAATATATTTCATCAAGTGCACATGTGTTAATATGACTTATGTGAATTGTGCTAACCAAAATATTATCTATGCTACTAGATAGACTGATTGATACTTAGACAATTTTCTAAGTATAAATACCATAACACATTCCTCAAGGCCTTCTTTCTTCATACTAAAAAATGTGTTACCATAAATGACAACATCCAATGTCTACCATAGCCAAATTTTCAATAATTTATCCCTTTGGCATTGATGGAAACATATTGGAAAATTGGCTAAGTACTTAAAAAATTTCAACTTCAAAACTTCACAAAACATGGCCTATATAAAATTTATAAAATTTCAAAACTGTGGATCACTACATTTTAATCATTTTTTCTTTATATCTCCTAATTATTTTATATAACTCACCCTTTTACTAATCTCCCTTTCATACATATCTCTACAATATATTTTCCTTATCTTTCTCTTCCATTTTGTTTATCCTTGTATATAC
Organism: Cupressus sempervirens; assembly: GCA_028749045.1. Classification (NCBI taxonomy): domain Eukaryota; kingdom Viridiplantae; phylum Streptophyta; class Pinopsida; order Cupressales; family Cupressaceae; genus Cupressus; species Cupressus sempervirens. The sequence continues at coordinate 400,573,107 of CM053784.1, read as the reverse complement.
ATACATCTATACAATTTTCATTATCTTTCTCTACCCCTTTGACATCAATTACCAAGGTGCCAAAACTTATGTACATATCAAAATTATATTACCTTTCCTTCATGCCAAGTCTAAAACTCTTGATACACAATCTAAATTTTAAGCTCTCAAATTATTTCTACTAAGTGTCTTTGACTACCTCTAATATCTTGAGTAATACACATAGGCCCTAGGATGTCACCTCTACTATGTTCAAATATGTATACACAAATTTCTCATATAATGTCTTGGCTACAAGAAACTCTTCAAGATAATTTTTAACATTACTAATATTTAGGGTTAGGTTTTCTTTTAGCAAAGAGAACCTCTTTATTACTTTCTCTTTCCTTAGTGCAATGATTCTTGATGTCATCATGAACTTGCACAATTTCTTCCTCAACATCTTCAATTTTGGTATCTAGCTACTGCAATCTTGTTGTCAAAACTTGTAATTCATTTAGCTTAGCACTGAATTCATCATTTATGTCTTTGGTGTCATTGTATGGAAAAGTACATTGTCCATACAATTTCTTGCCTTCCTCAAAACATCTCCCTAGCTCCTTGATGCAAGCATAAAGTGTTTGCAAAGAATTCCTCACATTTGTACACACAATATCAAATAGTTTCACATCATGGTTTATCTATGCTTGACTTGATCCTACCTCTACTAACTGAGTAAGCTAACCATCAAAAGCATTTATTAATTCAACTACTCTCCTTTTGGGATCAATATTATCTTAACATATAAAACTTCTTGTAGTTTGTCTGATACTTCTTCCAAGGTTCTTTCCAAACTCTTTAATTTCTTATTTCTTAAATAACTTTCTCGAAGATGATATGAATCCTATCTGATCATCATCATCTTTGGATATATTCTCCAAAGCTGATTCTAAACATGTCTTACCCTTATCAAGAGTCTTCAACAAGATATCTTCTTCATGTTGGTACTTTAGTTTGTCAAAATTAGTCTCTATACGCTCGAGTTGAGGTAAGAATGATGAATCTTGCATTACCATATCCCAATTCCTCTTGGCTACATTCTCAAGTCTATTCCTTTCTTCCTCTTCTTGCAACTTCTTTTCTTCTTCCTCTTGCTTCTTTTTTTCTTCCTATTCCCTGTTCTCTTCTTCTCTTCTCTTCTTTCTTTCTTCCTCCTTTATTTTTTAGGACTAGAAAATAGGTTGGATATCATACTATAAGAAACCATAATCTCAAATTACATATGCTAATGTATTTTAATATACCATGAAAATCATTGAAAATGAACAGAGTAACAAAAATCAAAACCCCCTTTCAAATGCATTTTTCATGTTCTTTCTTCTCCATTGTTGATGTTACTATATTTCCACTTTCCTATAGTATACCTATAATTGAAATCAAAAGACAATGTGATGAAGGGCCAACACCACCCTTACAAACTCACAACCAAGAACACAAAAATATGGAGACAAGAGATGACAAAATGCTTCATTAAGCATCCATTAATACTTGAAATTCATTAGAAGAGATTACATTTGAAGAGCTTACAATTCAAGAACTTCTATTTCTTGAACTTGATTACAAATGACAATAAGCCTTGCTTAAATAGGCACTTCTAACCCAAGACATTAAAAACACAACCAATGTGGGATAAAAGGTAAATACAACTACCTTTAAATAAATATTAAATTCCCACCCAAATACAACTAAGCACCCAACAAATATTAAATACATGATTTAAGGATCTTTCCACAAACTTCTAAAATGCCACCTACACACCTCGATTAATGGGATGACAACTATTTTTATTATTTTCTATTTATGCCACCCATGCACCTTGAAAATAGAAATTCCTTTTTTTATTCTTCTTTTCTATTTTTCTATTTTTTATTATTTTCCTTCCATTTTCGTCACTTTCTCTCTCCTCCAATTTTTTTTTAAATTTTTCTTCTTCTTCTTCTTCTTTTTTTTTTCTCTTTTTTTTTTTTTTTCTAATAATTTAATTTTCCCATGCAAGATGCTCCTGCATTAGACTCCCTTGGTAGATAGAAAAGTGTGTCCCACACTTTGATGTCAAAAGAGAGATATAGAACCATCTTCATCTTCACCACAAGCTTCCACCTCAATAGGGACAAGAAAACCAACATGCAAATCTTCCACATTGTTTTTGCTGATGCATGATGCTCTTGCATCCGACTCCCATGGTAGGAAAAATTTTGTGAGTATGGAGTCACAAAATGAAGTAGCCATTGTTGACATTTTTTTCTCTTCCTCCAACACATAGTTAGAACAAGTATCCGATGCCAATTTATTTCCTTCTTTCTTATTTTCCAACACCTAGTCGAAACAAGTGTTTGTTGCTAAAATTTCTCCTTTGCAATGAACTTTGTCCAAGTATAAATCTCATCCTTATTCAATCTTGTTGAATTAATCGCACATGTAAGCAACCCAAGAACACCATACCAATCTTCCTTTGCATACCACACACCACTAACAAGATCCTCATGCAAACCATCATCAATATCTTTTAAACTCATATCAAAGACAACATCCCATGATTCATAAGAATTTACCTCATTGACATAGTCATCTTTACTTGCCTCTTTCATGTCGTCAACAATGCATGTAACTACTTCACTTGCTTGATCTCCAACGAAGGCACTATACTTTTCTTCCATTACTGCAATCTTCAAATCATCTTCATTTGCTTCTAGCATACAAATCTAGTTATCTTCATGCTCTTCCTCTTCTCGTTTATCTTCTTCAACTTTAGGTTCGCAAATAATTTCCTCTTCATCTGCTTGCTCTTCCACTAGACCATCTTCCTTTTTTGCATCCAAATAATTATCAATGTCTCTTTTTTGGTGACATGCTCTTCGTTTCCACAACTCAGCTTCTAATTCATTCACTTGCTTCTGCAAATCAACTATCAATGCCTCTTGATTTCTTGCCCTAATTTTCTCTACTCGAGGAATCCTCAAAATCCATCCAATCACAAAAGTCATCTTCTTCTTTCTCTTCTCCATAATCAAGTCTTTAGAAGACAAATCTCATCAAAAACAAGAACCTCGTGCAAACTTCCTCACAATCGACGTTCTGTCTACACAATCAAGAACTTCTTCACAAACTTCACCCAACTCAAGGTCTTAGTGCAAACTGCCTCACGTTCAACGATCTGTCCGCACGCTCAGGAACTCCTGCTTTGATACCACTGATGAAGGGCCAACACCACCCTTACAAACTCACAACCAAGAACACAAAAATATGGAGACAAGAGATGACAAAATGATTCATTAAGAATCCATTAATACTTGAAATTCATTAGAAGAGATTACATTTGAAGAGCTTACAATTCAAGAACTTCTATTTCTCGAACTTGATTACAAATGACAATAAGCCTTGCTTAAATAGGCACTTCTAACCCAAGACATTACAAACACAACCAATGTGGGATAAAAGGTAAATACAACTACCTTTAAATAAATATTAAATTCCCACCCAAATACAACTAAGCACCCAACAAATATTAAATACATGATTTAAGGATCTTTCCACAAACTTCTAAAATGCCACCTACACACCTCGATTAATGGAATGACAACTATTTTTATTATTTTCTATTTATGCCACCCATGCACCTTGAAAATAGAAATTCCTTTTTTTATTCTTCTTTTCTATTTTTATATTTTTTATTATTTTCCTTCCATTTTCGTCACTTTCTCTCTCCAATTTTTTTTAAATTTTTTTTTTTTTTCTCTTTCTTTTTTTTTTCTAATAATTTAATTTTCCCATGCAAGATGCTCCTTCTTGTCCCTATTGAGGTGGAAGCTTGTGGTGAAGATGAAGATGGTTCTATATCTCTCTTTTGACATCAAAGTGTGGGACACACTTTTCTATCTACCAAGGGAGTTTGATGCAGGAGCATCTTGCATGGGAAAATTAAATTATTAGAAAAAAAAAGAAAGAGAAAAGAAAAAAAGAAAAAAAAAGAAAAAAGAAAATAAATCGGCACCGGATACTTGTTCCAACTATGTGTTGGAGGAAGAGAAAAAAATGTCAACAATGGCTACTTCATTTTGTGACTCCATACTCACAAATTTTTTCCTACCATGGGAGTCGGATGCAGGAGCATCATGCATCACAATGATGGAACGGTGTGATGAATGATGGACAAAATACTAGAAGCATGGTTGAGAAAGTGTGATTGTAAGAGAGAGAGAGATGTTCTAAGGGAAAAAAGAGAGCAACATGGATTAATTTATAGCCAAAATGTGAGAGGTTAGACATGAATGAGGAGATGGACATTTATTAATTCAAGTGTGCAATTTGACACAATATTCCTTGGAATATCTATGAAAATATGATACAATATTCCATATGTAGGACTCTATAACACATATAAGTCAACATGACTAAAAGTAGAACAAAATCTACAATGAGATTATAAAACATCATAGCCATGTGTATACAAGAATCTATGACAAGTGTGCTTATTATAGTCATGTGTATGAAAGATTATATGCAAAAAATGATGCATATTAGCCAAGTGTAGAGAGAGAATATATGACACATTATGGCCATGTGTTAGGACTAGGTAGAATTATGAATTAAAAATTCATAATTCCACAAATAATGAAAATTAGTAAATTAGTAATTAGAAATGAGAAAATAGGAAATAGGAAATTAAGAATTCCATGATTTGTAAATATGGATCAATTAATTAATAAATATCAATTAATTGACAACATTGGTCAATAAGAATAATTAGTCAAGTGGGATGACAAAAATTATTGAAATGACATAGGAATAGATTATGGGTTATCTAGTCCTATATGAAAAATTAGTAAATGATCAGCCAACTTGATGAAGTAAATGCAAGATTACCCTGTCGGTGAATTATGGTGATTATGTAGACCAACTAAGATGATGGTGGATATATCAAATCCATGATCAAATTGATGACATGTCAAGGACATATTACATTTGATGAACATTTTAAATGCCATAAGAATAATAACATTAAAAGACATCACCAATGTTATTAAATTGATTGGATAAGGCCATGATCTGACATTGAAGGACTCAACAATGTCGATGATTGAATGATAAAAATGACAAGTTGACCTAGTGTTTAGGGACATGGTGGTACTAAGGTTAGATTTTATACGAGGGATAAAAAAAATGTGTTGGAATAAATAAATGATGATTGATTAGGGACATTTGACATATTTTAGATTGTTTAGGAATGACTCAAAATAGTTTAGGGTTTATTTGGGATGGTTTATAGTTGATTTAGGATTGTTTAGGGATGGTCAAAAAAGGTTTAGGGTTGGTTGGTTAGAAGAGATTGCGATGATATTAAAAATAGTTAAAGTTGATAGGATAAGATTATGATAATGTCAAAATGATTTAGAGTCAAATCTAAAAGTTTAGATAAAATAGGGAATGATTGTGAAATAATCTATAGTTGATTTGAAAAGTGAGTTTGAATGATGAAGAACATGTCAAAATATGCTTGAATGATGATCAAGTTGGCCAAAATATTGGCATTAGTAAAATGAGAAAATAGGATGTGTTAGTATGAAAAATGTGATTATACATTAGACATGAACCATTTTTGAGCATCTACATTTTTCCCATCTTTGATATAGTCTAAATAGAGTGTTGTTTCAAAGAATAACTAATGAAAAATACATCAAAACATGCCACAATAGGGGTGGTATATATGGGTTCCCTCCCAATAAATTGACCAAAAATATAAATGGTAGGTCAATTTGTTGAAAATGAAGAGACAAATCCATAACAACTGACTGATCAAGAACCAAAGCTTAAATACAAATGTTATGGGGTCCAAAGTACAAAAATAATCATGAGCAACATAAAAGAGACCTCTTGCACATCCATCTAGGTAGAAGAAGGGCTACAAAAGGGCTTGGAGAGGGGTTTGGAGATCATTTTTACCCTCTCATTTGGAAGAAAAGGGCTCTAAAGAAAGAAAGATGGATAGGATACCTAAAGAGAATCATCATGGAGAATGAGTGCATAGTTATCATTGATTAGCTAACACAAGACCACCTATGGGTACATCAAAGTCTCTCTATGTACTTTATGCATTTTATGCTTTTCTAGGTGAGATAGGTGTCCAACAGGGGTCAACCAGGGTCCCAAGGGCAAGTTCAATTTCTAGAAAGCCATAAGTGTGACCAAAATACACCCAAGTAAATCATCAATGTAGTTGGATTTACCAATTGTGATATGGATGTAGTTGGGATGACCAACTACACCATGGGCACAATTGGTGATCCCAAATATGCACCTAGATGTTCCAATGGGCAAAAATAGTGCAAAAGAGCCCATAATGACTTTAAATTTTGTGTGCTTTCTCATAACACTAGGAAGAGGTTAAAAATTAGGTCAAATAGGTCAAATATTGTCAAATTCAATCAAAATTGGTCAAATTTAGACCTAGGTTAAACTTAGGTCAACAACTTAGAAAGCTAAAGAAAGTTGACATAAGGTGTATGATCATGCATGGGGACCTTCCCTTGTTGAGGATGTTATAGTGGGGTTGTTGTGTTGAGAGATGAATGCTACTAATATTCCTATGGGGGAGTATTTAGATATGCTACTGTGATGATATGTTACATTCATGACTAAGTTTGTTATTAATGCCAACATAGTAATTTTCTATGGTATTTGATAGAAGAATAGAAAAATGATCAAGTTGGTACGAACATCTAGTTGATTATTCTAACTATTTGTGTTTATGAGAGATATGTCTAAGTATCTACTATATGTAGTTAACATTAGATGAAGGAATGATAAGTTTGGAAGAAGTTATGTAAGTTTTGGTGATGTCTATTCTAAGATAGAGTTTATAGAGGCATGTTTTGGTAAACTTGTCATATCTCATAGTAGAATTGTTTTTCTAAGAATTGAGGTTGAGGATATGTAGAATACATGTTGGCAATGACATGGAAAAGTTTGTTCATCATAATATTTTGTGTAAGAAAATTTATTCAAGTTGCAATGCAGAAGATTAGTGTTATCATTAAGTGTAATGTGTTTTGAATGTGGTCCTTTAATGATTAATTGAGAAGGTCTAATAGCCAACTTAAGGAATTATTTTATAGAATTTTTATAAAGGAAGGACATTTTCCTTTATCATAAAATGTGTGTGGATAGATACATGGATGAGATAAGGAAGTGTTTGTAAGAAGCAGAGAGAGTGGAATGTGAAGTTGAGTAGAGCAGAGCAGAAGTGAAAGAAACTTCCTTGTCGAGGTTTTGCTAAGTGATCTGAGGTTTGATATTTGGATTTGAGGTTTGTGACTTAGTCTAAAAGGTTTGATAGTGTTTGGTTTGGTTGATAGAACAAAGGAAAGAAGAACATAATATTAAATTGCATGTTTGAGTAGTGAGCTCTTCTTGTAGTTGAAATTGCATGTTTGGGCAGTGAGCTCTTATTGCATACATTGGACTACAACTCCTAATAGGGTTGAAATATCCTAACAAGGATTAAAAATATCCTAATAGGGACTCTCTGTACTAAATGTTGTAATAGACTCCTAATAGGGTCCATCCTCTAATAAGGAATATTTATATTAGTACTATTGGAATTAAAATAGGAAAGATAAACTTCCGAGGGGGGAGGGGGGGTAAATCAGTAGTATAAACTTGGACCCATAAAACTTGCACCACATATCTATCTCATGAATTCAATGTATAAACTAAAATAACATTTAAAGCATGTATATATAAAGTATGTAAGAAACATTCACATACACAACACCAAATATGATTACCCAGAAACCCTCAGAGTGAGAAGGTAAAACTAGGGTGGGTATGACACCCACAAATATTCATTATTGTCATAATAAAGTGTATCCAATGAAGTTTAAACTAATCATGGGACATGATCTACCTAATGAAAGGTCTACCTTGTTAAAGGTTTCCAAAGACTGTTAGGTCTCACCTTGATAGAGGATTTCAACACCTTGTTAGAAGTGTTCCTTGCTAAAGGACTTTAACTTACAACTAAGTAAGCACCCTATTAAAGGATTTCAATGCATCTTGTTAGTACTACTCTGTTAAGAGATTTTGACTAAAATCATGTGTTAAAATGTCTCAATTTTGATCCTATAGTTAGCACTTGGTTGCTTGATAACATATCACCTCTAAACACTTGTCTTATTGATCTTTCCTAATAAAATTTTTCTTTTTTGTATCCTTTTCCTTTTCTCTATTCTGCTCTAACTGTATGCACCCAAAAATGGTCGCCTAGACTATGGGCCCCCATTATTCAATTTATCAATTTATCAAATTTTCTGAATCAATGGTTTGTAATATTTTATTAAATCAATTCAAATCAATTTCCTTGATCAAAATCGATTTATTTCATTTCTAAGATTGATCATTTTATTCCAAGTCTTATTTAATTAAAAGAAAATCTTATCTTTTAATTAAAAAATAAATAAAATCCTCATTTAATTAAAAGAAAACCTCTCTTTTAATTAAACAGTTCATCCACATTTAATTAATTAAGAGAAAAACCTCTCTTTTAATTTAATTAAATATCTTCTATTTAATTAAAAAGAACTTGCTCCCTTTTAATTAAATAAAAATCCCACTTAAATATCTCTTTTGATGAAAAAAGGAAATAAAATAAATTCTTTTTATTTAATTTCTCTACACTTAAAAATGTGATCTAAGTGGGATTTATCTTTCCACTTTCTCCTCAACCACTCCTCTTTTCTAATTGGTGGAATCTTGTCTCACATGGATCACCACTTTCTTTTCAACCACTCCTCTTTTCTCATTGGTGGAATTTTGTCTCACATGGGTCAAGCTCTATTATCCCATATTGGTGGTGAGAAGCCTCTCACCTCCATAATTTCCTTTATAAGGGAGAGCCCTCTCCTCATGTTAGACACCCATGATTATGCTATCGTTATGCTGCAGGTTTGAAGACCAATTTTTGAAGAAGTTTGAATACAAAAGCTTTTTGTGGAGAACTTCTATTTTCTTGTCTTTTTCTCTCTTGCACCCATCATGGGCTTTTAGCTTAGATCTTGCATTTATAGATTAGATTTTGATTTCATAGATTAGATCTTATTTTCATGCATATTTGAAGATCATGGAGACTAGCATTCTTGCTTTTCCTCTTTGAATCTCTCATCTCATGGTGTACTTGCATGGGCACAAAAATAGGTCAAACTGAGGGCCTCCATTGCAAACCCTTGCACTCTATGAGTAGAGAGCTATGGATCAATTTGTGAGGGCTCATTCTTGAATTTTCTTACATGTAATGATTCATAGAAGTGTGACAACATTTTAGCACACATTTTTGGCGCCCACCGTGGGGCTTGAATCAAGTTTCTAGCTCCATTTTCTTTTATTTTTTATCTCTGATTTTTTTACAGCAGCATATTGGATCTAATCAAGTGCTTTTGTAGATTTTTCACTTTGGTTTTAAGGCCAACCCATATAGAGATTGGTTTGCAGGCAAAAAATCTAGTTGGTTTAAAGATTCAATCATATCTTTTAAACCACTTAGAATTTGGTTCTGATTTTTTTTTTGAGTTGGGTATGTGCCCAATATGTTCCAGTTCAATTTTTAGAGCATTTTGACATGATTTGCGCGAGTTATGAATTTCTCTTTATTTTTCATAAAAAACCATTTCTGATCGCAAATCAGCATATTTTTTGGAAAAATTTACATTTTCAGAAATCTTTTTGAATTATAAGGGGGGTTCTTTCTTTGTGTTTTGAATTTTGAGGCCGTATTAAGGATCAAAAACTCGATTTGATGAATCTAGCCTATTTTGAAAAATTGGGTCCCTAGGGCACAAATGAAGAAATTTTTTTGAATTTCTTACATTTTTGGAAAGCTCTTTAGTTTTTAGTAGAGGTATCTTGTTTTCATTTCTATTTTTGGATTTGAAATCATAGCAAAAAAAGGTCTAATCATGTTGACTGGGTTATTCGTATTTTTTTTGTAGGGATTTTCGTATTTTTCTAGTTTTTTCTGCTAACTACTCACTGTTTTGGGTTTTTTTGTGTTTTCTGATTTTTTTGGAATAACATAGCAGCAAGTTGTGATTTCATTGGAAAAATGTGCTAAATTTGTTAAAAATAGGTAAGATCTACTAAGCGCGTTGCGAGGACTTCAGGTATTCTTCTTTGGCTGATAACACTTTGATTTGGAACCTTAAAATGAACCTCTCATGTGTCTAGCTTGTGTGTTTTTCTTATGCTTTTATTTTTCAAACACATGCATGATTGATACTAGGTTGTAATCTCCATTGATTTTTATTTAACAAGCTTGATTATTAGTGATAGATTTAGATAGCTATATTGGATTATTGGACTCGCTGAATCCGCCGACCCCTCATTCCACCCCGTGGTTGCAAGATTAGTGCCACATTAAAGGGGAGGGGTCCACAGGATAGAAGCGTTAAGTGCACCACTTGGCAAACCTCTTGTGCTTTCTAGAACTCACTAATCTTTGAGTTGTGGACTCGTTTTGGCTTGTGTGAGGGGTTAAGTGTTCCACATCTTTGGACTCACCTTGCATTAGTTAAAGCGTTAAGTGTACCACCTTGTGCTTTTTGATTATTCTTGGATAGATTTGCTTTTGGGGAATTAACATCTGTACACACATAGTAATTAGGCCTCATGAATACTATTCATGGATCTTGAGGGAGTGAGTTCCTAGTGAAACTCCTCTCAAAGACGGATTCCTTGTAGGTGGGGAGGATAATTTGAGAATCTCTTAGATAGATGGATCTTCAACTTGTTGATTGAGGCATCCTTTCTCCGGAGAGGTTGATAGATCACTAGGGGTTGATATCATAGATCTTGAGATAATCTTAGTTAGCATGTCAGATTAATCTGCTTGCTTTGATTGGGCTAAAAGTGAAAAGGTGTCAAAACCTTGGATCTGAAAGCCAAGTCCCCTTGTGGTCCATTATTGTGAGTCGGTCACCTTTAGAGAAGGTTAACCATAGCAAACAATCCCTCTATAGGGCAAACTGTGGACGGAACCTCAAGCGGTAATAGCCACTTCTGTCGTGGTTGCAACAATCGCTATATAAATGTCCTCATGGAAGAAATCTCCATGGGGTATGGCTCATTGTGGGTTGTCAGATCTCCCTAGCAGCTCTTGAAGATTAAGTTCTCAGACTGTGTCAAAACATCAGTGCGCTGGGATTGGAGGTCACCCCTGTGAATCATAAAATTTGCAGAGTCAAACCATTACTAAAAACCTTAGAGAGGCCAACTTTTATTTTCTAAGGATGTATGCAATGATTGTGAAACTCTTTTAGAACATACACAATTATCTCTCCTAGGGATTAGCATAAACTAAGTCACTTGATTGCTCATGCGCAAGGTTGCTTTGCCCCTTGTTCATTATTTGAAGATTGTTTTCTTGAAATCCCTATTTTCTATCTTGCATGCTTGGTTTATGATAAAGAATCTATTGATACATCTAGTTGGATATTTAAAATGAACAAAATCTGAGTTCTTCAGTTGAGACTTTACGATCGAATAACTTTGTTATCTCATTATTTTTAGTCTCCCTAGGTTGGTCCTATTTGGATTAGGCTACTGTTTTCATTGTTAAAAGCCTTTTTGCACCATGGGTTATTGTGCTTTGACCTCTTGAATTAGTAATCATTGATTTCACAAGAGACCTTGTTTGGAGTTGGTAAGTTAGAAACCGTTCTTATTGAGAAAGATATACACTTGGATCCTTTGATATTACACTTGGAGAGTCTTAGTAATCTCTTGTCCATTCACTTTCATCAAAGTTCAATTTTAATTAATTAAAATTTGGGTCAATCATCCTCCTGGTCCATATGTGCTAGGGTATTCACCCAAAGTTGTGGGCACCTCTGTGGTAGTGTTGGTTTACACCTATTGCAAAATTCTATCTTATCACATCTCTTGGAAAAATGAGAGCTTTTACTATCCTAGTTTGGTACCAACGTTTCTTAGGGTTATCCTATCAACTAGTACCTTTTCTTTCATGTTGATTACAAGTGCTATTACATGTTGCTCAACATTCAAATGATCTCAAATGGTATCAAATTTTCCAAAATGACTCTTGGTCTTCTTTCTTCTTTATCTTCCATGTCTTTCTAATCTGTCATTTCCACTCTTCCTCTTCTTCATGTCTTCTTGATTCTTTTCCTCCTATTATCATATAGTCTACCTTCTTCTATTCATTCTTTCTCTTCTTCCATACTTGATTCTTCTTCTTCTAGAACCATGGATCTTGGATATCTTTTTAGGGATCCTCATTTGAGCTCAGATGAAATCCACCTCCTTCTTGAATTTGAAAAGTGTATCACTCCAATAGATGCATGGATGCTAACGTTGCAACAAAAATGATTAAAAAAATGGATAAATTAGACACCTTTGCTAGGATCATGTGCAAGATCAAATCACAATATCTTTCTTCCAAATATTTCCCATCTTCCAAGTCTTATCATGATTCTTCTAAATATCGTTCAAATTCCTTATCTTCCAAGTCTTATCATGATTCTTCTAAATATCCTTCATATTCTTCAGCTTCTAAGTCTTACAATAATTCTTCTAAATATCATTCACATACTTCATCTTCTAAATCTTACCATGACTCTTCTAGATATCATCCATCTAGGTCTTCACCTACCTCTTTTTCATGATATCATTCTTCTTCTACTTCTACCAAGAGTCTTATTCCTCTTATTAAGACATATGATAATGAACAACATAAAAAGTCCTGTGATATGCCTATCTATAATTCTTCTAGTGACAATGATTATGATGGTGATGATTATTACATTCCAACAGTTCCTAAAAGTCCTCCTAGTCCTATGCTTGTGCTTAAAGGGGATGAGTCATGAAAAGATATTGATGGTATTTCACATGAATCAAATCTTGAAAACAACATTGATAAATTTTGTGAACAATACCTAAATGATAAATCTGCATTTTTTGATGAAGAGAAAGCATTTTTTTGTGCTGAAATACAGCATCAATGGGATAAGAGTTCCTCTTCAAAGAACCCTCATGCTGAAAATAAAGATTACACTCTTGAGAAAGATCATGTTAATGTTGAACCTTAGTCTTCTAATGCTCCCCTTCCATATTCTACTTCCTCCACTATCCATACATCTCTTAAAGATTCAGAGTCTTTCAAATCTCCTACCAATCCTTCATCCAACAAAGATCCTAATGCTTTTCATGTAGTTCCCTATAGTTATCCTCAAGGGCTACCTCTTAAAGAAACTCAAGCTAACCTTCACTTGGCTGCAAATACTTTTGATAATTATAAATCTAAAGATCCTAAGTCTTCATGTGCTATAATGCCTACTTCAGCTAGTCCTTCATCATCTATTCCAAAGTCTTCCATACAATTCCAACATGCTTCCTTCTCCTTAGGAGTGGTTTCATTTCAAGAGGACTCTAAAAATGATAAAGAAAAAAATATAAAGAAAGATCAAGATCAAGAACCCTCCTTGTCATCCAATTATTTTCACAATGTCTCTAATATGTTTCATGGTTCTTTTGATCCCTTACACCCTTTCTCATTCAGTCCACCATGTCTTAAGTCTTCTCCTAAGCAAGATCAAGATAATGCTTGTAGCACTAAGCTTATTGACAATAAAAATAACCTTAGTACACTTACTCCTTCCAAAGATGATACTTCCATTAAGGTTATTAAAAATGATGTTGCCACTTCCAATGTTGAGCCTATTGAAAATCAAGAGAACAATTCTATGCTTATGTTATCCAAAGATCCTTGTCAAGATCAAAGTATTCCATCTTCTTGTTCTACCACTCCATGTTCCCTTCCACTTTCTACTCTTCCTAAGTCTTCTCAAGTTTCAAGTAATCCTATCAAATAAGTTTCTCCTATCCAAGATGTTCATGATCCTATTGAAAATCCTAATGCTCACTCTAAAGATGCTGATGTCCTTGATTGTCATATAGATGTTAATTAACTTATTGATTATCCTTTTGCATCTTCCGCATCCATCCTTGGACCTCCCCTACCAATACTAAATCCTTCACATTTTCCTTCCATTTTGGGTCCTTATGTCCCTCCCTCTCCTATCTTTCCTCAAGATCAACATAGACGCATATCCTTGAATCCTTTTCATCCACCTACTCACCTAAACCAATCATATCATCCTTCTTCTTCCACAAGTCCCAAGTCTTTTGGAAGTAACTTGAATGTTCAATACAAGAAAAAGAAGCAATTCAAGAATCCTTATAAAAAAGAAGACCACCATGTCTCTTCTAATCGACATGGGGGCATTAAGTCAAAAGAGATATCTAAGAAAAAAATTACAAGACAAGTATGGGTTCCAAAATCCATCATTGAAGATATTATCTCTAAATCATCAAAAAGAAATGAAAAGAAGCCTAAGGCTATATGGATTCCAAAATATCTCTTGAGAGAGTCTAATGTTGAACAACAATTAAATTTGACATTCAAGCTTCCAAAGAATTTCGCTTCATCTTCTTCCAAAAACATTCTTCCATTCCATGTGCCTAAACTACAACCTTTTCTATCTATGCTCACCATATTCCTTCACATATTCCTTCATTCACATTTTCTCCATCCTTTCACCACCCTTCAAGGTGTGTGTTGACATTGATCTTGCCTTCATTTCCATTTTTCAATCTCACTCACTTCGCATAAAGCCATATCCTCCATTTTTGTCTCCCATCTTCCTTTCCCTATTAGCATCTTTGAGCATATCATTTGAATTCCTTTGTATATCATGGTTTAAACATTAAAATATAATTATCTCAAAAGCTTGACTTCTTCCAAAAAAAAAATTTGAAAAAGATTGAAAAAAAAAGAAAGAAGAAAAAATAAAAAATTTGAAAATATGCCTTGGTGAAAACCTGGTAATCAGGCACCTTGGTAGAAAAAGTAAAGAGAAATAAATTCATCCTATGGTGAAAACCACTCCCTTGTGGTGCCTTGGATAAGTACCATAATGAAAACCTAACAAATAGGCATCATGCGTAGTTCTTCTACATCTTTCATTCATTTCGTCTTCTCTCTTTGATCTTGACAATGTTGACCTATAGACAAACATTTGGCTATCTTGTGAGATATCCTATGATGATCTTGTTTTCATTCCTTTCATGTTTAGCCTTCATATCTATTTTCCTCCATTCATTCTAGTCTTTTTCTACCTTTTTCCCATTTACCCCTTTGGTCTTGATCTAATAAAATAGAGTAAAATATGATGCTATAAAGTCTTTTGACATGTCTACTTCTTTGGATTGCATCTTTCCCACTTTTACATTATGCTTTCTTGAATTATCCTATACTGGCCTTTCATTTCTTGTCCAAATGTTCTTTACATGACAAATTTTCCCTAGCTTGGGTACTCTTGAGGAGTCAGTCCTTGAAGATCACTTTCACTTGCTTCATACACTCCTTCCTTATCCATCATATTTATCAACTTGTTACTCCATCATGTCCTCTACCTTGCTAAACATTGGGATTGCACGATGTGATCATGCTTGAGAGTTTGGTCCTTGTTTTTTTTTGGGGGCATTGTATATTCTTTGTACATATTTATTGATCCTGAAAAAAATCCAAAAAAATTGATATATATTAAAAAAATCCAAAAAAATTATATATTTTAAAAAATCCAAAAAAATGATATATTGTAAAAATTCTAAAAATTGAAAAATGTCCTGAAAAAATGATCATCATAGTGACAACCTAGCAAAAGGCACTTTGATGTATCTTCAAAAAAAAAATATATTCCAAAAATACAAAAAAAAATCAAAAATTCAAAAAAAATAGAAAAAGTGCCTTGGTGAAAACTTGGAAATAGGCGCCTTGGTAGCAAAAAAAACCAACAAATTTTTTTTAAAAAAATAAAAAATAAAAAATCCAAGTGGTGAAAACTTTGAAACGGGCGCTACTTGAGGCCTTTGCACCCCTGTTTCTTAGCACATGTCCTCGACACTTAGCCTTTCTCCACCTTGCCTTGTCCTTGTTACCTTGGTTTGGAATTGGTCTTTGTCTAGGGGGCATAACTATGTTAGCTTTAGTTTCTTAGATGTGTGAGTCTTTAGGACACCTTGCAAATGGTGTTTTTCAACACCCATTGACATCGAGTGTTTTTCAACACTTATTGGTTTGGTCTTACCCAGTATCATCATGTGATCTTACCTTCCTGCAAGCATTTGATCCTTGTCCTCAGAACTCAGTATTAGTTAACACACTTAAATTTTTAAACACAACACTTAATGCTTGACTTATGTCATGATTTTTTTTCTCTGTGTACTAACTGTTATTGATTTTTGTTGAGTGTCTTTGTCTGATAAGTCTCTCCATGATGCATCGCTAGAAGACTTGGGGCATGAGACATGTTTTTATTTATTTATTTATTTTTTGCTTGTGGGTGTGGTCTTGAACTCTAGAGTGTCTTTTTTTGTCCTCTTGAAACACTTAGGAGATTTGAGACATCATCCTTGATTGTTTTTGCACAACCATTCTTATAGTCATCTTGGCATCTATGCCTTGATGCAAGCATAGTTTTCCTATATTAAATTGGGTAAGCTAACATCAAAGTCATCTTGACCTTTATGTCTTTGATGCTTATGTTAGAATCTTTCCACATTTCAATCCAATATAAATCGCATTCATATCTTCATAGTTGCATTTGTAACTAGTGATGATTGTGTGATTTTTTGATGTCCGTTAATAATTGCCCAATGATGAAAATAAGTTCTTTTACATTCTCTAATGAATGATGAACACAAAATCCTATGTTACAGTTGCTCTTTGCAAGTACACCTTTGCATTTTCATGTAGCTTGCATTATTAGACTTCATGTTAGTTTGAATTTTTAGGCTGCATTATGAGTTTGAGAGGGTTCTCCTTTCATCTTTATTGTGGACATTTAATCAATTGTGGTCACATTTTGATCTTCATTTCCTTATTTTCTTTCGTGATCTCAATCGAAATTTCTATCTTAAACTATTTGATTGATTTTTGGAGCATTTTCTTTTCTTATTTCTATTTCTTTCCATATCTTTCAAACTTCTATCTTCCATATTATTTTTCCCCACTTCTTTTCTTCTAAATCACCTTTGGGGCATAATATTTCATGCTTGATGATCTACCTTGGTTCTATGATCTTACATCAAGAACCTTATCTTTTCTTCGATTTGATCAAATTTATCAATTTGTTGTTTCTCCTCTATCTTATTTCAATTTCGATCACGAGGGGGCAGTAATTATCAATTTCAATCCTTGATTCAGTTTTATCAATTTTATACTCGACTTTTTCAAGTTAAAATTTATTTGTATTCTTTGTCTTGATGTGTTCCCGAGTCGACCACACATCTGGGTTGTTTTGTGATCCCAAATTGACCTCACACTTCAATTTCTTTCTTTGACTACATGTGTTCCCAAATCGATCACACATTAGTCAAAGAGGGGCAAATGTATGCACCCAAAAATGGTCGCCTAGACTATGGGCCCCCATTATTCAATTTATCAATTTATCAAATTTTCTGAATCAATGGTTTGTAATATTTTATTAAATCAATTCAAATCAATTTCCTTGATCAAAATCGATTTATTTCATTTCTAAGATTGATCATTTTATTCCAAGTCTTATTTAATTAAAAGAAAATCTTCTCTTTTAATTAAATAAAATAAAATCCCCATTTAATTAAAAGAAAACCTCTCTTTTAATTAAACAGTTCATCCACATTTAATTAATTAAGAGAAAAAACTCTCTTTTAATTTAATTAAATATCTTCTATTTAATTAAAAAGAACTTTCTCCCTTTTAATTAAATAAAAATCCCACTTAAATATCTCTTTTGATGAAAAAATAAAATAAAATAAATTATTTTTATTTAATTTCTCTACACTTAAAAATGTGATCTAAGTGGGATTTATCTTTCCACTTTCTCCTCAACCACTCCTCTTTTCTAATTGGTGGAATCTTGTCTCACATGGATCACCACTTTCTTCTCAACCACTCCTCTTTTCTCATTGGTGGAATTTTGTCTCAAATGGGTCAAGCTCTATTATCCCATATTGGTGGTGAGAAGCCTCTCACCTCCATAATTTCCTTTATAAGGGAGAGCCCTCTCCTCATGTTAGACACCCATGATTATGCTATCGTTATGCTGCAGGTTTGAAGACCAATTTTTGAAGGAGTTTGAATACAAAAGCTTTTTGTGGAGAACTTCTATTTTCTTGTCTTTTTCTCTCTTGCACCCATCATGGGCTTTTAGCTTAGATCTTGCATTTATAGATTAGATTTTGATTTCATAGATTAGATCTTATTTTCATGCATATTTGAAGATCATGGAGACTAGCATTCTTGCTTTTCCTCTTTGAATCTCTCATCTCATGGTGTACTTGCATGGGCACAAAAATAGGTCAAACTGAGGGCCTCCATTGCAAACCCTTGCACTCTATGAGTAGAGAGCTATGGATCGATTTGTGAGGGCTCATTCTTAAATTTTCTTCCATGTAATGATTCATAGAAGTGTGACAACATTTTAGCACACACTAACTGATTCTATAATTTTGTCTCACTTTATAACTCTTAAGCCACCATGAATTCTCTACAAAGTTCTCTCTTCACTCCTTCAATATTCATTCCTCCATTGAGAGTTTAGGGTTTGTTCTCCTTAAGAAGACTTACTTTACTCAAGGTTAGGTATGAATCTACAACTGAGATTCATCCATTTTTCCAGTTAATCCTTCTCATTTTCTAATTGGCTACATGTAATTTCATAGGGAATCCATCTTTAGATTCATCCTTATCTCCAAAATATTGTAATTCATCCTTAATTCAGCTAAAAAATGGTTGAGATAGTTGTTTGTGACTTTACAAACAAATATGTCAAAATTGTCTCACTTAGCATCTAAAGTCTCTGATGCTTAGCATACACTAATCTTTTTGCTATGACTTGGCATCTATATCACTCAACATTCACTATTCATTCAGCTCTTGAATCACTCGACACACACTATCTGCTTGGCACTTGAGTGACTCAGCACATGAATGGCTCAACACTCACTATGAACTTGGCATGGTCTATGTTTTGCTTGGTATATACTACTTGTTTAGCATGAACTAAGTAAATAACATAAGTGTGTTGAAACTCACTTGTCAAAACCAATCTGAGATCAACAAGTACATCATCTTGTGGGTATCATTCCCACCAGAGTTCCCTCTAATCAAGGGTTTCCCTAGTTAACATATCTAGTGTAATTGTCTATGTGCATCTTATTATGGTTTTTGTTTACTTTGCTTGAATGGTTAAGTTTTTTTAAAGAAGATAAATTTTTTAATTATTGGATAACTAATTCACCCCCCTAGTTATGTTGGTGGACTATTATTTATAATATGTTGCACCAAAAGACCAATCTATCAATGCTTGATACAACCACTCAACATATATTATATGAGAGCCCATTAAGCCCTTGTTATTAGTCTTAAGGGAAGCTTTGAGAAAATTTTCAATATTCTCCCTCTCAAGGTTACCTGAGGGTTTGAGGATTCAAACCTTTGACCAAGCTTTGATACCACTTGTTAGAGTGGGGTTTTTCTAGCACAAAAAGATTGATCTATCAATCACCAATACAACCACTAAACTTATAGTACATGGGAGGTAGTTAATTCCTTGCCATGAATTCCAAGGGGAGCATTGGAAAAAAATCCAATAGAGGACAAGAGGACATAGCCCACCAAGTCTATCATTATGTCATAAGATGATAGGAAAAAAGTGGGAGATAATTGTTGGTCTCAGATTATACCAAATTACATTCATGCTTGAGATTAGGGGGAACAAGGACTTGGGAACAACATTGACAAAGAGATGAAACTCAAAGATGAGTTCCTTTCACCTACCTACTATAGAGGCAAAAATGATATTGGAGGATGTATGGTACATCCTTTGTATTCCTATTCATGGGGAGCTAGTAGTATATGACCCCACAATAGGGCAGACCATGCTGCATTAGATGTTTGGATGTATCTACCAGAGAGAGTACCATGATACTTTAAGGAGAGATAAGATATTACTATAGGACTCACACTATTTTCCCAATTGAGAGTAGAGGTTGGGGAGTAGGGAGTAACCATTAGGACTTAGATAAGATATGCACAACTAGAGGAGTTATAGCCCAAAATTTGGGGAGTGTTAGCGGATGTGATGGATGTAGGTATTCCACTAACATATGATAGATGGTTTGCACAAAACCAGCCAAGTGCTCAACAGATCCAATAGTACAAGTACTGAGGATCAAATTATAGACATGCTAGGATAGAGGGGAGGAGGAGAATGAGGAGGGTATGGGAGATGGGGATGAGAAGAAAAATGGAGAGGAAGGGGATGATGAGAATGGGGAGGGTGATGGTGATGGGGAGACAAATTTAAAGGGAAGGGATTATGATGAGGATGAGGAAGTTGATGGTGACAAGAATGAGGAGGGAGACAATGATAAGGATGAGGAGAAACATGATGATGAGGAGGGTTGAAATAATGGGGGTGAAGATGGAGGGGATGACAATAAGGATGGGAATAGTTCTGATGGAGGGTGAAGACATGGGTATGGATGCCCCAATGATGGATATAGATGAGGGTCCTTTAGATGTGCTAGAGGAGATGTTAGTGCCAACACAAAAAGGTTAAAAAGAGCCATAGGCTCAGATAATGGAGGTAATCAAAGGGCTCTAGAGTGAGTTAGAGAAGTGTTAGATAGCCTAGGACCAAAAGCAAGAAACATTCACAATAGATATTAAGAAGTTGAGGGTTGAGCATAACCGAGCTATAGTAGAGATGAATACAATAGTACATAGGGAACAAAGAGTAGTGCAAGAGTCTTGAGAATTCATCAATAGTATCAGGGATGTATCTATTTGGGAGGTAGTTAGGATAGTGGATGAGGCATGTGTAAAAGCATACTATTGGAGGATTTATTATGAGATGGTAGTTCCTCAAGAGAGGAGGGTAGATAGCTAGCGGGCATCAAGATCACAATCTTGTTAAACACAAATGACTCAAAATAGTGGAGAGGTGCTGAAAATGATGAGGCCACCATAGATTGGTGATGGATCATAATTAAGGCTAGGAAGAGGTTTCGAGGCTAAGAACAACACAAATTGACATATACATGTTCTTATGTAGAGGAGATTTTTGATATTTTCTTTCATGGTTTGTGCCTATGTGCAATTAGTATTGATGTAAACCATTATCATGTACTCTGATACTTTTTTGAGATATTAATGATATGCACCTATGTTATGATGACTATAAAAGATGTATTATACACATGATTGTTATGGATGCATTTATGTTATCTATATGAACTTTATATGATGACATCATGCCTTTGTTTATCACATGTTATTCTTAGAAAATGATATCTTCTTTTTTTTCACATTCTTTTCTCATAAAATGATTCCAAATGAAATGGAAAATGATGTGAATTCCATGTATATATGCATTGTTTTGGGTTTTTTGGGCTTTTGACATGTACAAGAATGCTAGATGAGGATGTTTTTGGTGTATCAGAGTACTAGACCATGGTGGTAGTGGATGAGATGGATGCTAGAAGATAAATGGGATGAGATACGGATTAGGTAGAAAGAGGTGAGGACTTTTTTTCTTTTATAAAGTACACTATATGTCAAACAAACTTTATTTTGATATGGAAAATGGAATGCAACACATCGTGGTATAAAGGGCTAGATTGCAAATTCAAGCCTTTTGCGTAAATAAGCACTATGCAGATAGAGAATGACCTTATCCCTCTCGAGGCATATATACATGCCCTAGACTCTTAAATGGAAATTTTGTAATGTCCTCTTTTAGGACATTGGATATTTTCCTCTTGAATGGTAGAAATTTGATAATAATTTGTATATGATATCCCTTCTTGATAGTTAATATTCAAATATATATATATATATATATATATATATATATATATATATATATATAGAGAGAGAGAGAGAGAGAGAGAGAGAGAGAGAGAGAGAGAGATCTTTTCATAATATAACAGTTATATTACATTGATCATGTAATTATATTAATAAAAACATATGTTATATTCATATATAGATTATATCAACGAGTTTAATTTATAAACATATCATATATTATATTAATAATATTATTAGTAATATCATTATTCTTAATACTATTACATAGTATATTTTCTTTATATATTATTTATAATAATATTTAATTTTCAATTATATTATAATATTATCCTTGAATATATAAAAGGTGTTTGTAATATAATTATATAAGAGTTATATTTAATTGAAAGAGTATTTGTAGTTGATATATATTTTTTATAAGATATTTGTTATCATAAGTATTTAAATATGTTATATAATATTATATGTTATTATAACATATTTAATTATGTAAATATAATACAATATTCTATTATTATTTATATTAACTCTTGTATCATTAATATATATATATATATATATAATCATTAGTTATTAATTGTACATATTCAAATGTGATAATATTTAAATATATTATAATTTTTATTGGTTTATAGTGTAATTATAATATTTATTTTTATTTATTTATTATTAAAATATATGTCAAAATTAGGGATATTACAACCCTCCCTTCTTGAATTTGATTGTCCTCAAGAAAAATCATTCATACACCAGCTCTTTCATAGATAAGAAACATATTTTCATACAAAGGCCTAGAAGATTTTATAAAACATACATATTTAATGAATGAAAACACAGAGCAAACACATGTAGATAGATGAAGACATGAAAAAAACATGATGCAAACACCTCATACATTCTTTATAATTTTTCACAATGAAGTAGAGTAACGGGAATGATTTATAACATATAGTTCCCCAATACACCTTTTGATTGTGGATCCTACACACACAAATAGTTATTAGCATGTACATGTATATAATAACTTCAAAGAAAAGCTTAGTCATGATAAATTAGTTCTGAACCAATTTCCTACCAAGCCCAAGAGTGAAACTTTGGCACTCTTGACCTTGATGGTAGCCTTTAACATCCATCAAGGTGGTCTAATTGGCAGATTCTTAACCGAATTAAGTTGACATGATGTCAAATCTTAACTTAACCAATGTAACCCTAGAAGTGAAACTTTGGCCCTCTTGACCTTGATGGTAGCCTTTGACATCCATGAAGGTGTTCTACTTACATGGTAATCTTATTCTTCCTACCTAAGCCCAAGAGTTAAATTTTGGCCCTCTTGGCCTTGATGGCAGTATTTGACATCCATTAAGGTGGTCTACTTATGAGGTAATCTTATTCTTCTTAAATATCCTACCTAAGCCCAAGAGCGAAACTTTGGCCCTCTTGGCCTTGATGGCAGCCTTTGACATCAATCAAGGTAGTCTACTTAGGAGGTAATCTTATTTTCCTTATATATCCTACCTAAGCCCAAGAGAAAAACTTTGGCCCTCTCGGCCTTGATGGAAGCCTTTGACATCCATCAAGGTGGTCTACTTAGGAGGTAATTTGATTCACTAATTTTATAATTTTCAATTTTAATATATATAAAAATATTAACATCAAATTCTTATAATGTCAAATTATATTCAATATAAATATGAAATAGTTTGTATATATATTCAAGTCAATAATAAAATAAAATTTTCAATTCTATGTTAGAATCTACATGAGAATATCTTATTATATATATATATATATATATATATACACACACACCTTCTATAAGGAAAGTTTCCTTCTTATGTAATAAAACATATTACTTTTGAAAATCACATACCTCACATAATGGACTTCTTATAATTTCAGGATTTAAAGTTGCTTCATATTTGATGGGCTTCATTATAGTCAAGTCTCTTGTTTTCTTTATTATCTTTGCATGTTGTCTTATGCAATTCTTGCCTCTAACTTTGTAATGCCCCGCCAAGGGATCCAAAGAATTAACCTAGAATTTCACTAAGTTTGGTAACATTTTTTTTTTAAACATGAAAGCAAATACCACACATAACTTATACACCATAACGGAAGCAATAGCAATGTCCATCAAAAAGTAAACATAACATACACAACTGGTTACATTCTTTAAAGATTCCTTAATGTTGAATTACATCTAAGTCAACTAACATTATTGAATCCATCTAATACAACAACCTCATGAAATAATATTGACAATTCCAATGTTTATACATTACATTTCCAAATGCTCAATCATCCACTGTACATGTCATAGGGTATGAAAAGCTTAAAATAATATACATATGTGAAATAAGATACATCATCCTATTCTAATCCATGATACATCAAAGTAAAGATAATCACATGATACACATGATACATGATCATAGAAGATATACATCCATCATAAAGATCAAACATAATAAACTAAGTGCACGGTTCCTCTCAACCGTTAATAGCATCATTAGACCATCGTGGGCCCTAGCCATCCCTCCGTGTGTAACATTCCAAAATCACCGAAGAGATCATCAGTATTAACATAGTAGGAATGTCACTCCTAACATATACTATATCATATGCAGAAAGTAATCTAACATGCAAATAAAAGCATAAGATAACATCATCTAACATATGCTAATCATCAATGAAAGGATGCATATCCACCATCATGAAGGATGCATCAGCCACAATGCCTCAATAAATCTTAAATGATAAGAGTGGAAAAACACTACCACCCGACTGTGTGGTACCTAAGTGGTCCACTCCCACCGTGCTAAGGAGATAATCTCAAGTCCCAACCCAAGAACAGAATGGAAACAACAGAAAAAGGAAATTATATTAACTGAGAAAATAAGCTAGTACAAATAGTACAAAGAAAATAAACTTCAAAACATGCCCTAAGGCTTACAATAGCATAAATTTGGAGATAATTTCTCCTTTCAATACCTCCTCTCAAATTCCACTCCAAACTTGACACCCAGGGTAGATTGAAAAGTGACTCTATCACTTTATGAATGGTAGGGGAAATCCCAAATGGGAAACCTCAGCTGCTAAAATCCAAGTTGAGTCCTCGATCAGTCATCCTTTCCACTTCACCAAATACTCTTCATACTGCCTATTTTTGGTACTCCTACCCACACGATGATCTAGAATGTCTTCTATCTCCTCCTTCTTAGAAGCAGGAATTGGACATGGCTCTAACACCAGCTCCTCATCTGCACCATCATCATGATACTCTGTTAAATTTGCAATATTGAAAATGGGAGAAATGTGAATACCATCTGGCAGCTCCACCTCATATGCATTTCCTGAGTCATGTTTCTTCAAAACTTTGCAAGGGCCAAATTTCTTCATTTTTAGCTTGTTGTAAGTACCGATTGGAAATCTTTCTTTTCATAAGTGCACCATGACTAGATCCCCTATTTGGACTTCCTTATGTCTTCTCCTTTGATCAGCCCTAGCTTTATACTCTTGATTCATCTTGGTAATGTGTGCTTGAACCTCCTCATGTAGACGCTTGATATGTTCAGCAAATTCGTCAGCTTCAGCACTTGTCCTCTCCCCTTGTTCTATCTTCCTTAGCTCTGGTGCAGTCCTTGGGCTACTCCCATATACAATTTGGAATGGTGATTTTCTAGTACTCCTATTTACAGAGTTGTTATAAGAAAACTCTGCCTGTGGTAGAATCAAATCCCATCCCTTGGGCTTATCCCCAACTAAAAATCTCAACAAATTGCCCAGACTTCTGTTTACCACTTCTATTTGGCTGTCAGTTTGTGGGTGATGCGTGGAACTGAATTTCAAGTCTGTTCTCAACTTTTTCCACAATGTCCTCCAGAAATACACCACAAATTTAGTATCTCTGTCAGAAACTATACTCCTTGGAAGACCATGTAGTCTTACCACCTCTTTGAAAAACAAGTCTGCAATATGAACAACATCATGATTTTTGTGGCATGGAATGAAATGTGCCATTTTGGAGAACCTATCAACCACCACAAATAATAAGTCATTACCCCTTTGTGTCCTTGGCAATCCAAGAAAAAAATCCATACTTATGTCCTCCCATGGCCTTGATGGAATAGGCAATGGCTGATATAGGCCAGTATTGTGATTGCTTGGCAACTTGACAAACCTAGCAACTCTGTACAAACTTCTTCACATCCTATGAAATTTGAGGCCAAAAATAATGTTCTCTAAGAATGGCAATGGTCTTATCTTGACCAAAATGTCCTGCCATCCCTCTACTGTGTTTCTCCTTAATTAGATTTTCCCTCATGGAACACCTTGGAATGCACAATTGACTACCTTTGAACAACATGCCATCCTGAATCAAATAGTCTAACCACTTGGTTCTATCTACAACAATAGGTTCTTTACAAGCTTTCCATGCTTCAGCAAAATTAGGATCCTCGAGGTACAAATTCTTGAGTTCATCAAACCCAACTACTTCAACTTGCATTACTGTAAGCAACAACTGTCTCCTACTTAGTGCATCTGCAACCCTGTTAGATTTTCCACTTCTATGCTCCAACAAAAAATTATAACTCTGCAAGAACTCTACCCACTTCATATGCCTCTGATTCAATTTACCTTGGCTATTTAGGTACTATAATGCCTGATGATCAGTATACAAAACAAATTCCTTTGGCAATAAATAATGCCTCCATTTCTTTAAGGCCTAAACTATTGCATAGAACTCTTGATCATAAACAAAATACTTCTTCTTTGCATTATTCAATTTTTCACTAAAATATGCAATAGGCTTACCTTCTTGGCTTAATACAGCTCCAATAGTGCTACCACTGGCATCACAATCTACCTAGAAAACCTTTCTAAAATTTGGAAGTGCCAACACAGGATGTTCTGTCACCTTCTTCTTCAACAATTCAAAACTTCTAGTAGCTGTTGTAGTCCATTTGAACTCTTTTCTATCCCCTCTTATTGTATTAGTTAGGGGTGCACATATGCCACTGAAATTCTTAATAAACTTCTTGTAAAAACTAACCAGACCATGAAATGATCTTACCTCAGTAGCAGACCTTGGAGTAGTCCATTCCAAGATGGCTTTTACCTTCTCTGGATCCATTTTGAGACCTTCAGGTGATATAACAAACCCCAAATAGACTAACTCCCTTTTTGCAAAGTTACACTTCTTCAGATTAATTAACAGTTTCTCTTCCCTTAGCCTTTCAAGGACACTATGAATATGTAGTAAATGTTCTTCCAAAATCTTGCTGAAAATTAAAATCTCATCCAAATAGACAATAACAAATTTTCCCAAAAACTTCTTAAGTACCTCATTCATGAGCTGCATGAAGGTGCTTGGGGCGTTTGTCAATCCAAAGGGCATGACTAACCACTCATGAAGACCCTCCTTGGTCTTGAAGGTTGTTTTCCACTCATCTCCTTCTTGAATCTGTATCTGATGATAGCCACTCTTCAGATCTATCTTTGTGAAGTACTGAGCTCCACTCAAGCAGTCCATAAGATCATCCATCCTTGGTAAAGGAAACCGGTACTTGATGGTTATCCTATTTATAGCTCAAGAATCTGTACACATCCTCCACTCTCCATCCTTCTTTGGTGCAAGTACTGCAGGTACTGCACATGGACTCAGGCTCTCTCGAATCAAGCCCTTCCTCAACAACTCCTAAACCTGTCTATTCAGCTCCTCTGTTTCAGTAGGATTCATCCTGTGAGCAGCCTTGTTAGGAAAACTAGCTCCTGGAATCAGATCTATCTAATGACTGATTTGCCTTACTGGTGGCAACCCATCTGGAAAATTATCAAAGATAATATCTCCAAATTCCCCTAGTAAATCTGAAACTTCAAATGGTATTTCACTACTACCTTCTTTATCTTTCCTAGGAATCAAAGCATAGCATATATGCTGATGTTTCATGCCATCTAAAAGCTTCCTTCCATCTACAAGACAAATCCTAGCACTACTACATACCTTTTCACCTTCCTTTTTCATGGGCTTCAATTTGTGGAAAACTCCATCCTTTGTCAGAGAGTATGTGTTTGCATGTCCATCATGCACTGCATGTCTATCAAATTGCCATGGTCTACCCAAGAATAGATGGAAAACATCCATCGAAATAACATCACAGAGAACTTCATCATGGTAACTCCCAATTTTGAATTTTACTAAACATTGTTCACTTACCAGAACCTTATGATCATCTTTTACCCAAGCAATCTGATAGGGCTGGGGATGTTTCTCCCTTTTGAGCTTCAACTTAGAGACCATCTCTTCTGATACCAAGTTATCAGTGCTACCACCATCAATGATCACGTCACAACATTTATCCTCACACTTGCATCTGGTACAAAAAAAACTCCTCCGTTGTCCTGGTTCAATCTCACCACTTAGTAGGACTCTTTCATTTACCAAGGTCTCTCCTCTTTTTGCATCCTCTGAATGTGATGATTGTGCATCCTCATCCACATGAGCAACCCTAGCTTGGCCCTCAGCTCTCCTATCTGTCCTTCCTTGTCGTTGAGGGCATTCAAAGGCATGATGACCTTCTTCATTGCAATAAAAATAGGTACCACAAAATCCTCCTCTTCCTTGTCCATGTCCTCTACCTCTTCCTCTCTAATTTCCAAAGTCTTGATCATGGGAGCGGTTGAAACCCTCATTCCTCTGGTTCCTGCTAGTACCCACATCTTCATTTTTCTTTTGGGTTTCATTGCAGCCTCCAGAGGACCTACCGCTTCCCCTTCCTCCTTGACTGTGCCCTCTTTGTCTTCCTTCAAACCTTTTATTTAGCTTCTCTTCAACTCATAGGGAAAATTGGTATGCCTCTTCAATGCTGGTCATTCTTACCAGACTTAATTCCTCCTGGATGCTAGGTCGCAACCCACTGATATAATGAGCAACCTTCTCCTTATTTGCTTCTGCATGCCCTGCTCTAATCAAGAGTCGATAAAATTTCTCTGTATATTCTTGGACTGATCTTCCTACTTGCTTTAACCCATGCATATTCTTAAACAAATCAAGCTCTTGGTCCACAGGAATGAACTGCTTCTTCAATTTTTCCACCATGCAATCCCATCTTGTGATCTTCTCCTTTCCTCTTCTATTTCTTTCCAATTGAACCTCTTGCCACCAGATTTTGGCATGGCCTTTCAGTTTGGCCTTTGCAAACTTAACCCTATCTAGGTCCCTGATATCCTCATACTCAAAGTATTCTTCTAGTTCATTGATCCAATCGATCAACTCATCTGGTTTCAGATTTCCTGAAAATACACCCACTTCAATTGTAGGTCTTTTCCCAAACTTAGTAATGGCCCTAAAAAGCCTTTCCTCTACATGATTCAAAACTTCCTTGTCAAATTCCCCTTCTGGTTCCATTACTTCTTCTTCATTATCATCCTCACTGTCATCACTTGCGGCAACATTTGCTCCTCTACGAAGCTCCTCTTGCAATGCCTGCACTTGCCTTTGGAGGGCTCTAACCTCCTCAGGATTAATAGCTCTGGCCCTTCCACCACGCTCTCTTCATGGAGGCAACTTTTTAACTCAAACCCACAACCACACAGTCCTGGTGCAAATAGCCTCACAGTCAGCGCTCTGTCTACACACTCAGGAAAACTAGCTCCGATACCACTTGATGGGGACACAACCGAAGAATAGAATGGAAACAACAGAAAAGGGAAATTATATTAACTAAGAAAATAAGCTAGTACAAATAGTATAGAGAAAATAAACTTCAAAACATGCCCTAAGGCTTACAATAGCATAAATCTGGAGATAATTTCTCCTTTCAGTACCTCCTCTCAAACTCCACTCCGAACTGCCTTTTACAATGCCAAAAATCTCCTTAAATAGACCTCGAAGGGTTAAGGACTAGGAGTACATTCTAGAAAGTGCTAGTAGGCATCCACCAACCAAATAGAAGGTTCCAAAAGTTGCGTTAGAAGTTGGTGAAAATCTAGAAGAATCCAGAAATGGTAACCGAACATCCGAGAGGCATAACTTTTGAACCGTAGCTCCGATTGATGAACCGTTTACATTTTTGAAAAGATATCAAAGTGCTCTAAAGCCCTATGGTCCAGCTCTACTCATCCCCCATTTTTTGGCCCTTTTTGAGGTCATTTAATGCCCCTAACCTGACTTTGAAGCATTCTTAGGAGGTCTCCAAAACTCAAAAAACTGCAATAACTTTCAAACCGTGGGGCCTTTTGACCTGATTCTTTTTCTGGAATTCTCTAAATCACAATTACATTCATCTGGCCAATTCACACCTTCTAGGTCACCAAAATGATGGCCCAATTACATGCTCCTATTTTTTTGGGATTTTTAAACACATTGATAGTGGAACTGTGAGAGTTGGAACCTTTATTTGACCCAAATGGGTATCCAAAAATGAAAACACATGAAATAGAAACTAAGTCTAAGTATTTTTTTTGGGTGACACAAGATTGCCCTTATACCTCTAGATGCTCCTGCATCACAGCCTCTTAGGGCCCCGACCCCCATTGCAAGCCACTTCTCGACACTACATGCAGATATCCTACCCTAAGCTCATGGAATCATAAATCTCAAAATCACAAAAGATAATCCATAATAAAAATCATCAAATATGCATAAAAGCATCAAATCTCCATGAGCAAATATCCATAGAAAATCATGATCACAACAGCTCTCTATTGGCAACTGAAGTATCACTGATAATCAAAAGTATCCATTGGTTCTCAATAACCAAAATATATCTCAATCATATTGATTGAAGAATCCAAAATGGTTGAGTCAAAACATGTCACAAAATGACATCATCAAGAATAGATCCACATTTCAGTCCCATCATGGCGACTAGAAAAATAACCAAGGATAACTGATCAAAGAACCAAAAATGGTTAAGTCAAGTGTCTCATACATAAGAATCTCAACTATAACAATCAGTAATTTACAAACATTACATAGATCATTCTATCACATAACCATGGTTGGGTTTATAAAGATCATCATGACACCACAATCACATAATCCCCCAAGCCTCTGGTAGACGTCCTATAACTGGTCAACACTAGTCAACCCAAAACCCAAAACAATAGCATAAAGAATACACAATGCAAACACATGTTTTGATTTTGCTAAATTTACATACTTGAATTTAAATGTAGAGGTCTCAGTTTATGCTTCCAAGTTTGGAGAATGAATGGAGGAACATTTTGTACATTTTTCCATGTACTGTTTTGGATGAATAAAAGTTTTCCATAATAGGTCTAAAATCCATTTTCAAATTATAAGATTTGTTTGAAAACATCCCCCACCAAACTATCAATTAAATTTCATATCCTTTATTTAATAATTTAAAAAAATTAAATTAAATCTTAATAGTTGAAAATTATAGAAGAGTTCACCATAAAAATGAACCTTTGATATAAATCATTTAACAATTAATAATTCAAATTTATTAATAACATATTTACATATTACATATATATATATATACACACACACACACATAGATACATGTATAAATATATAAATAATTATTATTATTACATTTTATAAAATTGAATTAATAATTTCGATTGATACAATATTACATATGAAAATTTAATAACAATGAAAATTGATTTCATATCAAATGACTGTTATAACACATATATATAATTATATGCCGTCGGCGGTATGCAAGACCCTACGGTCGTAGGGCCTGAGACGTTAGCGGGTACTGTGTACCCCTGTCGTCGTAGTACTTGCGATAGCTGGTACACTGTGACCGCAGTGGGCACAGGGGCATGGGTCTTGTCCCCCCCCCCCCCCCCATTTTATGCATATTACTTTTTTTTAAATCGCATAAGCGATTTCAACTCGCCGGTTATTATATGCGATTTTGATTTTAACAAAGTTTAACGTTTTTAAAACGTAATCGATCAATGGTATGATATTTGATTTTTAAATGAATAAATATATATGTATATATATATGTGTGTGTGTGTGTATATACACACAGAGATAATCAATATCATAGCACATAAACATATATATATATATACATATATATACATATACATATACATATACATACGCACACACACACACACACACACACACACACACACACACACACACATATATATATATAATTGTATATATATATGTATATGTGTATGCAAATTCGAAAATATAAACAATTTGTTTAGAAATTCTAATTTTCAGAATTTTCCTATAAACTTAAATCTCAAATTTATCCAAATATTAATCTAATGGATTTGGCTATGAATTTTAAACCCTAGCCCCATGTCCTTTTCTGATTTATGCATAAAAGATTCTCAAATAAATTTTAACTACCCATATTGAGAATGCATACAATTAAAATAGGAAAATCCTTAGAAGACATATGGAAGAGACGAAGAAGATAGGGAATGCAAGATGCGGAAATAACATAAGTAAAATCACAAGAATCTACCCGGATTCTGATGCTAATTCACTCTTCCTCAGAAAACCCGTAGAGCAAGCTCCTCCCTTCTTTGGAATTCTTGAGTCCTCCAATGCTCCAAATGCTCTCCAAACGCTATGTCTAAGCTTCTAGGAATGCCTGAATATAAAGAGCTCTCAGGAAACACCGAGAATGCTTCTAGAAACAGCTAGAAGGTGTCACCAACTAAGCATGTGTCTTTTCCAACCTTCTAGATGAATCATAAGGTTGTAGACACCATGTGCTTAATTGATGCACTAACCTCTGTGTTGTTGACATAAGAGAAATAGAAAGGTGTGTTAAGTCCTAAGCAAGCTTATAACTCCAATTTACTTTTTATATAATTTCTATTTAAATTTTTATAACTTTCATTTTAATTTTTATAACTTTTATTATTATTATTTATTTATTACTTTTATTATTATTTATAATTATTGTTAATTTTAATTTCTAATTTTTTTTTAATTTAATCCTTTTTCCTCAATTAATTCACATTTAATTATTTATAATCAAAATATCAAAGACCATGATATTTTATATTAATCTTCTCAAATAATTAATTTATTAATTAAATCCATTTATTAAGACTTAATTAATAGAAAATTCACCATAGACCTCCAAGATAAAATATAAAAACCCATCATAGAGAAATTCACACAAAATCAGTCTAAAGGGTTAAAAATCATGAAATATGTCATCCAACATATTCGGTGGGTAAAATATCCAGATACTTGTCCTACCTCACTAGGACAATTGGTTTAAGGGTTTGGGATTTGGACTTGAGAATTTATCTCCCTTCTCTTATCATTGAGATAGTATAATAGGGTACGCTCATCCTGGCAATTCAGGGAAGTCGATACCCGGTACCTGCAACCTGCAGAAAAACCATGCATGTACATACAATATATATATATATATATATATATATATATATATATATATATATATATATATATATATATATATATATATATATATATATATAATGCTAAGCTAAATAGGCAATGGCAGGAAGTGGTGCATCGTGTAGATCCCGACTAAGTAGGTGACTACAACTCCCTTCCTTAACCATATCAAAAATGCCGTATAATATGAAAACATGCACACCATACACATGCAAGTATGGGGTAAGTATCCATAATAAAACACATGAGATAATAAACCATCTAACTAATCATCAACAATAACTGAAAGCAATATAATGATCATCATGCATACATGAAATGTAAAGTCTAAATGATCTGATCATGTAACCACTGAATCCATAACATAATGTCTGATAGTCTCAAAAAAATACCACTAATCAATCAACATAAAACTAGTCTTATCATAGTCTGATAATAACAACAACAATGTCCAAAAAAGATGTAAACAAGGGCAGGAACTACAAACTCCATTGTATATGTTTCTTAATTATTTCAATAATACTTTATTGCTTATTGTACTTTTCTTAATTTGTTTGGACTTCCCATGTTTTCTTTTCACATGCTTGTTTTTATGTCTTATGATATGGCACTATTATTTGTTTTTCCTTATGTCTCTTCTTTGGTACTTTGGCCCGATGAACATAATTTATCATGACTAATCTTTTCCTTGAAGCTATTATATACATGTACATGCTAATAACTATTTGTGTGTGCAGGATCCATAATCAAAAGGTGTACCGGGGAACTATATGTTATAAATCATTCCCTTTACTCTACTGCATTGTGAAAAATTATAAATAATGTATGATGTGTCTGCATCATGTTTGCTTCATGTCTTCATCTATCTACATCATGTTTGCTTCATGTTTTCATTCATTCAAGATCCATGTTTTATAAAATCTTCTAGGCCTTTGTATGAAAATATATTTCTTGTCTATGAAAGAGCTGGTGTATGAATGATTTTGCTTGAGGACAAGCAAATTTGAGAAGGGAGGGCTGTAATATCCCTAATTTTGACATATATTTTAATAATAATTAAATAAAAATGAATACTATAATTACACTATAAAACAATAAAGATTATAATATATTTAAATATTATCACATTTGAATCTATATACTATTAATAACTAATGATAATAAATTGATTAATATATATATATATATATATATATATATATATATATATATATATATGATACAAGAATTAATATAAATAATAATACAATATGGTATTATATTTACATAACATATAATTAAATATGTTATAATAACATATAAGATTATATAACATATTTAAATACTTATGATAACAAATATCTTATAAAAAAAATATATCAACTACTAATACTCTTTCAATTAAATATAACTCTTATATAATTATATAACAAACACCTTTTATATATTCAAGGATAATATTATAATATAATTGAAAATTAAATTTTATTATAAATAATATATAAAGAAAATATACTATGTAATAGTATTAAGAATAATGATATTACTAATAATATATATGATATGTTTATAAATTAAACTCATTGATATAATCTATATATGAATATAACATATGTTGTTATTAATATAATTACATGATCAATTTAATATAATTTTTATATTATGAAAAGACATCTCTCTCTCTCTCTCTCTCTCTCTCTCTATATATATATATATATATATATATATATATATATATATATATATATATATATATATATAAGGCAACCATGAAAAATCTTGACCACTCTCAAACATTAGTTTATATCATCGAGTGGCATAGGAACATGATCAATGAATAATAAAGTAAAAATAAAACACTCACTAAATAACATGCGCCAATATCTATTCTCATCTATACTTACTTTCTTTTAGTGTCTTTCTATTTTTTGAGAGTGTTTCTCAGATTGATTATGTGGTTTGATTGTTGATTTGGTTGATAGGATCATAGTGACAAGTTGAATTGTATTTGTTGGTTTATGTTACTTAGAGGATGTCTCAAGGTGTAATTTTTATCAAGGTGTGATACTTTGAGTTTCAGTTTGTAAATGTGCAAGTATTTAAGGAAAAGGGGCAATTATCCACAATAATATCTTACAAGGTTTATTGTAAAATTTTGGTGGGTTTTGTGATTTTTAGGGTTTTTGAGGATATTTGATGTTTTTGTGTTGCTAACTTTTTCAAGACATTTTATGATTTTTAGGGATTTTTTAAGGACATTATATGATTTTTATCAATTTTTTTAGGACATTATATGATTTTTATGGCTTTTTCTCAAGATCATATTTGAATTTTTAGGGTTTTTTCAAGATGGTAAGGAATTCAAAAAATTTAACTCCAACTTGATATGCAATAATTCCAATGGATAATGTGTTCTTAGGGACATGCCCCTGGTTTAATATTAAACTTGCACACTATATAGGTAATACACCCTTAGACAAGACACAAACTATGTGCAAAGACCAAAGAAAGAGTATGTGTAAACTAGTGATGGTTGTAGAAGATAACAAGAGGTATTAACTATTTTTCAATCCATAATCAAGGACTAGGGATGTCTTGTAGTATGAAGGATGTGGTTAGGGAATGATAAGGAGAGGAAAAATTAGATGGAATCTTAATAGATGGAGGAGGAAACTAGATTACACATGACACCTATTTTCTAGGTTTCCACCATGGCACTTTCCCAAAGTTCCTATCTACCCTCTTGAGTTGCAAGTTGATATACTAGACCCAAATGTTGTAGTGACTACATAGGTTCCCTCCTAGTTAGTTTCAAATTTTCCTAGTTCCTATGTGTGTTGTTGGGTCTTATAGTTCATCTTAAGGACTAGATCACCAACCTCAAAGTGATGACCTCTAAATTTCTTGTTAAAGAACCTCTTGATTTAGTTTTGGTAAGCTTGCAAATGTGTTAAGGTAGCTTACCTCCACTCATCTAGCATTTCAAGTTCATGTAGTTTGGATACTCTATAGTTCTCATCATCAACAATGTCTTGTAGGGATACTATCAATAATGGAATTTCAATCTTAGTAGGAAGGTTGGCCTCAATTCCATAGATTATAAAATATGGAATTGCACTAGTGTGAGTACACACAATTGTTCGATAGGCCCAAAGAGCTAGATTTAATTGCAAGTGCTAGTCTCAATTAGAGTCATTAACAATATTTTGGAAGATCTTGACAGTGGTTTTATTAGATGCTTCTACTTGGTCATCACCCCATGGATGATAAATTCTAGACCATCTATGGTAAATGTTTTATTTTTTGTAGAGCTTTTTGATGTCCTTGTTTTGAGATTGAATTCCCACTATAGAAAGGGCCATGGAGAGATAACTGGCTAAAGTTCTTGCACTAGTGCGTGAATCAGATTACTATGTATTGGGCACTTATGACATGTTTTGGAAACATTATGAGCATCTTGTTCCATGGTGGGCCAATAATATCCAGATCTTACTAGCTTCTTTGCTAGACTCAAACCATTGAAATAGCCTCCACATATACCTTCATGTACCTCATGTATGATAGTTTTGGCTTCTTACAAATCAAGGCATCTAAGAAGATGGTGCAAGAGCACCTAGGTAGGCTAAAGGGTAGACTAGGGATTGTTGGAATATTCAAATGGGAAGAGTACTTTTGAGGTGGGGTGGGGGGTGAATCAGAAGTACCACACCTTTTAAACCCTTTTTTCTTATCCTTTAAACATATAACTTAAAAGAAAAACAAATTGCATGCATGTAAACATATAAAAGAACATAAAATCAATCACATGCAATAACACATAACACTAGAATTGATAACCCAGAAACCCTCCATGAATAAGAAGGTAAAACTAGGGTGGGGATGATACCCACAAAAATCATAGTAGCAATCAATGTTCAACCACTTCTTATTGTCTACCTTGTGAAAGGCCTACCCTATTAAAGGCTTTACACTGTGTCAATAGTGACCTAGTTAGAGGATTTACAAAAACTTACATGAAGTGCCACCTTGTTAAAGGATTTACAATAGGTTGTTAAACCCACCTAATTTAATAGGACTTTCATGACCTTCTCCAAAGGTTCTCCTACCTAGCTATTAAGCTAACCTACAAACATAGGATTTCAACCTCTAACACAATTGTGAGAGAGTATTAGAACATTTGACTTGATTTAATTTAATCTCAAATTACTAGATTCAGGTACTAGATCTACTCTTCTTGTTTTGATCCCTGCTTGATCTGATCTTTGAATGTATCCCCTACTCTGTTCTAATCAACTAAATGTATATTTGCAGTCCATTTCACTAAGTCCTTGACACCTTTGCTGATTGCTCTGTTCTACAATTTGATAACTCCATCAATAACCTTCTAAACTCTTCTCTTAGCAATCTCACCAACTTCAATATGGTGTCATGGTCTCCTTATAAAGATATTGTGGATGTAGGGTTTGCTATGCATTCACAAACTTGAAATTCTCACTCAAATCCTTTGTTTTCATCTATTGGTTGCATATTGTCTCCAATTTTATGATTGGTTGGATGTTGATTTCATAGGTAATTGCAAGGATTTGATCTTATCTTCTTATCCTTTTGTGAGTCATGCAAAAACTATTTTACATCTTAGTTTGAGATGGCACAAACTCTTATGTTGATCCTAAGTTACTCGACACATATTATATTCCTAATGCTCAACACATATTGTTTCTAGATTGCTTGGCATCTACTACATTTTTGGTTTGCTCAGCACCTATTATATCCTAGTTTTCTCAGTACCTATTATATCCTAGTTTGCTCGACACTTTTTATATCTTGTATTGCTCAGCACATGAATGTTCCTAGATCACTCGGCATACATTGTGTAGATGACATATATAGTAAAAATTATTAAGTGTGTTGACATTCAATTGTCAAGACTATCCTTTTGACCAACAATCTCCCCCTTTGACATGACTATCAAAAACACTTAACTAAGCATTTATGAACTTAACCTTATTGAGTACATTCTTTATTTGTTTGGAATTCATGTAAAATTTTCAAAATATTGTGAGTAACAATATACCTTATGACTCCCCTTGAGTTGATTATGCCTTGTCCAATCTTGAAATTGAAATTCTATTCTTAAGTGCCTAATCCTCTTTGTCCTTTTTCCTATTTCTACATTATGAGCCTGTATGCTATATTTGATCTGTGTGAAGTTGAAAATTTTGCATCTCCCCCTTTCTCCTTATTACTTGACTCCCCCTTTTTGGTTCTTTACAAACTTTCCACTCTATTCTCAAAATGAATGAAAGAATGTAATAAAAAATGAGCAAAATTTTCAAAAATTTGGTATTCTCCCATATTTCTATATACATATCTCCTTATTTCTTCCCCTTTGGTATTATTTCTATACACATATCTCCTTATTTCTCCCCCTATACATATTTCTTCCCTTTTTTGACACTGATGTCAAAGGGTTCTATAGAGTAATATCATGTTTAGCCAAAAACGTGCTATTTACCTCCAGGAGTATCTTCAGAGTTGCATCCCAATTTGCTAATGCAATGTCCAATGACTTATTCTAGATGGAAATCTCTGTTGCTAGATGTACAAGTCCATCTAAGGTAGAAATATTTGATTCTTTCTTGAGGACTATTTAAGTAGACATTTTCTCCTTATGGAGTACCTTCAAGTGAGGGGTTATAGAGGGCTAGATTTGCATCAACTTAGCTTTTGTATTAGCCTCCTCTATTGTCAATATAGCTAATTCTCTTTGAGTGTGAAGCATTTGAGAAAAATGCTTCTCACTTTGAGCTAGATTGGTGGGGAGTTGCATACTAAAAATCTTTAGATTTATTTCCAAGCTCATTATTCTCTAGCTAGTCTCCTATGTGAAATTGGAAAAATCACACAACTTGTTGTATAGGGAGAATATATTCCCAAGTACAATCTTTACTCTTTCCAATTTCTTAGCCAGCTCAACTTGAGATAGTGCTATATCACCATCATTAACTTTACCTTGGAACTTCCTCTCTAACCATTCCACTAATTTGGCATTTGTATCATGGTCTTCATTTTTCATCTAGTCAACTATGTTAGATAGTTGCTCTATTATTGGCCTTGACTCATCAGGTGTCTACAAGCTGAAGGCATCCATAAAGATGTCCTTTATCTCATTTAGTACTTGCCTATATCTATATTCTTTTCTCAATAGCTCTTGTCTCCTTCTTCTATCTAATGCACTCTATATCTCATTAATCTTTTCCTCGGTGAGGGTCTTGGATTCATAGTAGGGTATTTTAATTTCTTAATCTAGCTCAAGAATTCCATAATGACGTGTCCTGGCTACCCTTGTTGAGCTCGATCCTAGTGTTCCAACTTGCAATGCTAGCATGTTAGTGCTCAGCTTCTAAAGAGTTTGAGTGGGAGTACCTATTTTGGGTAGTTGAACCAAAGTTTTTATTGCAAATTCCTCCTCATCTCTTGTCTCTTCCTTCTCTTATGTTTGTCTCACTTTTTCACTATCAATGGCTGGGGGTGTACTTTCTAACTATACTAAATTTTTTTTGTCTTCCCCTACTGCTACACTCAGCACTTGAAGTGCATCTATGATTGCTTTTGGTGGAGATGGTGGAGGAAGGAATAGGAGTCTTGATGGGGACACAACCCAAGAACCGAATGGACACAATAGAAAAGGGAAATTGTATTAACTGAAAAATAAGCTAGTACATTTAGTACAAAGAAAATAAACTTCAAAACATGCCCTAAGGGCTTACAATAGCATAAATGTGGAGATAATTCTCCTTTCAGTACCTCCTCTCAAACTCCACTCCGAATTGCCTTTTACAATGCCAATAATCTCCTTAAATAGACCCTGGAGGGTTAAGGACTAGGAGAACATTCTAGAAAGTGCTAGTAGGCATCCACCAACCAAATAGAAGGCTCCAAAAGCTGCTTAGAAGTCAGCACAAATCTAGAAGAATCCAGAAATGGTAACCAAACTTTCGGGAGGCATAACTTTTGAACCGTAGCTCCAATTGACGAACCATTTACATTTTTGAAAAGATCTCAAAGTGCTCTATAGCCCTATGGACAAGCTTTGCTCATCCCCCATTTTTCATCCCTTTTCAAGGTCATTTAATGCCCCTAACCTAACTTTGAAGCATTCTTAGGAGGTCTCCAAAACTCAAAAAACTGCAATAACTTTCAAACCATGGGGCCTATTGACTTGATTCTTTTTCTAGAATTCTCTAAATTACAATTACATTCATCTAGCCAATTTACACCTCCTAGTTCATCAAAATGATGGCTCAATTACATACTCCTATTTTTTTTGAGATTTACACAAAAATTGATAGTGGAACTATGAGAGTTGGAACCTTTATTTGACCCAAATGGGTATCCAAAAATGAAAACACATGAAACAGAAACTAAGTCTAAGTATATTTTTCTGGGTGACACAGGATTGCCCTTATACCTCTGGATGCTCCTACATCAAGTCTAGTAGTTTGAGTGGTCAAAGGTGGTTCTTGTGTTTTCACCTTGACTTCCTTTGATTTTACTATTGAATTTTGCAACTCATCAACACTGACCAGTATAGGACTTGTGCATTGTCTAGCTGCTTGGGTTGATTGGTCAAGGATCTTTGTGATATCCTCTACAGTCAATGGATTGATGTTTTGATAAGAAGTTTCAACAAAATCCTTTATTTTGATACTCTCTACAAGTGTGATAATAGCATGAAGAGGGCTAGGAGGTGACATTTGTGTGTCTTGCACACTATGTCCATGTTGCTCATATGTACCCTTTTCTTCCTCTTTCTCCTCTTCATCTTTCTTTTTTTCTTCCACTTTCTTCTCTTCCTCAACCTTCTTCTCTTCTTCCTTCTTTTCTTCTCCCTTCTTTCCTATTGTTTTTTATTTCCTTTATCTTGGCACTTGCTTCTACCTTGTATTCCTCATCAAAAACATCATCAATTTTCTTATAAATTGTTTTCCACAACTATGTGGATTTTCTCACAACATCTTTAATTTTATTTCGCAAAATACTAAATGCCTTATGCTTTGGAGTAAATCTACTATTGTGCCTCTTGACTACATTGGTTATTTGACCCTTAGTCAAATCACGCAATAATCTAGCTAAAGTAGACTCCCTTATTTCCTTTTCCATTTGCAAGAAAAAATGTCATTTGTCTTCTACTATTTTATACAACTCTCTGCGCATTGAGCCATCTATCTCTAGAGGTGTGTGCTTGTACCCTACCATCATTGTATACACAAATTCCTCTATTTTATTTTGCTCTTCCTTTGTGAGCTTATTGAAATCTAAATTCTTCAAATCTTTTAAGTCTCCATTCCTAATTTTTGCACATAATTTATCAATTGAAGACTTAGGTGGATGACTTACCACTTTGAACTGACTATTATCATCTGACTCTATCTTTTCTTTGTCTAAGTCAGGTTGAGCTACATATTTTCTTCTCTTCCTTAGCTCTTCATCAGCCTTCCTTGTGGCTTTCTTCTTCTTTTTTACCTCTTCTTTAGCCCTTTGAGTAGTGGCTCTGGTGTTAGCTTTGGTAGTAGGCTTTTTTGCTATAGGTTTTGTCACTTTCTTTGCCTTGCGTTGAGGAGCAGGTTGAGCTTTAGCCTTTCTTTTAGTGACCTTGGTTCTGATAGGTGCTTCCTCGGCTTCTTCTTTATCTGGACTTTCTTCCTTGTGCTTACTTAGGCCTTGTGTCAGTTTTAGAGGCTCTTGTTTAGGCTCATCCTCTTCATTTTCACTGTTATCCTCTTCTTCATCTACTTCCTCTTCCTCTACTATGCCTACTGCTTCAACACCAAATCTCTTCTTGATCTTCTTGATCAATTTGTCCTTCTTCTTCAGTGCAATGCTCATTTTAAGGTCTGTGAACACTCTAGATTTAACAACAACATAAGTTCCAAAATGTTTTTCTACCTTGTTAGTATCTTCTACAAGTAGTGTTGTTATTGCTATTGAGGCCTGATCAACATCAAGTTCATAACCTAGTGGCTTAAGCCATCTCACTCTAGGTATGACTGCTTGTATATAAGTGTAATCAATATCCACAAGAAAGAAAATATCCTTTACATGTTGCTCAACTAGTGAGAGTGGTATCCTCATCCTCTATTTCATGGACTTCTTGAAGTCCTCAAAGTAACTTGTCATCTGAGCATAAAAATTATCTCCCATTTGATCAATGAAGTCATTGATTTGTGTGACAATTGTCTTGTTAGGATCCCATCTATCCTTTCCAACTGATGAAAATTCCTTCATAACATAGAAAAATATGTAGACCAATAGTGATCCAAATTTGCATTGGGCTCCTTTTAATTTCCTTATGGCTCCAAAATTTTCATTGATTTGTTGTAGCATGAGCTCTGCTAGATCATATGTGTGGTCCTTCTTCACAAGTTTATATGCAACATCTACTACTATGCATGGTATGCTATTCAATCTGCTTGATTGATAGAATTTGTGAGATATGACTCTAATAGTGAAATCAAGTAGTGGATCAGTAATGGCATCAATGGTCATTCCCCTATTATTCCATTTGGCACCAATGTTCTTCTCTATGGCCTCCTTTTTATCACTTCTTAAGGTTTTGGGACAATCTAGGGTTGGGAAACTAGTAACCCTATGAACAATTTTCTTCATAACCTTCACTAGCCCTGTTTCTAACTAGAATGACCCATCATGAATTTGACTTAACACTATATGAATCCATTTAGTCTTAAACACAGTGGGGAAAACTAGGGCTCTAGTTACACCCTTCTTTTCAACTATTTGAAACTCATCCTTCAATATACCTTTGTCATACAACTTATCAAAGGAATTGAAAATTTCTAAGTCACCTATGGCTCCAATCTTATAGTTATAACATTTCTTGACATCTTGGACCATTACAAATTTCTCTGGAATGACTGACAAATCACCAACAGGGTCATTTTTATAAGAAACTTCAGGGATGGGCCTAAACTCTGGTTGTTTGACTTCATTACTAACAAGTTGAATTTCATGAATTTCCTTCCCCTTAGTGTTTTTTGAGCCAGATGCCATTGTTTACTAAACTAGGGTTAAAAATTAAATAAACTTTCAAGTTCTATGTAGCTTGGTACTTGAGTGAAATACCTATTGATCGATGAACTAGAGTTGAATTATGGTTGGAATCATTGCAAACCACTACTAAATTGTTGTGTGATCACCTATTCACTTTGCTCAACTTTGTTCTTTGTTAAAATGGCTTGAAAATGAATTATTTTCACCTTTATTAGGTTCAAAATCTAGCATTTATTGCATTTGTGCTTACAACTATACATTCAACTTCCAAAGATTTTATCAACTCGGCTTCCACTAAAGTTCATCTACTCTGCAGCTACTATCATCTCTTACTCAACATCCACTAGTCTGTTCAACTTGGCATGTACTAAAGTTTTACTTAGCAACCAAAGATAGTTTGGCATCATCTTCTAACTTTTAACTTGGCATCTTTTCTCATGCATATTTCTTCTTTGAAGTACTTCTATGTTTTCTTGGGCTGATGTATGATACATCTTTATATGTATCAGTCCCATGTATCTGTCTTGTGCTTAATTGGATGAGGTGTGATCACTTGACCTCTTGGGTGAAGTGATCTCTCCATTTGATGTGTTGCATTAACCTTTCTTCTTCCATGTCTTGTTCATTTGTCTTATTTTTTCAACATCAATCTTTTCTTTTCCTTTGTTGACTTTAGTCTTTGATGCTTTTGACTTTGTAGGACAATTTCTACTAATATGACCAGTCTTCAAACAACTAAAACATGTAGTTTGGT
Organism: Cupressus sempervirens; assembly: GCA_028749045.1. Classification (NCBI taxonomy): domain Eukaryota; kingdom Viridiplantae; phylum Streptophyta; class Pinopsida; order Cupressales; family Cupressaceae; genus Cupressus; species Cupressus sempervirens. The sequence continues at coordinate 400,528,971 of CM053784.1, read as the reverse complement.
TTAGCCACCTACTATAACTTCCCTTGAAATGTTTTCTTATGCAATTTTTAGGAATGTTTCCATACTCTTGACAATAGTGATAGCTATATCTGGTATTGTAATCCCAATTGTAGTGATGTGCATGATTGATTCCTCTTGCAGGCTAATCGGTGTCCACATAGGCTTTGATCTACATTCAAATTCTCTATGTCCATACTTTTTGTATTTGTAGCAGTGACCTTCAAATCTTGGTGTCCTCATGGTCTTGGTTCTATAGTCTTGTGTTGAATGTCCTTGTTTTTTGCACTTGTGGAAAAAGTTTACATTTGTAGGCTTATCATGCTAATGACTATTCTTGCTTTTGCACATAATTGAGGTATGCCCCTTTTTACCACAGAAATGATAAGTAGGTTGAGTGTTCTTACCTTTGTTGCTTCTTTCTTTTGCAATCTTGGATGATTCTCCTTGTTTAGTGCTAATGTAGCCAAGTCCTAAAGTATCATTACTAGCCCTAGGTGATTTTAGCAATTTCTCAAAGCACTTGATGGCCTCATTGGGTTTGTTGTAACTTTCTACTATTTCCTTTTCTCTCTTCAATTCATTCTACAATTGTTCATTCTACATCTTTAGGGTGGAGATCTCAATGTCCTTCATGTTTAGCTCATGATGAGAATTCATCATCTGGCTTAAGGTGTCTAGCTGAATGTTTGAGATATTTTCAAATCCAATTGTCTTCTCTTCCAGCCTATTGATGAGATTTCTCTTCTCATCTTCTATCATGGCTTTGTCTTCAATAGCTATTTTTTTTTGTTTAGTCATTTCACAAAGCATTATGGCTTGTGATTCTTGTTCAAGCTTGAGTAATCTAATTTCTTCATCTTGTGCTTTGTTTTTCTTCATTAATTCTACTATTGCTACATCAAATTCCTTGGAATCTCCATTGGAAAACAATTGTTTGGTGTCAATCTCCTTGTAGTTTATGTCATTTTCAGCTATGGCTATCTCCTTCCTTCTTTTCAAGGATTTTCTCAGTTCCTATTTGGCTTCCTCTACTTTGTGTAGAGATAGTTGCACATCAATCACCTAATTGTCAATGATCTTCCCAAGTTTGAAGACTTCCATCTTCTGACCTTTTTCTCCAAGCTATTAGGCTTCTACTTGTGAGAACTAGTGCTCTAATACCAATTTTTGGAATATTCAAATGGGAAGAGTACTTCTAAGTGGGGGGGGGGGGGGGGGGGGTGAATCAAAAGTATCACACCTTTTTAACCCTTTTTTCTTATCCTTTAAACATATTTCTGAAAAAAACAAATTGCATGCATGTAAACATATAAAAGAACATAAAATCAATCATATGTAATAACACATAACACTAGAATTGATAACCTAGAAACCCTCCATGAATAAGAAGGTAAAACTAGGGTGGGGACGATACCCACAAAAATCACTGCAACAATCAATTTTCAACCACTTTTGATGGTCTACCCTGTTAAAGGCTTTACACTATGTTAATAGTGACCTGGTTAGAGGATTTATAAACATATACATGAAGTGCCATCTTGTTAAGGATTTACAATAAGTTGTTAAACCCGCCTAATTTAATAGGATTTTCATGACCTTCTCCAAAGGTTCTCCTACCTAGTTGTTAAGCTAACCTACCAACTTAGGATTTCAACCTATAATACAATTATGATAGAGTATTATAACATTTGACCTAATTGAATGCAATCTAAAATTGCTAGATTTAGGTACTAGATATGCCCTTCTCATTCTGATCCCTACTTGATCTAATCTCTAAATGTATCTCTTGCTCTATTCTGCAATTTGATAACTCCATCAATAACCTTCTCGACTCTTGTCTTAGCAATCTCAAAAACTTCTTCAACAACTTCAATATGGTGTCATGGTCTCCTTATAAAGATATTGTGGATGTAGGGTTTTCTATGCATTCACGAACTTGAAATTCCCACTCAAATCCTTTGTCTTCACTTATTGTTTGGATGTTGTCTCTATTTTCTAATTGGTTGCACGTTGATTTCATAGGTAATTGCAATGATTCATTCTTATCTGCTTATTCCTTCATGAGTCATGCAAAAACTATTTTAAATCTTAGTTTGTGATTGTAAAAACTCTTATGATGATCCTGAGTTACTCGGCACATATTGTATTCCTAATGCTTGGCACATACTATTCCTGGATTGCTTGGCATCTACTACATTTCTAGTTTGCTCAACACCTATTATATCCTAGTTTTCTCAACACCTGTTATATCTTGGTTTGCTCAACATGTGTTATATCTTGTATTTCTTGGAACATGAATGTTCTTGGATCACTCAACATCTAAACAATTCTATATCACTCAGCATACATTGTGTACTCGACATATATAGTAAAAATGGTTAAGTGTGTTGACACTCAATTGTCAAGACTATTCTTTTGACCAAAAAGGACTCTTTATTAATTTTTTCTTTTAGTGATTCTATTCAATAACTAGAGTAATAATATGATAAACTTGTTCCTAAGGTGAGGTTAAATAGTTTTGAAGAGCCTCACAATGCACTATTGCCCCTAATTGCTCAAATGTGTTCATTTGGCTCAATAGGGAATTTTTGGGTTTTGAGGGAAAAATAGGGAAAAAAATTGTTTTAGGGTCCTTATTAGATGTTTTGGATCCATCTTAGGCCTTTTGGAAAGTTTGGTAGCAAGTAGAGCAAGTTTGGGAAGACAATTTACAAAATTGCAAAAATGGCTCATTTCTTGCAAAGTTGTCATTGCCAACATTTGCAACTTTAATGCAAAAAGAGAAAATTCTTCATGGGAGCCCTTCAACAACTTAAATTAGTTGTAAATTTTCATTCCAATCCTATATAAGGCAAAACTCAACCTTTTCAAGAGGTTGGAAGAAGGAGAAAGTACAGTGTATGGATTGTGATCAACATTTCCATTAATACAACATTTTCTTGCTTTGAGTGTTTTTTCATGCTTTGTATGGATTAGATTTGGGTTTTTTTATGTAATAAGTGTTATTGGATATGTTCATTAATATATATTTTTAGTTTTTGTATTTTTTCAGAGAGTTTTGTGTGTTCAAATAAATTATTTTGTGAATTAGCAATTTGTTGTTCTAAAGGGGGTAGCTAGCACAAAATGGGGTCTTAGGGCCATCTCCCACCCTATGAAATGTGAAACCCTTTGGGACTTGGAACTAGACTCATTTTAAATTATGTACAAAAAAGGAGAGCCCATGGAAAACACAACAAGCATTTTTAGTGCGATGCCCTAGGCAAGAAAACCATGTTTGGTTAGGGATCACAAATTTGAAAAAGAGCATTTGGACTGTATTCAAAGGTTTGATTCTTCAATCCAAGAACATAGTGAGTTAGTAGATGGTGAGCGATAAATAAAATCTAGAGGAGGAGTCTTTATAGGGAATTTTAGGAGTTTTAAAACTTGAAAAACACCAAAATCCTTGAAACCCTCAAATTAAGCATAAAATTGTGCTTGGGCCGTATGGATAAGTTGGGGGCTTAAGAATGCCAAAATATTTTAGTATTCCAAAAAGAGTATGCATAAAGGTGTTTTATTTTGGTTCTTGTTAAGGGATGTTTCAAAATATCTCAGTTTTAGTGTGTTTGGAGGGCTAATTCTTATAGCCTTTTTACAAGCAACTGAGTACAAGTTGACTTATGGATTGCAACTCGAATAGGGTTTTGCACTTGTTTTGGGTTTGGAATGTTTATGAGTGACCTAGGGCATGCCCAAGTATCCATTTAATCATATTGGAGATTGAATAAGCATTTGGGTTACATATTTGTGTATTTGTGAAGTTATGAGCAAGCTTTTACTAACCAGTTGATGTGTAATAGTTGAAGTAGTAGGATCTCTTTGATAGAATCCTTAGAGGTAGAGAGTGTGATAGAAACACTATTTGGTCAAGTAAATGACCTAGTGGAGACCCTAAAGAGCTTTGGGTTTGAGAGAAAGATTGATTTTCACATCAAAGTGGTATCAGAGCAAATTAAAGACTTGTGCACAATTGGTGGATGTCTATAGCTACTAGAGAGTTAGTAGGTGAAACCAACATGGTGAAAAATGTAGAACTAGCCAAGGAAGTAGATGAAAAAAGGGAGAAGAAAAAAGTTCTTAAAGAATTTATAATAGAGGTAAAGGTGCAAGTAGATGCATTTTATAAAGTAGCTAAGTGGAAAGAAGAAGAAGAATTTGAGAAGGGTAAAGAGATAGCAGAGGAGGATGTAGTCCCTGAACTTGACCCTCTCTTGAATTAAGAGCCCTTCTTGAAGACTATCAAAGCCCTAGGAGGAAAATATTTGGAAGGTGTGCCACTTTTCAATGGAAATATGGACATAGATGTACTCATGGACTGGATAGATGGCATGGAGAATCAGTTTGAGTGTGATGGAGTATGAGAGACACAGAAGGTGGCTTAGCTCTAACATGATGGAAGTATGTACAAGATGGAAGAATCAACATTGGTAAGACTCCTATAGCTAATTGGAAGGCTATTGGTCACTAAGATGAAGGAGAAATTTCTACCTAAAGACTTTGAAATTCAACTCCAGAAAAGAAGACAAGGGATGAAGCAAAAAGACCTGGATGTAACCTCTCATACTGAAGAATTTTATAGGTTATGTCTGAGATCCAAAAACAAAGAATATGAGCCAATAAAAGTGACAAGATATCTAGGTGGTTTGAAGTGGAACATCTAGGAAGAGCTCACTTTGTGGGTACCTACCATAGTTCAAAGATGTCATGAGCTAGCTCTAAAGGTAGAGGAAGAACAAAAGAAAATGAGATTATAACTTCAAGGATAGAGTTAAGGGAAGCAACCAAAGAGGAAAAATAGGAGGCTACCAAGGTAGAGGTAGTGAGCAAAAGAATCAAGAAGAGAGCAAGATCATGGAGAAAACTAGTGACAACCCTTCAAGAGATGGTTATAATAGAGGGAGAGGATCAAGAAAATCCAATTCATACTTTTCAAGTATGAAATATTACAATTATGGTCACTTGGGTCATCCATCCTACAAATGCATAGAGAAGCATTCTTCCTCAAACAAAGATAAAAGAATGGAATATGTGCAAGAAGATTGCAAAAAGAATTTAATGTGGACCACATTAAATCTGAAAAAGGTGAGACCTTATGTTTAGGAGAGTTTTGATCAAGCAACTAGCTCCCGATGAACATAAACATAGGAGGGCATTGTTTAGAATAAAATGCAAATTCCTAGGAAAAGTATGCAAAGTGGTGGTAGGTTCTAGTTCTACTGATAATATAATATCAGAGGAGGTTGTTACTAAGTTGAAATTGGAGAAGATACCTAATGATAAACCTTACAAGGTTACTTGTCTTAACAAGGGACAAAGCATCTTGGTGAATGAGAAAGCTTGGGTGGAATTCTCCATAGTTAGATGCAAGGACAAACTATTGTGTGATTGTTTGCCTATGGATGCTTGTCATATTTTTCTAGGTATGCCTTGGAAATTTGATATGAAAGTTATATATGATGGTAGAGAAAATGCCATAAATTTTAAGAAGGGAGGAAAGAATTTCAAAATTCAGTTCTTATGGGAAGGGGAGGAAACAAAAGCCAAATTTCCTAGTGTGGGTTTTTAGTGGGAAAGAGTTTATTAAAGAACTCAAGGATGAGGAATGTTAAAGTTTTTGAGTAGTGCTAAAGTCTAAAGAAAAATAAAATTCTACCAAGGAACCCTTACCAATTGAAGTTCAAACTTTTTTTCAAAAGTACAAGGAAATAGTGAGAGATAGTACTCCAACTACTCTACCTTGTAGGAGAGTTATTAGTCTTCAAATTGATTTTTTTCTAGGTTATTCCTTACCTAATTAAGTAGTATACAAGCTCACTCCATATCAAAACCTAGAAGTGGCAAGACAAGTCCAAGAATTTATGGATCAAGGCTTGATACAAAAGAGCATACACCCATGTGTAATTCCTATTATGTTGGCATCTAAGAGAGGAGGAAAATAGAGATTGTGTGCAAACTCAAGAGCCATAAATAAGAGCACAATCAAATATAGGTTTCCCATACCTAGGTTGATGATCTCATGGATTGCCATGGAGGAGCTAAATATCTCACTAAGCTAGACTTGAAGAGTGGGTATCACCAAATCAAGATTGAGGAGGGAGATGAATGGAAAACAACATTTAAGACTACTGATGGTCTTTATGAATGGCTTGTAATGTCATTTGGTCTTTCTAATGCTCCTAGCACATTCATGAGGCTCAAGGATTTCACAGGAAGATTTATAGTTGTATATCTAGATGATATCCTTATCTTTAGCAAGACTAGAGAAGAGCATATCAAGCATGTTGAGGAAATGTTGAAGAGGCTTCATGAGGAGAATCTATCCATCAATCTTGAGAACTATGAATTCCTCAAGGAAGATCTTGTGTACCTAGGATATGTGATGTCTAAAGGCACATTAAAGATGGACAAGGAGAAGGTTGCTGCTATACTAGATTGGCCAACACCTACCACATCTACTGAGGTAACAAGTTTCTATGGTTTGTCTCAATTCTATAATAATTTCATTAGGAATTTTAGTGGTATTTGTGCACCTTTTTTGGATACTATAAAAGGTGGAGTCAATTCTAATTTTAAGCAAACTTTCAAAGTTGAGAAGTCATTTGAAATATTGATGCAGGAGCATCTTGCATTGGAAAATTATTGGAAAAAAAAAATGAAAAAGAAAAAAAGGCAAAAAAAAAAAAAAAAATTGGAGGAGAGAGAAAGTGACGAAAATTAGAGGAGAAATAATTTTTTAGGTGCATAGGTGGCATAAATAGAAAAATAGTTGTCATTCCATTAATTGAGGTGTGTAGGTGGAAATTCTAGAAGGTTTTGGATAAATCATGTATTTAATATTTGTCGGGTGCTTAGTTGTATTTGGGTGGGAATTTAATATTTATTTAAAGATAGTTGTATTTACCCTTTATCCCACATTGGTTGTGTTTGTAATGTCTTGGGTGAGAAGTGCCTATTTAAGCAAGGCATATGAGCATTTCTAATCAAGCTCAAGGGGGAAGCTTGAGGAGTAGAAGCTCAAGGGGAAGCTTGAGGAGTAGAAGCTCAAGGAAAAGCTTGAGAAGGAGAAGCTCGAGAAAGTGAAAGCTTTGGAAGGAAAAGCTTGAATGTGTGAAAGTTGGAAAGCTTGGGAGGCTGCAAGGTGTGAAAGAGAAGGGAGAAAATGAAGAGTGAGTTTTCCTGAGACTGTGGACAGAGTGCTGAATGTGAGGCAGTTTACAGTAGGATTGTGATGGAGTTGTGAGTGTGTAGATAGAGCGCCAAATGTGAGGCAGTTTACGCTTGGATCTTGGATAAAGTTGGAGAAGAGCTAGTGATTGCAGTTTAGAAACAAGGAGGTTGCTTGGTGGCTTACGAGCACAAGTTGAGATCTCAGAGGTTTCTACCAGAGTGTGGATCTGGACTAGCTTGGGTTTGGATTAGATCTTGAGAGATTTTGGAAAAATGTTATTGTAATTGCTATTGAATTTTTAGGTATAATAAAATTGTCTTCATATTGTTGCATTATTGGTTGTGAGTTGGTAAGGGTGGTGTGGCCCTTCGTCAGTGGTATCAGAGCATACCTACATTAGTGGTATCAGAGCAGGAGTTCCTGAGTGTACAAGCAGATCGCCAAAGTGTGAGGTAGTTTGTACCAGGACCTTGGTTGGGCAAAGTTTATTAGAGCTGGTGGACTACAAATCTGTTGTCCTAGACTTGTGATATGGTTCCTAATTGTTCGTGCGAGGTGGTAGGTTGCGATCTGACTTGCAAACAATTTGAGGTTGTCACAAGGAGCGTAGGAAGGATTTGTTGCAGAGGGTTTACGAAGATCTTGGGAGATGGCTCCAAGAGGATTGGACCCTAAGATGATTGCGAAAATCCATGATATAGTGGATAGGAATTTTTCTAAGATGTTTACTCGGTTGGATGCTAAAGTTAAGAAGGTTGAGGTGGAAGAGGTTGGTTTTGCTAATCAGTTTGTGGAGTCTAATGCAGAACCTGTAGAGCAAATAGAGGTTGTTGCTGAGGATATTCCTAACCTTGCTAAAGTTGGGATGGAGGTTGGTTTTCATGATCAATTGGTTAAATTTGACATGGAGATTATGGAGCACTTGGAGGTGGATGATCCAGTTGTTGGAGGTGAGTTATGTATTCCAGAGCATCTTGTTGTGAGCAATGAGGTTGCTAGTGTTGAGAGTTTGGCATGTATTAGTGGTGATCTACATGTTGGTGTTGATATGGAGTTTGTTGTTGTTGATGCAGGGTTTGTTGCTATGGGTGTGAATTCACTAGTTGCTGATGTGAATGAGGGTTTGTTGATGAAGCATTATGTTCAGTTTGTTCTTGTGCATGAGCTTGTTGATTGGATGGTTGAGATGTTGGTGTGGAAGATTTGCATGGTAGTTTTGTTGTCCCTATTGAGGTGGAAGCCTTTGGTGAAGATGAAGATGGTGGTAGATCTTTCTTTTTGGCGTCCAAGTGTGGGACACACTTTTCTATCTACCGAGGGAGTCTGATGCAGGAGCATCTTGCATTGGAAAATTATTGGAAAAAAAAAAATGAAAAAGAAAAAAAGGCAAAAAAAAAAAAAAAAAAAATTGGAGGAGAGAGAAAGTGACAAAAAATAGAGGAGAAATAATTTTCGAGGTGCATAGGTGGCATAAATAGAAAAATAAGAAAAATAGTTGTCATTCCATTAATCGAGGTGTGTAGGTGGAAATTCTAGAAGGTTTTGGATAAATCATGTATTTAATATTTGTCGAGTTCTTAGTTGTATTTGGGTGGGAATTTAATATTTATTTAAAGATAGTTGTATTTACCCTTTATCCCACATTGGTTGTGTTTGTAATGTCTTGGGTGAGAAGTGCCTATTTAAGCAAGGCATATGAGCATTTCTAATCAAGATCAAGGGGGAAGCTTGAGGAGTAGAAGCTCAAGGGGAAGCTTGAGGAGTAGAAGCTCAATGAGAAGCTTGAGGAGTAGAAGCTCGAGAAGGAGAAGCTCAAGAAAGTGAAATCTTTGGAAGGAAAAGCTTGAATGTGTGAAAGTTGGAAAGCTTGGAAGGCTTCAAGGTGTGAAAGAGAAGGGAGAAAATGAAGAGTGAGTTTTCCTGAGACTGTAGACAGAGCACCGAATGTGAGGCAGTTTACAGCAGGATTGTGATGGAGTTGTGAGTGTGTAGACAGAGCGCCAAATGTGAGGTAGTTTACGCTTGGATCTTGGATAAAGTTGGAGAAGAGCTAGTGATTGCAATTTAGAAACAAGGAGGTTGCTTGGTGACTTGCGAGCACAAGTTGAGATCTCAAACGTTTCTACCAGAGTGTGGATTTCGACTAGCTTGGGTTTGGATCGGATCTTGAGAGATCTTGGAAAAATGTTATTGTAATTGCTATTGAATTTTCAGGTATAATAAATATGTCTTCATATTGTTGCATTATTGGTTGTGAGTTGGTAAGGGTGGTGTGGCCCTTCGTCAGTGGTATCAGAGTGTACCTACATTAAATATTGAAGAAATAAGTAGCTACTCAACCTATCCTACACTTGCCTAGTTTTGAGAAATTGTTCACCTTAGAATGTGATGCAAGTGGCTTAGCAGTAGGTTGTGTTTTGAGTCAAGAAGGTACACCAGTGGCTTTTTATAGTGAGAAGCTTAATGAGGCCAAAAAGAAGTATGACATAGATCTCTATGCCTTAATTCAGTTTCTTAGGAAGTGGAGACATTATTTGTTGCCCAAATAAATTTTTGTGTTTACAAATAATCAAGCTCTTAGCTACATACATTTGAAGTGGATGGAGTATTTAAAGGCCTTTACCTTCACAATCAAGCATAAGAAGGGGCAATTGAACAAAGTGGCAGGTGCACCAAGTAGGAGGATTACAATAGTCCAAGAGATTTAGCTCCAAAGCATTGAAATGGAGAGTTTTCAAAATATTTACATGGAAGATGAGGACTTTGTAGAAGCTTACAAGGTATGCAGTAATTTTGAGAATCATTTTCATAGTAAATTTTCATATTATGCCTTGCAAAATGGGTTGTTATTCAAGGGTAATCAATTGTGTGTACCAAGTGGTTCCATGAGAGAGAACCTGCTATAGGAGAAGCATAATGGAAGCCTAAGTAGTCATTTTGGTATCAATAAAACAATAGAACTAGTGCAAAGGTTCTATTACTAGCCAAAACAAGAAAGAGATGTAACCAAATGTGTAAAGCAATACATGGTGTGCATGAAAGCCACAGTAGGAATCAATTATGCAGGTTTATATCATCCTTTACCAATTCCAAATAGGCTATGGGATTGTGTAAGTATGGATTTTATTCTAGGTTTACCAAGAACCAAGAAATGATATGATAGCATTTATGTTTTTGTTGATAGATTTAGAAAAATGGGGCATTTTATTTCATGTAGGACAACTAATGACGCAAGTCACATTGCCCATATGTTTTTCAAGGAGGTTGTAGGGATTGTGAGGACTTGCAATAAAGAATATAATCATTTCCAAACAACCCATAATAGATCTAAAATAAACATGAAATTGAAGTGCACATGCAAGAGAATAGACAACATACCCAAAAAAATGTGACACAAGATATACCTTGGGAAACCCTCATTGAGAGAAAATCCCAGCCTCCAAAAGCATCCATCACCATTTATTATTTAACAAAAAACACTATTGCAATACAACCATGTAAGCCTTCTGTAAGGTCCCTCCTTGCATGTACTTATTAAATATGAATTTCTCTCTCAAATCTGTTGTAGGAGATTTGAATGGATATGGAGTAATGTTTTAGGTTTTTAGATGTCCTAATGAAAAATTGAGAACAACAGATACATCCATGCTTTAATACTTAAAGATTAGAGAACGACTATGTTGTCTTGACTGTTTAAACATTAAATTTGCACTAACAATAATACAAGGTGTTTCACTTAATGATGATGTTATTGATTTTGTTACTTCAATGATTATTCTTGTATTTAATCTGAATTAATGGATAAGTTATATGTCATGTTGATTTTGTAATCACTGATGATTAAATGTGAGTAGAAATGAATTAAATAGTTAAGTAATTGAAGCATTATGTTTTGGAGTTTGCCCTGACCCATCGTAGCATAGTGATACATTACTACTATTTTGATACCCACAACTCGAGATGTCGAGACATTATCTGATGCTTAGAACATACTTTATTATTTCATGTTGTGTGATGTTACTTTCTGATATATATTTGATGATTTTCATTTAATGTTTCATGTATATGTATGTTGATGAGATCAGTAAATGTAGGATTGAGACTTTGATTTAAGAGATTTTAAATGATTAAGAATTAAGCACGATGAAGAAACCCTTATTGATGTATGTTTTAATTTATGTGAATTTATGATACGTATACATTTATTTACATGTGATTTTATGGGACTACTGATGTGTGCAATGAGTGTGCAGATATTTAGCCGAGAGACCCTACGGAGGAATAGAACTGATCTCTTTGTGCTAATTTTGGAAACCTTGTTGTTCATAATTCACATGTTGTCTTGTGAGATATATGTATGTATCTTCTTTGTTCAGTGAATGTTAATGTTCATAATTATGTTCTTTCAGTGTCGCTTGACACTCGTTAAATGGTTATGTGCTTCAGTGGCTGTTTAGGGTTAGTTGTTTAACCTTTGGACCCAAGTTGGCTTAGTTGGTGTCAGTTTGCTAATTGAGTTCTTAATCGAGGTTAGTCATCCCTTGATCCGGATTAGCGGTTAATCTGCAGTGTTAGAGTAGATAGATGGTCCTATTTTATTCCTAGATTTTATTTAGCTCTAAACCTCTTTCCTAAGGCTTTAAAAAATGGAATAATTATACCCAAAGGGTATGGGTATGGGTTAGGGGTCTTTTCCAACCCCTAAGCCCCTTCTTTTGACTTTTGAGGCCACTCAAAAAGTCTCTTTTTGCTTTTGTGCGAAAATTGACTATGGCTACCATGAGTTTCATTACCCCACCTCTATTTAGGGTTTAACCATAGTGTGGGTTGAGTTAGGGGTTTCTAGACTTGTTAGTGGGTGGGTGTAGTTATTGCTCCTTTTGGGTGGTTGAGTTGGAGGCTTATTTAGAGGCCTTCATTGGGCTAGTGGAGGGGGTTACCCAATCTCTACATTTAGAGAGGAATGCTTGAAGGTTGAAGGAAGGAAAGGGATACTCTACTCAAACTAGTTCATTGCCATTACCTCTTTGTGAAGGTAGGAAATTCTCATCTCCCCTATTTAGTTTTTATGTTTTGTTTCATGTTCATGTTACCTTGTTGTTGTTTCACTATTTGTATGGATGTGGGTATGTTGGGAAGATTTGATAACCATGTTATTTTGGTTGTTTTTCCTTTCTTGTTTATGTTTGAAATTTTGAGTTTTCCTTGCATGGGTGTTTTGGTATTACTCACCCTTGGAGAGGGCAGAAGTGACCAATTTTGGGAAAGGTCTGTTTAGTTGGACTCCAACCAGTGTAGAGTCTCTTCTCAGGATGAGAAGAAGGATAAAGGGTAGGGTGTTATGGTCCCCTACCTGTCAGCACAAACCTGGTATGAGTATGGCATGTTTAAATGGAAGAACTGAAGTTCTTGGTTATTAGCCCTGATTGGGCATCTGAATTGGTGTTGTGCTTGACTTCTCCTGTTGGAAGAATCCACCTTTCCCTAGTCTTGATTCATTTTGAATCCTATTGTGTAAACCATGTATGAATTATAAATGATTGATTTTCTTTTGGTTCTGCTTGGTTGTCACCTGATCAGTTATTGGTTTCCTCCATGGTTCTTGAAAAGAGATTCAGAAAACATTACAAATTCCTTGATTTTGATCATGAGGAAAAATTTGATTAAATTGTTGAAATTTGGGATTGATATCCTATGCAAATTGGTATTTCAAACTTTGTTGGATTGGCAACGAAGTTGGGTTTTCTTTTTGATTCTTTCCCAGCTGAGCCTTTGAATCAGGTTTGCCAATAAAATGGTGTTTGAGTAATATGCTTGCATTGAGTCTTATAGCTTGTTTTCAGTTTTGCATATGTAAATTTAAAAAAAAAAAGAAAATCAGATGTGATGGTGTTATCTTACTGCACATTTTTATGATTGGTAATCACATTCATTTAAATTAGATTAATTAGATAACATGTTGATATATACTTGGCTGTGCAATTTTAAGTTTAAAATATGTTAAGAAAATTTGCATTTGAGTTGTGTTTAAATTTTCTAGTTATACATGTGCGTGCGGAAGTTAAGTGAATTTATTTGAAAACTTGTTTATTACCTTTAATCCTATTATGGCTTTTTAAATATATTAAAACATATCTGGTTGACATTTTTGGGCATCACATTTTGGTATCAGAGTGCCAGGTTTCATGACACTGGGGCAACAATGGGTCTTGTGTAAATTTTACATTCTTTGAGCTAAAATTAATTCGGTATGTGTTGGGGAAGGAATTTGAATCATGATATATTTTGAATGATGCACTGCACCTCATCACCTTGTTATCTCCATCTTTTCCAATTTTCTATAAGGAGAACATTGTATGAGATGTTAAGTTATAATCTTTAAATGTTAACATATTAAGAAGAAGGATCAAGTTTCCTTGCAGACATTAACGTAATGTAATTTAGTATCTATTATTGTTGATGATCTCTATGTTATTAGATTGGTTAGAGAGCTTGGAATCAATTCAAACTCCTACATAGGGTAGAACAAATACATTGATAGATAGAGACATCGTATTAGCTTCCTCCTTACCATGGAAAGGATTCATTTTGTCTTTGAATACTAGTTTGTTAAAAGATGCATACAGAAGTTTATATCTCTTTGTGAGGGAAAATGTTAACCAGGAATTCATAAAAAGTTTATGTAGATTTTGATTAAATTGCAATAGTGGTTCATGTTGAACAGGATGAACAATATAATGTTAATATTACTAAGAATTTAGACAACAATTCTGAAAGACTGCATAGAATGGTTTGAACCAACAAGTAAGCTTCAAAAATACATATAGAAGAGGCCTGTAGAAGCACACTTTACATTCTGGAAATTGTATGGCAAAAAAAAAATAGTCAATCTATTACAGCCTATTAAAATAATAGCTTGATTAAAATATTAATATGTTGTTGGCAAGTAGCAACAAGTCCTCTCAAAATCCTATCAACTTGCAATCAACACAAAATTACTTTAAATGTGAAGGTGATACCTTGCATGGGATTCACAATTATGTGACAAGCACTAAATCTGACATGTGTCAGATTACCCTCCTTCCTTCTTAGCGCTTGGAAACTTCTTGATTGAAAGATGAATTTATTATATCCTCTCTTATCATGTTGTACATTACCAAGGACCCTTTTTGTCTATATCATTATTATAAGAGGAGAAATCGATTTGCCTTTGAGAAAGGAGGGGGTAGATATAAGTCTAATTAGCTGCATCAAGTTGACATGATGGGGGCACGTGCATTTACTAGAGATAGATGAACTCATAACTTCCAAAAACATTAGATAAGAAGAAAAAATCACAGGCCTAGGGTATAGCATAAATTTATGTCTTGGAAATTCTAAAAAGAGAACAAAGAAAGATGTAGGAAATGATATAATTTTTAAACTAGTACTACCCCACTAGGTGGTGCCTCAACATCTTCCAAGGCAATGGAAATGATGGTGCTGGATGGAAAGGGAGGTCTATTTAATGATTTATTCTTTTCATGTTTTCTTAAACGCATGACTACTTGTTGCAAAATTTGAAACTCTGCCTTCATACTAGGCATTTGATGCTCCTCCCAATGCGTAAGGCGTTGGTATAAAAGTAGCTTTAAATTAAAAACCTGTCCTCTCCTCTCTAAGGTGGGCGCCAAAAGGGGAGAATTTTTGACTTATGTCAGAATAAGGGATCGACCCCATACATCAAATCTCACGTGCCCAAGGACTGTAGAAAGGGTGGGATAGTTGCTCAATAAATGTGATTTGAAATGCATAATATTCCTTCATGCATCTGCCAAGTCGAATCCTTCTCCAAGGCCATCCAATCAACATTAACTTTGGGAAAGGTGAATGCCAACAAAATTATATAGGCATAAATACCTTGAGATTACGTATGGAGACTTTCCCTTCCAAAATAGGGGATGGATTTGATTTGTGTCAAGCTATTCAATAGCCTCTTTGCGTGAGCAGACCGGAGCTCCAAATTTTGGTACTTTACTGAATTTCCTTACACCTCCCATGGCCAACGAAGCTCCTTGTATCATGATTTTATGGGATAGGTGGAGAAAGATATCGACTTTATTGGGTTTGGGTGAAGAGGAGTATACAATGTGTTTTGTACTATTGCAAATCTGAATTGTGTAGGGGCACGTGGCTTGCCATAATTCAAAAAAAAAAATTAAAAAAAATTTCATCTTCCAAACTTCAATGTAAAGGAGAGAGAAACACATGCTAGGAGGAACATAGGCCAAAGAAAATGTTAAATTAATTAGATAACTCTTGCGTTTACTTTCTCCTCCCCACTCCATGCGTTGACGTTACCTTGTATGGGGAGGGCAAGTGAATTGTTTTTAATAAAAGGAAAACTTTAAACCTTTCTTTTGCACCATCCAATCCCCTTCACCATCATGCACTTGGGGATCACGCAAGATGAGCGGAGACAGGCCTGCGTCAGCCTATAAGGCCATGGGGCAGCGCACTGTTCTTGTAGACAGGCCCCCCTTGTCAAATAGGTGATGTCAGCACTTTATAAAGCTATAGCTATTTCATAGTAATGAATTTATGTAGGAATAGATCATTTGAAGTGTGATTTTATTGTTCTTGATAAATCATGGACAAATTTAAAATGCTGCCTTTAATACGGAGTGATGTAAGCTCGACTCCATTATCATGATTTGATTGATCATGCTCTTATCTAACATGTACTTCTTAACTTTTAGTCCACAACATTGCTACTTATCAAGTCAAGTTTTGGGCTGCTTTCATACATTCGAAGCTTTAACTTCTACCAATTATTTCTATGCTCTTCCCAAAGAGTTAAAATGTAATGGAATCATTTCTTTTCATTTTAAATAGAAATATGTGCTAACATTCTATACACTTGTAAACAAAAGTTTATTGCTTAAAAGGGCTCGACTTCTAGTACATGGCAATTTTTTTATTATTGTATATATACATCTTTAACAACTTTCATTTTATCGAATATCCTTGTTTGGTTCATATTTTGACATTTGTGAAACTGTTTCGAACATGGATGCCTTTGAACATGATCATGGGGCTTTAGAGAATGAAATTAATCAGAAGCAATAGTTAATTTAATAAAGATAGTATCTTAATTATTCATTAATTTTAGATAATTTTATTAATTAGTGTTATATAAGATTAGATTTAAATTGTTGTTAGATTAGTGACTTGGTTATTAGGTTGTTTATTAAGTTCTAGTTTAAAAGTTTTAACTTTAAATTTGAATGTTTTATTAATTCGTTATACTATCATGAGAATTGTTAGAATACCTTTATTATGGAATTTATTAATGTGAATTTAAATTTATGATAGCTTCAAATAAAGTTGAAATTAAATTATAGATTATTGAATTTATTCTAGATATCGATTTCAAGTGTAAATGATAAGTGAATAAGTTAGAGTAGATTTTGGATTCTAGTTTTTTAACGTAGTTAGCAAGCGTTAAATAGTTAATGAAAGGGTCTAGCCAATTAGATCATCTTTAGGGTCTAGTGGATATATTTATATTTATTTATTTATTTATTGTTTTTTTAATTTTTTTAATTTTTTTTTAATATAGAATTAGTGTTTGTGTAGTATTATTTAGGTATTTTGATTTAAAATCAATGTATTTTAATGAAGATTTAAAAGGATAGCATCATAGTCAACCTATAAACTTAGAAACCCTACTCATAGGGCGATGTCAATAAAATTAACTACAGATTTAGTGCGAGGGTTCAATCAGAGTTTTAGTGAACATGGTCGCGAGACCACCACCTAATTTATTTCTAGATCCCTACAATGTATTTGAAAGACCTAAGATTCCTCTTTTTTTTTCAGTGACCTTGGTACGGCTGCATTGTGTCAATAATGTAAATTTTATGAGTAATTGGCTTTATTTCCTTATTTGTTTGATTTTAGATTTCACTCTTAAACATTTTTTTTTTGGCAACAATGTGACGTGGGGCTATTTAGCCAATTGTAGTATTGATGATTCTATTTTGCCTCATGGTTATATCTTTATTTCTTGATTAAAGTTTTACTATTGTGGCTTCTCTTTATTTCTTTTATTTCTAACTTTTGCATTGAATGTTTTATCTTTGATGTTGAATTTAAATTTTGAGGTACTTTCTTCTAAATGTTGTTGACAAAAGTGACATATGATGGGCCTACCAGAGGGATTCATGACAATTAAGTTGGATTAAGTTACTATCTTTTGCTAATTTGGATTGAACTTCTCTTTTAACATGGTAATCAGACAAATATGTTACCTCCCTATTTATGTATGATAATTAGTAATCATTCTATTAATAAGAGTAAATCTTGGAATAAGTCTAGATAAGGGCTAGCATAGAACGAACTTTTTAGTTGTGCGAATTTCGGGAGGAAGTCAAAGGCTAGTGGGGGAGGATGTAAGGTCCCTCCTTGCATGTACTTATTAAATATGAATTTCTCTGTCAAATCTGTTGTAGGAGATTTGAATGGATATGGAGTAATGTTTTAGGTTTTTAGATGTCCTAATGAAAAATTGAAAACAATAGATACATCCATGCTTTAATACTTAAAGATTAGAGAACGACTATGTTGTCTTGACTATTTAAACATTAAATTTGCACTAACAATAATACAAGGTGTTTCACTTAATGATGATGTTATTGATTTTGTTACTTCAATGATTATTCTTGTATTTAATCTGAATTAATGGATAAGTTATATGTCATGTTGATTTTGTAATCAATGATGATTAAATGTGAGTAGAAATGAATTAAATAGTTAAGTAATTGAAGCATTATGTTTTGGAGTTTGCCCTGACCCATCGTAGCATAGTGATACATTACTATTATTTTGATACCCACAACTCGAGATGTCGAGACATTATCTGATGCTTGTGTGATGTTACTTTCTGATATATATTTGATGATTTTCATTTAATGTTTCATGTATATGTATGTTGATGAGATTAGTAAATGTAGGATTGAGACTTTGATTTAAGAGATTTTAAATGATTAAGAACTAAGCACGATGAAGAAACCCTTATTGATGTATGTTTTAATTTATGTGAATTTATGATACGTATACATTTATGTACATGTGATTTTATGGGACTACTGATGTGTGCAATGAGTGTGCAGATATTTAGCCGAGAGACCCTACGGAGGAACAGAACTGATCTCTTTGTGCTAATTTTGGAAACCTTGTTGTTCATAATTCACATGTTATCTTGTGAGATATATGTATGTATCTTCTTTGTTCAGTGAATGTTAATGTTCATAATTATGTTCTTTCAGTGTCGCTTGACACTCGTTAAATGGTTATGTGCTTCAGTGGCTGTTTAGGGTTAGTTGTTTAACCTTTGGACCCAAGTTGGCTTAGTTGGTGTCAGTTTGCTAATTGAGTTCTTAATCGAGGTTAGTCATCCCTTGATCCGAATTAGTGGTTAATCTGCAGTGTTAGAGTAGATAGATGGTCCTATTTTATTCCTAGATTTTATTTAGCTCTAAACCTCTTTCCTAAGGCTTTAAAAAATGGAATAATTATACCCAAAGGGTATGGGTATGGGTTAGGGGTCTTTTCCAACCCCTAAGCCCCTTTTTTTGACTTTTGAGGCCACTCAAAAAGTCTCTTTTTGCTTTTGTGCGAAAATTGACTATGGCTACCATGAGTTTCATTACCCCACCTCTATTTAGGGTTTAACCATAGTGTGGGTTGAGTTAGGGGTTTCTAGAATTGTTAGTGGGTGGGTGTAGTTATTGCTCCTTTTGGGTGGTTGAGTTGGAGGCTTATTTAGAGGCCTTCATTGGGCTAGTGGAGGGGGTTACCCAATCTCTACATTTAGAGAGGAATGCTTGAAGGTTGAAGGAAGGAAAGGGATACTCTACTCAAACTAGTTCACTGCCATTACCTCTTTGTGAAGGTAGGAAATTCTCATCTCCCCTATTTAGTTTTTATGTTTTGTTTCATGTTCATGTTACCTTGTTGTTGTTTCACTGTTTTTATGGATGTGGGTATGTTGGGAAGATTTGATAACCATGTTATTTTGGTTTTTTTTCCTTTCTTGTTTATGTTTGAAATTTTGAGTTTTCCTTGCATGGGTGTTTTGGTATTACTCACCCTTGGAGAGGGCAAAAGTGACCAATTTTGGGAAAGGTCTGTTTAGTTGGACTCCAACCAGTGTAGAGTCTCTTCTCAGGATGAGAAGAGGGATAAAGGGTAGGGTGTTATGGGCCCCTACCTGTCAGCACAAACCTGGTATGAGTATGGCATGTTTAAATGGAAGAACAGAAGTTCTTGGTTATTAGCCCTGATTGGGCATCTAAATTGGTGTTGTGTGTGACTTCTCCTGTTGGAAGAATCCACCTTTCCCTAGTCTTGATTCATTGTGAATCCTATTGTGTAAACCATGTATGAATTATAAATGTTTGATTTTCTTTTGGTTCTGCTTGGTTGTCACCCGATCAGTTATTGGTTTCCTCCATGGTTCTTGAAAAGAGATTCAGAAAACATTACAAATTCCTTGATTTTGATCATGAGGAAAAATTTGATTATATTGTTGAAATTTGGGATTGATATCCTATGCAAATTGGTATTTCAAACTTTGTTGGATTGGCAACGAAGCTGAGTTTTCTTCCTGATTCTTTCCCGGCTGAGCCTTTGAATCAGGTTTACCAATAAAATGGTGTTTGAGTAATATGCTTGCATTGAGTCTTATAGCTTGTTTTCTATTTTGCATATGTAAATTAAAAAAAAATAAAAAAATCAGATGTGATGGTGTTATCTTACTACACATTTTTATGATTGGTAATCACATTCGTTTAAATTAGATTAATTAGATAACATTTTGATATATACTTGGCTGTGCAATTTTAAGTTTAAAATATGTTAAGAAAATTTGCATTTGAGTTGTGTTTAAATTTTCTAGTTATACATGTGCATGAGGAAGTTAAGTGAATTTATTTGAAAACTTGTTTATTACCTTTAATCCTATTATGGCTTTTTAAATATTTTAAAACATATCTGGTTGACATTTTTGGGCATCATACCTTCAAATCCATAGCCACAACCAAGAAAACTATGTGAACAAGCATGAGTCCACACATCCCATGCCATGCTTCCAACCTTCACAAATGCTCCCTTGGCTAACCTATCAAGCCTTGTGCCACTTGACTCTTTCCTTGTACCCTTTTTGTCTTCTTCTTCCCACAACAACAACTACCCTTGTGGCTACTTATATAGTAGCAAGTCCCACAAAAGCACTTGGTATTATATAAACCATGTACTACCTAACCCATTGACCCCGCATTTAATACTGAAAATTTAATTCTTTTCCCCAATATTAAATAATTACATCAAATATTATCATAATGTTACAATAAAACTCATCAAGTATATCACTCGAGAATTTTTACATGTTTCATGTCCATCTGGGTGCAACATTAGATAATAAAATAATAATAAAAAATTATGCAATGTGTGCAACACCCACTATCTCAACATGGATTCATGGACTCCCATTAAGCATTGCATTAGATATAGATGTTAAATTCTTGAGCCATTTTGGAAAACCTTGTGGAAAAGGATTGGTACAAACATGTCATTTGGTTTAGCTTACCATCCCAAAATTGATGGTCAAACTAAAGTGGTTAATAGGACCTTAGGAAACCTTCTAAGGTGCCTAACTAAGGAATATTGTCAGGCTTGGGATGTTATCATTTCACAAGAAAAGTATGCCTATAATGATTTGTAGGAATAATACCACTCAAAAGAGTCCTTTTGAGATAGTTTATGGAATGCATCCAAGGGGTGTATGTGAATTAAGGAATATTGGTGATGTGGGTTAGAGAAGTGGTCAAGCTAGAGATTTTGTTAATACCATGAAGAGATTCAAGAGAAAGTCAAGAAAACCATCCAAGATAACACTCAAATACTCAAGGCTAGAGTGGATGAAAAGAGGACAAATGTTCAATTTTCTATTGGTGACTATGTAATGTTCCATTTGAATAGAGCAAGGCTTCAAAAAGGGGTACCTACCAAGATACAGATTAAGAGAGTAGGCCCTTGCAAAATCTTGGCAAAGTATGGAGAAAATGCCTATAAGGTATATTTACCTTTAGATTTAGGCATATCCCTTGTTTTCAATGTGCAAGACTTGGTAACATACAAAGATATCTTACCTTGGATCAGTTCAGATGTTCATGATGACCTTGAACCATAATATATGAAGCTAGGAGTAATACTCAAGGGAATTGAAAGGCTAGGAAGACCAACACTTAAAGTAGTGGACACTTGTATAGAAGTAGTCATAAGAGGTAAAGTATATGTAGGTATGCTAGGAAGAGTGGTAAAAATTAAGATAGAAGGTTCAATAGTTATGGAAGGAGGAGGGTATCTTAACTCTTGAATAGATTCCATCAAAGACTTAGAATAAGTATTAATAAGGTGAGATATACCACGTAAGATAGAAATGTTATTATCATCATTGTTAAAAAGCTTCTTAAGAGATTCAATATGAGAAAAACTATGGGGATTCTAATTTTCTTGTACAAGCCAAGTTTCTGATTTATCAAATTCATGAGAAAGCTTATCGACTTATGAAAGGGGATCTCTTAAAGCACCATCCTCATCATGGGATGAGTGAGAAGAGTTATGATGCATTATAGGATTAAGGTCATTAGAAACTATGTGAGTATCATCATGGGTCCTAGGAAGAAAAGAGGAATCATGATCAAAGCACCCCATGAGTATATGACTTCACCTAATGGTAATTATATAGGTTGGACTTCATATAATTAAGCTTATAAAATGGGAGATCATAAAATTAAAAATCTAATGAGATCTAACCATGCAAATATAATAAAGAGCATAAAAGAGAGATGTAACCACATGCAAGATAGCCATATCTGATTCTATGGGAGGAGAAAAATAAACTCCCAAAATAATAAAAAAGGATTTTACTCCAAGAAAGATGATAATTGAAATATGCATGTGAGGGAAAGAGGGAATTTTCCAAGTATGATTCCACTTATCATCAAAATTAGATTAGCTAGAACCCAAAGGAAGAAGGGAGCCAATACTAGATTTGAATTATAAAGGGGAGTGTAATACAAGGAAACATAACCTTTGGCCCTTAATAAGATAATGTAAATGTAAATTTAAACTAATTGCTTAAATAATATAAATCTTGATGTTATGTGTATACAATTAACCAATTTAAATATGGATCTAGGGTAAATATATGAAAGTAAATAGAGTATGAAAGAACCACCTTAAAATTGTGTAGAGGAAGATGTATTTAAGCTCCAAAAAATGAAAATCTCAACCCCTTTCTGAATATATCACCACAGATTTTAGAATGAAATGATGAAAGGAACAAAATCTAGAAATCTCCCAGCAAAAGGAAATAAAGAAATAGGTCAAATATTTGGAAGGAAATCTTATGAAATAGTTCATGTAGTCCAATGATACTATAATGAACTTCCCCAAAAATTTCCTACAAAGTACATTCTAGATCTATAAGCTCCAATTGATATCCTCTATTATACGCATAAAACAATGGTTTTTGTATTTGAGTTTGATGAGGGCTTGCCTTGGTCAAGCCCTAGGTTAAGGAATTAATCATAAATGAGAAATTTAAATGTAAATGATTGAAAAAAAAAGATAAATGCTGAGATTCACCTTCTTTGGAACCATTCTTAATAAGGATTTTGTATGTAATGTGTTGTCTATCTTAAATTAGGAATGTAGGGTATCTCCAAAATTTTCAATGGATCTACCAAAATCTCATCATGGTGTCATGGATGTAAGTGTGCAAAAATAAAGAATATGATGGAAGGTTTAATTTAGATCTCCTCCCTTGATGACCAAAAATAGATCTTGAGGAGGAAATGCTCACAAAGGATCCTTTAATGCTAGATATAAATCTCCTTGCTTGAGTTCTTAAGAATGTTTGATTGTATTGAATACTTGAACTCCTTGAATGAAAAAGGAAGAAATACTGACTTGAGAGAAAGATCTTAGATTACTTGAGTGTGTGATATGAAAATGAATCTCATTCAATGGAAGGGAAATCTAACTTCAAAGGCTACTTGGTTTTCTAAGATAGAGTTCAAGAAGGTTAGAATACCCCTAGACATGTTGCCATCAGGTATGACTTAGTTTTTTTGATGAGGAAGTATGGTGCAGGAGCACCTAGGTAGGCTAAAGGGTAGACCTAGGGCTTCTTTGTTAATTTTGTCTTGTAGTGATGCTAGCCACATAATAGAGTAATAATAGGATCAACTTGTTCCTAAGGTGAGGTTAAATGGGTTTAAAGAGTCCCACAATGCACTATTTCTCCTAATTGCTCAAAAAGTGCTCATTTGGCTCAATAGGAGATTTTTGGGTTTTGAGGAAAAAATAAGGAAATAAATTTTTTTAGGTCCTTATTATGTTTTTTGGATCAATATTAGGTCTTTTAGAAATTTTGGTAGCAATTAGTGAAATTTTGGGTAGACAATTTGCAAAATTGCAAAAATGGCTCATGTCTTGCAAAGTTGTCATTGACAACTTTTGCAACTTTTATGCAAAAAGAGAAACTTCTTCATGGGAGACCTTCAACCAATTAAATTAGTTTTAAATGTGTATGCCAAGCCTATATAAGTCAAAACTCAAACTTTTCAAGAGATTGGAAGGAGAAATGATAGTGTATGGATTGTAATCAACATTTCCATTAATACATTAGTTTCTTGCTTTGAGTATTTTTTCATTCTTTGTATAGATTATATTTAGGATTTTCTATGTTGTAAATGTTAGTGGATATTTTCCTTCATTTATATTTTTATTTTTTGTGTTTTTTTAGAGAGTTTTGTGAGTTCAAATAAATTATTTTGCGAGTTAGCAGTTTGCTATTCTAAATAGGGCAGCTAGCACAAAATGGGGTCTTAAGGCCATCTCCCACCATATGAAATGTATGGTCCTTTTGGAATTGTAACTATAATCCTTTTTAATTATTCATAGAAAAGGAGAGCCTATGGGAAGCACAACAAGCATTTTTATTGTGATGCCCTAGGAAAGCAAACCATGTTTGGTTAGGGATCCCAAACTTGAAAAAGAGCATTTACAGTGGATTGAAAGGTCTAATTCTTCAATCCAAGAACATGGTGAGTAATTATATGGTAATGGATAAATCCAATATATAGGAGTAGTCTTGATAAGGACTTTTAGGAGGTTTAAAACCCTAACAATGCCAAAATCCTTGAAACCCTCCAATTAAGCCTAAAATTGTGTTTGTGTTGTAATAACAAGTTGGCGGCTTAAGAATACCAAAATATTTAGGTATTCTAAAAAGGGTATCTAGAAAGGTGACTTTTTTTGGTACTTTTGAAGGGAATTTTTTGAAATATCTAAATTTTAGTGTTTTTGGAGAGCTAATTCTTGTAGCCTTTTTCCAAGCAACTGAGTACAAATTAACCTGTGGATTGCAACTCGAATATAGTTTTGCACTTTTTTTGGGTTTGGAATGTTGATGAGTGACCTAAAACATTCCTAGGTATCCTTTTCATCATATGGTTAGATTGAATAAGAATTGGGGTTATATTTGTGTATTTGTGAAGTTATGAGCAAGCTTGTAGTAACTAGTTGATGCACACTAGTTCAAGGAGTAGGATCTCTTTGATAGAATCCTTAGAGGTATAGGGTGTGATAGAAAACTTATTTGGTTAAGTAAATGACCTAGTGGATACCTTGAAGAGCTTGGGATTTGAGATCAAGATTGGTTGTCACATCAAAAGAGATTGGTCAAAGAATCTATAATTAAGGGTATCACCAATGATAATGTATCTAGTAGCATGATAGATAAAGGCTTTCCATTCATGCTTGGATAAGTTAGGAGGTAAGATATCTAATGTAGGTAGTCATAAATATCTTGTTAGTAGAAGAATTTGGAACTAACAAGTTCCCACATAAACTTGGATTTAGAGAGCTTGAATGTAGGAAGCAAGGGCCCATTTGGCTACGAGAATAGGAATAGGGGAATAGGAATAGCTATTCTAGAATAGAATTTGATGGGGAATTCACAGACCCAAAAATTTATGTTTTCTAAAATAAATAAAATTGGAATAGCAATACGTATTCCAATTTCACCTATTTGGGTGGAATTGCAAAACCTCATTTTTGGGCCAAAATGAGAATATGTATTCCTATTTTATTTCATATTCCAATTCCAATTTGGTGCATCCAAATGGAGAATTCAAAATTTTAAGAATTTACATATGCCTATTTCACTTGTATTATCATTGCCAAATGGGTCCCAAGAGTTATTCTACGAGGAACTCACATTGTTCAACATTTTGTGGCATATATCTCATCATCGACTTGTCAAATGTTGTATATTCTATTTGAAAGCTAGCTTCAATCCTATTATCATTGCCTTATACTTTTCTATATTATTTGTATAGTTAAATCCTATTTTTTATGACTTAGGGATTATATCCTGTTGAGGTGTGACAAACATAATGCCATCTCCTAAACCATTTCTTGTGTGCGAGACATCAAAGTAAAGCTTCTATTCATTAGCTATGTCCATGTTAAAGATAGCTTCATCTAGAAAATCTATTAACATGGGATGAACATATGCTAGTGGTGTTTCTATTAATTGATCAACTATCACTTTCCCTTTGATTTCTTTTCTATCCATATACTCTATGTCAAATTCATTGAGGATCATAATCCATTTGGCTAAGCAACCTGTAAGGGAAACTTTACTTCTATGAGATATTTTAATGGGTCTATCTTAGAGACCAACATGGTTTTCTGATGTAGAATATAATGTATTAGCTTTTGTGCTACACAAATGAAAACAAGTCATGCTTATTCAATGAGTGAATAGTTCCATTCATATCCCACAAGTGTTGTATTGATGTAATAAATTGATCACTCTATCCCTTTTTCATCATTTTGTGCTAAGAGAAATTCTAATATTGTTTCTATAGCTGATATGTATAGAATAGATGGTTTCCTTGGAATAGGATCCATTAAAATTTTTGGATTCAAAATATAATATTTTATTTGTTGAAAGAAATAATCACATTGGTTGTTTCATTAAAAGGATACTCCTTTATGTAGTAGATGTTGAAAGGAGTGACATTTATCTTCCATCTAGTCAATGAATGTACAAATAGACTATAGCTTTCCTTGTAGGCTCCTTAATGTTCTTAAATTGGTTAGAGGAGGCATTTCTTGTATTTCTTTTAATTTTTTAGGGTCAACCTCGTTACCTTATTGAGAAACAATATATCCCATGAGTTTTCTAGAAATAACTCCAAAGACACACTTTTTAGGATTCAATCTTATCTTATAGACTCCCATTCTATTGAATATTTTGTCTAAGATGTCCAAGTGATCTCTTCTTTTAGGGGATTTGCATAGTAGATCATCTAAATAGTCTTCCATTAAGATTTTCATATATCATGGAACGTAGTAGTCATCTCTCTCTCATATGTTTCCCCATCATTTTTAAGGCTGAAAGGCATGACATTCTAGCAATATGTTCCCAAAGGACATATGAAAGCTATTTTATGTTGATCTTCAAGAGAAATTCTAATCATATTGTATCCTAAGAAGTCATTCATCAGTGATAACAACTCATATCCAATTAAATTCTGATAGCAATATTACAATTTGACTTGTTGTGGAAATTATCTCCTACTTATCAATTGATGAGCTTAAGGGGCTTTCTAATGAATAGTTCATAAGGAAAAACACTTGGTGAAGGTTTTACAAATTGGTTTGCAAGCTTTGGGTTTAACTATGGAGGAAACTCCATAGTTAAGTGCACTCAGGCTAGAGTAGTACTAGGATGGGTGACCTCCTGGAAAGTCCCAATGCTTCACCCTTGTGAGCATCACCTATATCCAATGAGTGCTAAGTGTTCCATTTATTCTCATGAGAGATGGATTCATGTTGAATCACTACTCATGAAACCTAGGTCAATGAGTTTGACTCAAAATCACACAGTTAAATCTTGATAGCAATATCACAATTTGACTTGTTGTGGAAATTATCTCCTACTTATCAATTTATGAGCTTAAGGGGATTTCTAATGAATGGTTCATAAGGTTAGAAACTTGGTGAAGGTTTTGGAAATGGGGTTGCAAACCTTTTATTTAACTATAAATGAAACTCCATAGTTAAGTGCACTTAGACCTCCCAAGAAGTTCCCTTGCTTCACCGGTTATGAGCATAACCTAGATCCAATGAGTGCTAAGTGTTCCATTTATTCTCATGAGAGATGGATTCATGTTGAATCACTACTCCTGAAACTTGGTTCAATGAGTTTCAATCAAAATTCCATAGTTAAATCTTGATAGCAATATCACAATTTGACTTGCTATAGAAATTATCTCCTACTTATCAACTTATATCCAACCATCATACATATGATGATATATATATTGGGAAATTAGAAGTTGTCTTTAACAATGCTTTGTTGAGATCATGAAAGTCAGAATATTTGGATGTCCCCTAAGTATTGTCTTATAGGTACTAGATTAGATATATATTCTACATAGTCAATGGGTCTTATGAATCCCACATCCAATAGTTTCTTCAATTTTTCTTTGACAAGGAGAGCTACTTGGAGATGAATTTTTCTCAACTTAATCTTTATTAGTTTTTCTCTTGACTTTAATGGCATGTGAAGAAGAACTAGTTTAGGATCTAATCTAGGCATGTCTACATAAGACTAGGAAAAGTTGACCTATCTCTCGAGAAAGAATCTAACAAATTCTTCCATCTCTTCTTTTGATAATGAGGCTACAAAGTGTATAATTTTAGGATTGTTGGGTGTGCTATATTTATTTCTTCTATCATTTCAAAAAGAAAGGTTGCCTTATCTTTTATTTCCTTAGTAAAATTTGATGTATCACTTAACTTCACAAATAAAGTAACAACATTACTTACATAGTCTTCAAATGTAGCAAGAAAGGTAGATAATTATATTTGATCAATGGCTATTTTTTGAGCTACTTTCTCCAAAACTTTATTTTCAAATTTCCTTTCTACACTCTATAGAAGTTTGTCTTGTCCATTCACTTCCTCATTATACTTGTGAACAATGTCAACAAGTTGATCCCAAATTGGTTTCTTTTCATCAACCTCTATACTCAGTGCATCAACAAATATGCCCTTACTATCTTCAAGAACACTATAGAAAAAATTATTAAATGTTTGGCCAACTTGATGAATTAAAATGCAAGACTACCCTTTCAGTAATTTATGTCCTAATATGAACAATTATCCTAATTAGATACATATATCCTAATTAGTTATATAAATCCAAAGAGTAAATATATAGTTTATCCCCTTAAGCCCAATGTTCGAATTTGTTCCACTTAAAACACATATTCTAATTAGTCACATATACTAATGTCAATAATTTAAAGATACAAAATATAATTTGAACTCGAGTCTAGGTAAACAAAAGAGTACATATATAAGACTAAAAGTTCAACCAAATTTCAAATTAGTTCTACTACATGAGTAAAAGTTTAATAGTTAGTTACAAATCACATTTTGAGCTTGAAAAGTGAAATAAAGAGAAATTTTTTGATTGCAATACACATCATCCCCTTAAGATGAGTCCTAATTCCATTTCCTTCAGACAAGTTTTAATTTCATCCCCTCAAGACACATGTCCTAATTAGTTCAACCAAATTTCAAATTAGTTCTAATAAAGGTTCAAAAGTTCAATAATTAGTTTCAAATTGCATTATGAACTTGACAAGTCAAATAAAAGATGAAAGTTTGATTGCACAATGTACGTCATCCCCTTAAGACAAGTCTTAACTTCATCTCTTTAAGACAAGTCCTAATCTTGTCTCCTAAAGACACATGTCCTAATTAGTTCAACCAAATTTAAATTTATTTTTAATAAAGGATTAAAAGTTAAATAATTAGTTAAAAATCACAATTTGAACTTGACAAGTTAAATGAAAGAATAAAAGTTTGATTGCACAATATATGTCATTCCCTCAAGAAAAGTTCTAATTTCATCCCCTCAAGACACATGCCCTAATTAGTTCAATGAAATTTAAAATTTAAAATAGTTGAACTAAATTTAAAATTTTTCAAACAATTTTTTTGCATAGTTTAAAAAAAAAGCTTGACTATATAGTACAAGTTATTTATATCTCGTATCATGTGGGGCAGCTCATTTTTGGATAATATGTGATATTTTCTTGTGATCATCAATATCGAGCCTCCACTTATGTATTCTAGGTCCTTTGACTGGATGAAGAGTTAGACCAATGAAAATTACATTGTTACTATATTGATCAAACTTGTTGTTAGGTTGAAAATTAGTAAAATGAATCCCATTTTTAATTACTCTTCTCTTCTTTTCTTCATATATATTCCCTATACAACAACAAAAATTGATACACATTTTAAAAAAATCATAGATTAATTACTTACTAAATATATGTACACATATCCATGTACATCAATCATATAAGTCAATAAATTTGAATTGATAAAAAATATAGATGTATACATTCAACCATACTGACCTCTAGGAAACATAATTTCATCACTTATTTCAGTACTTACAAAGAAATATGTATATACATACATACCAACTTTGATCAATATTTAAATATGGTTATAATCACTAGAAAGCAATGGAATATCATCATATTTTTCATCCTTAGACTCATTCATGTTAATAACATATAGTGGAACCAAAGTCCATTCACCCACATATCCACATTCTTGATTAATGCAACCACCATATTTTTGTTTAATGTAATCAAGACAAAAACATGAGTATTCTCCAATGTACAATGACCACACATTAATATTTGTACTCATAATTGAATGCATGCAAAAATCATATCTTCGAATCTACCCTCTTGCATGCATGCGTTAATCTTCTATCGACACTTGAATGTAAGGTCCACACATACATATGAAAAATGATTTAAACATGTAAATATTAGTTATCACCTAATATATTAAATATAAATTTAATTCAATTTAAAGATTCAAATTAAATTTTAACATATTTCTTACATCTATACCTAATAGCTCCCAAAACACTATGAATGGTATGACTCATTCTACTTGTGATGACATGTTATATGTATTTTTTGGCACTATAAATGCATTCTTCACCACTCAACCACATCATGAGTAGTATTAATGTGATATCCTTTATAGTCCATTTGATACTTTCTTAAAGCATGTTTGATACAAGATCATGAACCATCATGCTCACAATTTATTTGTCCACTCTCAAAAAAATTGAAATGTGTGATAAATTTTGCTATCAATGATATCTACATAATGCATAAAATGATCTATGTAATTTAAATTTTTTTGCACATCCATCTAAACAAACAAAGTTATTTTCACATCAAGGCACCTATTTTCATTTAATCCCAAGGTTATTTTAATCATAGTCAGGTCATTTAAACCAAATTATATGTACCCTCACGTAAATTAAATAGCCCCCATCTATAACTCTAGAAAATAGTTCATTTTATTTACATAAAATGAAACATATATATTTAAAATGATAAATCCTAACTCCAAACTTGGTGATACATAAGTTAATAGTACCCTAGTTTAATATTTACCATATTCCTAATATAATAAACCCTTATCCTAACTATATACAATTTACTCTAAAATAAGATTACATACACTATAAACTAACTTATACACACACACACACACACACACACACACACACACACACACATAAAACACCGAGAGTAATCATTCTTAAGGCACCTATTTTCATTTAATCCCAAGGTTATTTTAATCATAGTTAGGATTTATGAAAATAGGCACCTCAAGAATGATTACTCTCGGTGTAATATATACATAGGTATATATAAGCTACTGGTAGTCACACCGCAATAGGAAAAAGATTACTTTTTATTTTTATTTTGATAAGGTTATTATAAATTGCTACTAATTTTTTAATAATAGTTGTATGAAGTTACTATAAAATTATGCTTCAACATTTATTTATTTATTTAATGTATGTAGTTTAATTTACATTATTTTATTTTATTTTTATTTTTGGGATATTCTAATGTAAAATTTTATACTCAAACATAGATATATGGTTAGGGTTAGAGTTACAATTATAGTTAATGTTAACCTTAGGGATAGAATTAGGGTTGGGGTTAGCATTAGGGTTGGGGTTGGAGTTAGGGTTAGGGTTTGAGTTACTCTTAAGGTTAGGGTTAGATTTATGGTTATGGTTAGCATTATGGTTAAGGTTCGGATTAGAGTTATGTTTATGGTTAAGGTTAGGGTTAGAGTTATGGTCATGGTTAAGGTTAGGGTTAGATTTATGGTTATGGTTATGGTTACGGTTACGGTTATAGTAGGGATAGGGTTAGGGATAGGATTAGGGTTAGGGTTTGAGTCAGGGTTAAGGTTAGAGTTAGGGTCAAGGTTAGGGTTTGAGTCAAGATTAAATTTAGGGTTAGGGTTAGAGTCCAATTATGATAGAGTTAGATTTAGGGTTAGAGTTAGGGTTAGGGTTAGGGTTAGGGTTAAGGTTAGGGTTAGGATTAGAGTTAGATTTAAGGTTAGGATTAGAGTTAGGGTTAGGGTTAGGTTTAGGATAAGGGCATGAGTTAGGCTTAGAGTTTGAGTTAGGCTTAAGGTTATAGTTTGAGGTAGGGGTAGAGAGAGCATTAGAATTAGGGTTAGTTTTAGGTTTAGGGTTTGAGTTATGGTTTGAGTTTGAGCTAGAGTTAGAGTTAGGATTAGAATTAGGGTTAGGGTTAGGGTTAGAGTTACCATAAGAGTTTAAAAAATAATTTTATTTTTGGGATATTGTAATGTAAAATGTTATAGTCAAACATAGACATATGGTTACGGTCAAAGTTACCATTACAATTAATGTTAACCTTAGAGATAGAATTAGGGTTAAGGTTAGCATTAAGATTAGGGTTTAAATTATAGTTAAGGCTAGGGTTAGATTTATGGTTATGGTTATGGTTGGAGTTATGGTTAATTTTTATATTAGAGTTGTGTTTATGGTTAAGGTTAGGGTTAGAGTTATGGTTATGGTTATGGTTATGGCTAGAGTTATGGTTAAGTTTTTGATTAGAGTTATGTTTATGCTTAAGGTTAGGGTTAGAGTTATGGTTATGGTTAGGGTTAGGGTTAAAGTCCAATTATGGTAGAGTTAGATTTAGGCTTGGAGTTAGGGGTAGAGATAGGGTTAGGGTTAGGCTTAGTATTAGAGTTAGTGTTAAGGTTAGGATTAGAGTTAGGGTTGGGGTTGGGGTTAGAGATAGGGGTAGAGAAATGGTTGTGGTGAAGGTTAGGTTTAGGGTTCAGGTATGAGTTAGGGTTAGATTTTGAGGTAGGATTAGGGTTAGAGTTTGAGGTAGGCTTAGGGTTAAAGTTTGAGTTCAGGGTAGGGAGAGCAATAGAATTAGGGTTAGGTTTAAGGTTTGAGTTTGACTTTGAGTTTGAGTTAGGGTTAGAGTTAGGTTTAGGGTCAAGGTTAGAGTTACCATTAGAGCTAAAAAAATTATTTTATTTTTGGTATATTATAATGTAAAATGTTATAGTCATTTGTAGACATATGATTAGGGTTAGAGTTATCATTATAGCTAATGTTAAACTTAGGGATATAATTAGGGTTGGGGTTAGTATTAGGGTTAGTTTTTGAGTTATGGTTAAGGTTAGGGTTAGATTTATGGTTATGGTTATGGTTAGTGTTATGATTAAGGTTCAAATTAGAGTTATGTTTATGGTTAAGGTTAGGGTTAGTCATTAGTACAAAAACAACAATATATGACTAAACAAACTTTTAAAAAATGTAGATATATGACCAATTTTGATCACGTGACCATTAGTAGTTTATTGTCGATCATTAATATCACAGCCAAATTAATGACTAAACTATTTTAATCATTAATTTGGTGACTGATTTGATCATTTTTTTGGTCATTTATTGTTTTTTTTTGGTAGTTTATTTGGTAATTTTGATAGTATATTTGGTACTATATTTAGTAGTATATTTTGTAGTATATTTGGTAGTATATTAGGTAATTTAATTGGTATTTCATTTGGTAATTTTGGTAGTATATTTGGTAGTTTATATGGTAGTATATTTGGTAGTATGTTTGGTAGTTTATTAGGTAGTATATTTGGTATTTGATGTGGTAGTATATTTGATAGTTAATTTGGTACTATATTAGGTAGTTTATTTAATCATTAATTTAATCATATTAGGGCACAATGGAATCAAACCACCATCCTCCTACTTGTAAAGTAGGTGCTCTTCCATTGAGCTAGTACCCTTTAAAGAATAGTGATGTTATCAAATGAATAATAGAAATATCAAGAGACTATTTTCATTGTGAAATTCATTACATGTGGCTTATTCCACTTATTATAATAAACTTGTGGAACAAAAAAAGAAAGACCTTTATTTGTGAAAACAAGAGAGAAAACTAAGTCTAAAAATTTTGGATGACAATTTAATATTGTTTGAAGTTCTTAATTTTTATTATGTTGAGAGGATTTGGTTTATGTGTAGCTTCATCCAATACATAACATGAATGTACTTGCCTCTAGGAGAGAAGTATTTTTTTATGATTATTTAACAATAAGTACCTTTAAAAAGTTTGAATTAAACTGCTATATGCATTGCATCATTATTATCCACTATGATTGAATAGACAACAGTCAAATTCATTTGAACTATTTAGAACAAAACTTTCAAACATAAACATTGAAATGAGAGAAGTTATAGATTTCCCTTACCCATGAAGATAATTCCACTCTTATTAGTGACATTCTTGTTCCTAACATTGTCAGAAAATAATCTTGTATGGTAGTAAATTTGTACCACATCAAATGTTATAGGAGGTTGATAATTTGGCTCAGGTAATGTAGAATCCTAGAAATAAGAGATATAAGGATATAGCTTATTGGTTCCCAAAATCATAGATTGGAAATCCAAGATCTTGCCACTTATCCTTTATTCTAGACATTGCTCTTGTGAATGGCTTTGAAATTGTTTGTTTGTTTTTTCCTATTGTTGTTGATTCATAAAAATTCTAATCCTAATTGCACCTCTCTCCTCATACTTATCAACTATGTTGGTCTTGTTGCCATAAATATTCATCACTAAAATCATCATCTGCAACAAAAAGCTGAATTTATTACCTATATATATCTTCATGCACTTTTTTGGAGATACTATAACTCAAAGTTACTAGGTTGGGACCATAAATGAAAAGAAAATAATTTGATATTACTCCACCTCTATGGAAATAATTAAATATTTCACAATATCTATGATGATAAAGTTTAAAATGTCATAGATGATCTTGTCCACTTATCTAATATAAATTGTTTACAATTTATTTTAAAATAATTATAAAGGATGATTCAATTGAATTTTAATTCTCCATGTCTCAAATAAATATAAACAAAGAATCTTTTATTTTATTATTAATATAAATTTATTGAATTTACATTGCAAAGTCATATTATTAGCCCCTTATTTCTAGAGACAAATAAGTATAAATATTTTTCTTCTTGTGAAAATAGAATATAGCTTCCAAATATGTTCCTTTTCTCAAATAAAATAGTACATATTTATATCCTATTTGTTTAGGACTTGACTTTTCAAGGCTTATATCCCTTCAAAAATAAATCACACCTCTTCAAAAGTTAATAATATTCTTGAAATTTATGACTTATCAAAAAAAATTCATACTTCCTCATGATAATAATGTTGGAAAATGAAGATGGGGTAACTGAGAGGGGAGGGGTGAATCAGTTACCACAAAAACATTTTCAAAAGTCCCAAAGATGCCTTAAACTTAGTTGCTGCTGCTACTCAATAAACACAAAAATTACTGCTTAAAACTTGATAGATGTTTAGTTAATTTATGAAGCATTTACTGAAATAAGCGACTATGCAAAAGAAAGTAATCATTAACACAGTAGACACCAGATTTACGTGGAAATCCAATATGGGAAAAACCACCAGCAACTAGTCACCAATTTTCACT
The DNA here is from genome assembly GCA_028749045.1 of Cupressus sempervirens. Taxonomy (NCBI): domain Eukaryota; kingdom Viridiplantae; phylum Streptophyta; class Pinopsida; order Cupressales; family Cupressaceae; genus Cupressus; species Cupressus sempervirens. The sequence goes on along the minus strand of CM053784.1, from coordinate 400,493,703 downwards.
CTTCTGAAGTGAGCCTTGTTAGGAGCCAACCCTGTTAAAGGTTACAAAACACACTGTTAGGTGTGACCCTGTTAGAGGATTTAATCACCCTGTTAGGAGTGGCCTTGTAAGAGGTCTTTTGAAAAATTCAACTGAATTGCCACCCTGTTAAAGGATTTATGAAATGGCTGTTAAACCAACTCTGTTAGGAGATTTTGGAATCACTGTTACAATGATTAGAAAGCAACAATGAATAATCTGAAAATACATGCAACTTATCTTGCTGAATATAGATCTCAGTTTAGCTCCACAAGATCCTTACTGATCAAATATATCTCTGCAGCTCCAAGATTTCCTTCTGCTCAATTCTGCTTAGGCACACGCAAGTCTCTTCCTTGCACTTCCTTGCTCTATCCGTACATACTTTCTATCCTCTCCTTTTTTTTTTGCATCTTGAGCACCTCTTTATATATTATTCATAATACCAGGTCGGCCCAACCAACTTGTCAAAACAATTCCAAAGTTGGCTTGGCCAACCAACTTGATGAAACATATTCCAAAGTCAGCTTGAACTAAAAAACAAAATTCTTCACTGGCCGACGTTGCTCGGTCAATACAGAACAAAAACTTCCTTCCTGTGTTAACCGGCAGAACTCGGTAAAAAACTATAATTACTGGGGAATTCGGTAAACCTGCCACTTCCTTTGGAAACCGATTGGACTCAGTAAAAGCTGTCTTCGACTACCGAGTGAGCTTGATGAAAACTCAACTTTCCTTAGCTTACCGTGCGAACTCGGTTAACACTAACCGTTCGCTACAAAATCCTTTGATACCCGAGTGATCTTGGTAAGAACTAAACTTTCCTTAGCTTACCGAGTGAACTCGGTTAACACTAACTCACCGTGTGACATACAGGAATGCTCGGTATACACTGCAAAAGGCTTTTACTGACCGACTAAGCTCGGTAGACTCTGTAAACTATTTTCCTGGTTGATAGAACTCGGTAGACTCTATCTGATAACTGATATGACATTTGTGTAACATCAAAGACAATACACAATTATTTAATTGTATCCAACAATCTCCCTCTTTGGCATTGATGGCAACACAACATGTCATACCAGAAATGAAATTTGAAAGCAAGTCTACTGCAACACAACACAATTAACAATTCTCCCTCTAAGTTAGAGAACTCTCCCTCTTACAGTAATCTCCCTCTGTGAAGAAATTACTTAATCAAATTTTGGATTTCGGAAAAGATATGACAGTAAAACTCTCCCTCTTTGACAACACATGCCAAAGACCATCTAATTTCAAATGAATTTCATTGTACCTTTAGTACTGATTCATATGCAATATTTCCTTGATTTGCTGCATCAACTGATGATTGTTCAATTTTGTAAGAGTTGATGCATCACTAAAACTTATTTTAGTGAACTTCAGATAGGGGAATAACCCCTAACTTACCTCTGAGATACAAAAATGCATCCTTAGGTAAAGGATTTGTGAATATGTCAGCAATCTGTTCCTTTGTATGTACATATTCCAATCTGATTTCCTTGTCCTGCACCAATTCTCTGACAAAGTGATACTTGATTGCAATGTGCTTAGTCTTAGAATGCATTACTGGATTTTTAGATATATTGATTGCACTTGTGTTATCACAAAACATGACGACTGGTTCCTTGATTTCCATCTTCATGCCTTGTAGCAATTGCTTGAACTAAACAATATTAGAACAGTTTACTGCTGCAGCAACATACTCTGCCTCTGCTGTTGATTGAGCTGTACAATTTTTCTTTTTGCTTATCCAAGAAACCAACCTCTTTCCAAGAAAGAATGCACCTCCACTTCTGCTTTTTCTGTCATCAAGGTTTCCTGCCCAATTAGCATCAGTAAACACTTTTAAGTCTAGGTTTCCTCCAAGTTTATACCATAATCCATAATCTTCAGTTCCTTTCAGATATCTCATTATTCTCTTGATTGCCATCATGTGATTTTCTCTTGGTTTGGCTGAAAATCTTGTCACAATTCCAACTGCAAGAGCAATATCTGGCTTAGTATGAACTACATATTGCAACTTTCCAATCATAGATCTGTACAATGTCTGATCTATTTCTTTTGAATCATCTTCTTTGGTAAGTTTTAGTCCAGTACACATGGGAGTTCCAACTGGTTTACAGTCTTCCATACCAAACTTTTTCAATATCTCTTTGATATATTTTGCTTGAGTGATGTAGATGCCATTCTTGTTCTGCTGAATTTGAAGTCCCACAAAGAATTTGATTTCACTGAACATTGACATTTCAAATTCCTTGCTCATTTTTTCTGAAAATTCTTTGCAAAGATCATCATTCCCTGTAAAAATAGTATCATCTACAAATATTTCTGCCAGGACAATCTTATTTTTAGGTCCTTCCTTGATTTACAAACTACTGTTATCATTATTTCTTTGAAATCCAATTTGAATAAGATAGCTATGCAATCTTTCATACCATGCTCTAGGGGCTTGTTTCAGACCATACAATGCCTTGTGCAATTTGCAAACCATGTTCTTTTTATCTGGATCAATAAAACCTTCAGGTTGTTCAATGTAGACCTCTTCATCTAGTATACCATTTAGAAATGCTGACTTGACATCCATCTGATAAACTTTAAATCCTTTGTAGGCAGCATATGCTAATAAGGTTCTAACACCTTCCAATCTAGCAACGAGAGCAAAAGTTTCTCCATAATCTATGCCTTCTTCTTGAGAATATCCTTTGCACACTAATCTAGCTTTGTTTCTTGATACTTTACCATTTTCATCCAACTTATTTCTGAAAACCCACTTTGTACCGATTACATTTTTGTCTTTAGGCCTGGGTATAAGAGTCCATGTTTTGTTTTTCTCTATCTGCTCTATTTCTTCATTCATTGCTTCAATCCAATTATCATTTTCTAATGCATCTTTGACAATTCTAGGTTCAAAATCAGCAAGTAAACAAGTACCTTTCAACTTACTTCTTGTGATGGTTCCATCAGATTTATTCCCAATGATCTGATCTGCTGAATGATGTCTCCTGACATATTTGGCTAGAACAGGTTCTTTTTCTTTTGGATGAATTTTGTCATTATCTTCTTGCATTTCTCCTCCTTGCTCAGTTTGGTCTGGCTCAGTATCAACTGGCACGATATGTACCTGCTCGGTTACCTCAGGCTCGGTAATCTCTAACTCAATATTTTCTGACTCGGTAGACATTGGCTTGGTAGATGTTTCCTGTAACTCGGTTAGTGATGACTCGGTAGAAGAAGATTTCTGATTCTCAGATGCAGTTGATATTATATCCGAATCACTTAAGATGAATCTTTTGTAATCTTCTGGTTCTTTTCTACTTTCTTCTTCAGTCTTTTCTGCAAATTCATCAACTTTCACATGTATACTTTCTATGACTTTGTGAGTAGATAAGTTCAAGCATCTATATGCTTTACTCTTGCATGAGTATCCAAGAAATATACCTTCATCACCTTTTACATCAAATTTACCTTTTCTAGATTCTTTCAAGATATAACATTTGCTTCCAAATACTTTCAGATAACTTACATTGGGTTTATAGCCATACCATATTTCGTAGGGAGTTTTGAATGAGTCCTTTTTTAACTGTACTCGGTTTAAGGTATGAAATGCTGTACTGATAGCCTCCTTCCAGTATTTGATAGCAACATTCTTTTCTATCATCAAGGTTCTTGCACAATCCATGATGGATCTGTTCCTTCTTTCAGCTATGCCATTTTGTTCAGGTGTACCTGGTGCTGAAACCTGTCTTTTGATTCCTCTTTCAATACAAAAGTTATTAAATTCATGTGAAATAAATTCACCACCTCTGTCTGACCTTAGGCATTTCAATCTTTTCCTTGTTTCTTTTTCTACTCTTGCCAAATACCATTTGAACTTTTCAAATGCTTCTGATTTGTTCCTTAGGTACATGATGGTCATCATTCTTGAATAATCATCAACAAAAAGAATAAAATATTTTTCACCAGTATAGCTTTCAGTTTCAATAGGTCCACATAAGTCAGTATGCACAATTTCTAATAAATCTTCAGACTGATAATTTTTTCTTTTGAAACTAGACTTACCCATCTTTCCAATTTGACAATTCTTGCATAAACCGACCTCTGGTTTCTTTAAATCAGGAATGCCTCTCACTTTCTTGAATTTTCTTATCTTTACCAGATTGTCAAAATTCACATGACATAATCTTTTATGCCATAACCAACTCTCTTCTATTTGAAAAATAAAACATGAATGTTCATCAAGTTCAAGATAGAACAAGTTACCTTTAGTTTGAATACCAGATCCAATCAGCTTTCTTTTACCGTTCAGCAGTCTTGCTTTGCCTTGGATGAATTCTACTTTGAGTCCATTGTTGAGTAACTGTGCCACACTCAATAAATTGTGCTTTAGTCCTTCTACCCAATAAGCATTATCACATACAAGTTCCTGGGTTAGAGTGATTCTTTCTTTTCCTTTGATGCAACAAGGTTCATTGTTTCCAAATCTTACACTGCCACCATCATACTCTTCAAATTGATCAAACTTTGTTTTATCTCCAGTCATATGATGTGAGCAACCACTATCAATGATCCATGTATCATTCTTACTTATGTGAGAGATGAGTGCCATTTCTTCATTGTCAGATTCATCTTTTACAGCAATGTAAACAATCTCATCCTCTTCTTCATCATTAGAATCATTAGAATCTTTAGCCATAAAACATGATTTCTTACTTTTATCCTTAAATGATTTGAAATCTTTCTTACTGTTCCATTTATTATCTTTCTTTTCATCTTTATCTTTCTTGTTTGGACACCTTGCAGCAATATGACCGACTTCTTCACATGAAAAGCAGATTAGGGGTACTTTACCTCTATATTTACCTCTTCCTCTTGAATATTTCTTTTCAAGTAGGGCTTCAATTACTTCAAGGTCGCTGTCAGAGCTCTGATCTGATTGATCTTCACTCTTTGACTGAGATTCCTTCTTCTTTTTGCCTTTGTCCTTGAGTGAAAGCTTGGCTTCAAATGCAGACTCAATGTTCTTTGTAGCTGGAACATAATTATCAAAATTATCTAATTCAAATGCTGTCAATCTTCCAACTATGGCCTCTAGGTTTATCTTGTGATTGGCCTCACACCTTCTTTCTTGAATGGCTGATACCCTGATGGCATAAACTGGAAGTAGAGTTCTAAGAACTTTACTTATGACTGTCTCTTCACTGATACTTCCTCCAGAAGCTTTGATAGCACTGACACATGCTTTAATTCTTTCAACATATTTGGCAATATTTTCATCTTCTTTCATTTTCATCTGATCGAACTGTCCTCTCAGACTTTCAGCTTTGGCTCTTCTGACATTGTCATCTCCACCATAGATCTCTTTTAGTCTTTCCCACATTTCATAGGAAGTAGTGCAGTCCTTGACATCATCAAACTCTTCATAACTCAAGGCAGATGCAATATCAATCATCATAATGTTATGAGTCTTCTTTATAGCAATGTCATTGACTGATAATGTACCTGATGGTTCTACATATTTCTCATCAAGATATTTCAGACCAGTGTCACCAATGGAAGCTAGATGAAGTCTCATTAATCCCTGCCATGCTGAGAAGTTGTTTCGGTTAAGCCTTGGGATTTCCCTCTTATAAGACATCTTGATCTTTGGCTTAGATCTTTGAAATCTTCTCCTGCAAGCACCAAAAGCTCTGATACCAATTGTTGGAAAATGAAGATGGGGTAACTGAGAGGGGAGGGGTGAATCAGTTACCACAAAAACATTTTCAAAAGTCCCAAAGATGCCTTAAACTTAGTTGCTGCTGCTACTCAATAAACACAAAAATTACTGCTTAAAACTTGATAGATGTTTAGTTAATTTATGAAGCATTTACTGAAATAAGCAACTATGCAAAAGAAAGTAATCATTAACACAGTAGACACCAGATTTACGTGGAAACCCAATATGGGAAAAACCACCAGCAACTAGTCACCAATTTTCACTCTTCTGAAGTGAGCCCTGTTAGGAGCCAACCCTGTTAAAGGTTACAAAACACACTATTAGGTGTGACCCTGTTAGAGGATTTAATCACCCTGTTAGGAGTGGCCTTGTAAGAGTCTTTTGAACAATTCAACTGAATTGCCACCCTGTTAAAGGATTTATGAAATGGCTGTTAAACCAACTCTGTTAGGATATTTTGGAATCACTGTTACAATGATTAGAAAGCAACAATGAATGATCTGAAAATATATGCAACTTATCTTGCTGAATACAGATCTCAGTTTAGCTCCACAAGATCCTTACTGATCAAATATATCTCTGCAGCTCCAAGATTTCCTTCTGCTCAATTCTGCTTAGGCACACGCAAGTCTCTTCCTTGCACTTCCTTGCTCTATCCGTACATACTTTCTATCCTCTCCTTTTTTTTTCGCATCTTGAGCACCTCTTTATATATTATTCATAATACTAGGTCGGCCCAACCAACTTGTCAAAACAATTCCAAAGTCGGCTTGCCCAACCAACTTGACGAAACATATTCCAAAGTCGGCTTGAACTAAAAAACAAAATTCTTCACTGGCCGACACTGCTCGGTCAATACAGAACAAAAACTTCCTTCCTGTGTTAATCGGTAGAACTCGGTAAAAAACTATAATTACTAGGGAATTCGGTAAACCTGCCACTTCCTTTGGAAACCAACTGAACTCGGTAAAAGCTGTCTTCGACTACCGAGTGAGCTCGGTGAAAACTCAGCTTTCCTTAGCTTACCGTGCGAACTCGGTTAACACTAACCGTTCGCTACAAAATCTTTTGATACCCGAGTGATCTCGGTAAGAACTAAACTTTCCTTAGCTTATCGAGTGAACTTGGTTAACACTAACTCACCGTGTGACATACAGGAATGCTCGGTATACACTGCAAAAGGCTTTTACTGACCGACTGAGCTCGGTAGACTCTGTAAACTATTTTCCTGGTTGATAGAACTCGGTAGACTCTGTCTAATAACTGATATGACATTTTTGTAACATCAAAGACAATACACAATTATTTAATTGTATCCAACAAATAATCACTCCTTTTAATATCTAATTTGTAAATGTCATTAACCTTAATTTAAGCTCTTTGAACTTTATATCTTCGTATATTCTTTGTCTATGTGTCTTTGACACTACTCATCATCGATATTGGGACAAGCTAATCTCCATCCAAAATGTACTAAAGACAAAACAAAGTCAAAAAAAATCTAGATTCAAAAAAACATAGTGATTTTTTTCTTAATCTTTTGTTGTTTTTGACTAAAACTATACAGATCATGAAGATCAAATGCTGAAATTTTTAGAAAAATCCATGATGTTTTCAATTTTTTGAAAATTGGTCAATAGAATAGTTTGGATGGAAGATAGCCATGTCCCCTAGTCATTTTTATGAAAACTGGCAATTATATGTTGTCACAAATTCTATTGTTGAACACACCCCCATCCAAGTTGATTACATGTGTTGATTATTGTTTAATAATCAATCAATGAAGTTCATCCTCTTCCTCATTTAACTATTTCTTGACATCACCAAATATCTCTATGTTCTTGTAAAGGAGAGAACAAATTTTGTGCCCTGATAATCATCCACACATCATCTCTCAACAACAAAACACTCTGCTTTGGGTGCCATGTCTACCACTTCAATGAATCACTATAATTAATATCATGCATCATATCTTTATTCTACAGAGCACCAGTTTAATGAATTTTTTTGTTTGATGTAGAGTCATTTACATCCTCTTTTCTAATTTTCATAGGATGCAATGGAATCATGAGCCCTCCCACTTCTTGCTATTGATTCACAAAGTTAAACTTAAGAAACTTCAATGCATATTTCTTTAGTCTTGACAAAAATGATGGGGTTGTTTTCATTACTCCATCATTACCAGATCTAAATATTTCATGTACCACTCTTGTAGCATCAAGAAGATTTGAATATTGGACAAATTCAAACCCTTGTGACTCTCCTACAAAATAATCTCTTGGCAGATAAACATCTTTTATCATCCCAAATTGTTCAAGTAGAATTCAAAGTTCTTATGGCCTAGTTCCATGATCAATATTTTGCACAAAGAGAGTGGTGGGAAGAGGCAACATGTCTCTGAATCCATACTGTGCCTAAAGATTTTATAATTTCCATTTGTCTTTGACATATCATTATCATTGGATGTCTTCTTATTATGGCTACTGTGTATATCTGTTCATACTAGATACATCCTTTCCAATCTACTGACTTGGATATTTTCTATGATGTGGATAGATGTGCTGTTGGGAACATTTCACCACATCAAGGGAAATTACATACATAACAACCTCTAATTTCTTTCATGAAGAGCAATTGAGATTTTAACCTGTGAAGAATTCGATACCTCATCTCCAGCATATCTATTGTCATCTCTTAAAATTTTTTCTAGTTAGTAGAATTATGATAGGGCTTGAATCTATTGTTGCACAACCAAATGTGTTGGAATGTATACTAGGGTGAAAATGTATGCATAGTTTTTATTTATAGTATGAGAAAACTGAAAAATGAGGACCCTGGCAAGACGTATGGACATTTACTAGCATAAACTCTAGAGGACATTAATCCTCTAGAGGTTGTTTATTACTATATCAATTACATAGGACAGAAAATTAGTTAAGGAAAAAAGCTAATATGTTGTTGAGAATGATCAGTTGGAATAATAAAGAGGTAAATTAAAGGATAGATTATAATATCCCATAGGGTCATACTCAATAAGTGTTGGATCATGATAATGGATTGCATGAAGTAACAACTGAAAATGATTAAATAAGAGAGAAGTTTAATAAATTCTAGAAGAAACAAGAGTAGTTGAGTGCAGAGCTGAAGACTATCAAATTTAATATTGTTTTGGATTTTACAAACAAGAGACTTCAAGAGGAAATGTCATGGGCTGATAGGGTTCAACTATTCATGGTGGAACTTATTATGCACTCAAAGAGCTTAGTAGATTACAAACTTGACTAGAATCAAAGATACATTGATCATCTATCTCAAAGCAATTTGATCATTTTCTTGATGATAAAATTGAAAATAAAAACAAATTTAAGAAGGAACACAAATGGAGGTCTTAAATTGGGGCTCCATCATAGTCAACACATAGAGAATCCAAAACAATAAAATTCCCATATAAAATAATAATATAATTTATATTTGGAGGCTTCCAAGCTAGATAAAAATATCAAGCATTTTGAATTCATAATTATAGTCATAAGGAAAGCTCACCTTCTTAATAAAATTTGGTAATATAAAATACACCGCAAGAGAGTTTACAATTGATAGAGCACCCTACTAACATATAATCAATTAACACATAAGACATATATTGATCCCACATCAGAGGGTCTTATTTACATTTACATTAATACAAATTTCAACAATATATTACTACCAAAAAAAACATTACAATTAGAATTATAAGAAAGTTAGCCCAAAATTATCAACCAATTTGTCAGCAGACGTTATAGGTAGAGATTCATGGAAGAAGATGGGGTATTGTATATATCCTAAATAGCCTTGAGTTGATCATACATTATAAATAATTTATATTTTTACACTTGAAATTTTCACCTTTAAAGGATTTATGGTAGCTAAAAATTTAATTGTTTTCACTGGGTTTACTCAATATCCATTCAAAATTGGTGCTGAAAATTGTGACTTTCTATTGTTTATGCAATTGGACAAGGGCTATAGCACTACAACCATATGCAGGCTTTGATTGAGCTAAAAAATGCCATGGAGGCTAACTTAGCTGGGCAAACATCATGTTTGGGATCATGGAACTTTTCTATGGATCCTTGTGATTTGAGTGATACAAACCAATTTATGTGTGGGATTAGGTGAGATGTGAAAATTAGGGGTTAGAGTAGATTCTTGAGCTTTGAATTATATGGTATGGGATATAGGGGGTATTTGAGCCCTTATATTAGGAATCACATTGGGCTCACTGAGCTGGTATTAATAGGAAATTTCTTCTATGGAAGCATTCCACAAAGTATCTCAGGGATTTTCACAATTTATAAGCATGATTTATCAAGAAACATATTCTTTGGGCCTCTACTTTATTCATTGAGAATGCTTGTGAACTTGTAGGGTTTGTCACTGGGAAGAAATCAACTCAATGGGTTTGTTCCTAGTTCATTGAACAATCTGAAAACACTGCAAAGGCTAAATTTTTGGTACAATGCATTCAAAGGAAAAATTTATTCTTTGGGTGGACTAAAATAACTATATAATTTGGAGTAGTAATAGCTTGTGTCCTTAGATGCATGTTCAATTGTTTTTGGCTAGCAGTGTGCTTACTAAGTTTGAGTCTGCAAACTATGGACTGCTCAATTCACCCCAAAGACTTTTAACATATTCTATTATAAAATTCATGCAGAACTAACTCAATGGAAATAATATGAAGATTGAAGAAAACTTGACCAAAGGGTCTAGCATATTTTTGTAATATATGAGATAGGTTTGTTTTTATGATTGAACTTGTTAATAATATTTTTGTATTGAGTGTGTTCAAGGCTATATTCATCATTTATTGTTGTTACAATAGGATTTGTCATGATTCTAAATTCATTATGCATGATGAATAATATTTTCTCTAGTTTGAACCCAAAGCTAGAAGAAATCCTATGTGGGCCATAAAATATATATTTTTTAAAGAAAAAATGGCCTTAAATTGACATCTCTAAAGAGTAAATGTGTGGTTTTATTACAAGAAAGAATGTCATGACCCATCCTAGGTAAAGAAAGATTGTATTAATGTTTAGGCAACGACACCATAACTCACTTATGTACACCACATTAAATCTTAACCATTCACATTCTCTGTCAGCTATAAGAAAGCATGAAAGATTATAGCCAAACTTAAGGTAGAAAAGTAACATACTATTTATGCCATCAATGTTGGATTCTATCAAAACTACAAGGGCATATAGGGTTACTGTTTATTTCACTTACATTAGTTTTTTCAATATGTTGGTCATGCAAGGCCTATGTGATATGTGAATATATATTTAAAAAAATGGTTACATAATTGCATATACAAATGCTAGTCAACAATTGCCAATGCTTATAAGGTTGCATATATGGATACTAGTTAGTAGTTGCATATGGTTACAAAATTGTGCATAGGAACACACCATTATTGAAATTGACCAACCTTTAGCTCCAAATGGCTATCTTTAGAAGTTCGTTTTGTAGGTGTCTAACTCATTCCATGCCAAAGGTGGTTCAATTTCAGAAAATTCCTCACAACATGCATTATGATTCCTCTCCTTTCTTGACATATTGTTTTTCATATCTATCCCAGGTCTCACTTCAACATTTCCACAAATTATCTATTATTTTACTTCTTCTCAAATCTAATATATCCTTCCAAAGAGGTGACATTGTCTTTTTCTATTTAAAGGTTAATGCCTCACATATTTTAGTTCTACTTTCTTTACATCCACAATGTCATTTTTCATTAGTTTGACAAACTTATTTTTAGATATCTCCATGGTTATAATTACTTCCATAGAAACATCAGAAAAGACAATTCTTTTATTAGACTTAACAAGTAACTTCCTAATGCCATGGAACCATTCCCCAATTCTCATTTTAAATAAAACCATGATGATATTTCAGTAGGCCTAAGAAGCCAAAAAAATCAAAATTCATATCCATATCATGTATAATATGTCATATAATTTCTTTCCAATTAATTCTACCTTTGTACCCCTAGCCATGCATGTTAGCATTGAATAGATACCATATCTCTTTAGCATAGAAACATACAAAAAAGATATGTTCATTTTCTTAGGTTTTCTAAAAAGAATGCAATCATGCATACTAATAAAGGTGAAGGAACATGGTAATTGTTGTAAGATTAATAACCATCAAAAGTACACTTTCATAGGATTAAGCTCATTAGACCATAATAAAATAAGGATTTTGGACCACTATTTTTCAAATGTGTTTAGATTCCTTATTTTACTAAGATGTTGTTGATGCCCATGAAGACAAGAAAGGAATCACGAAGGTCCTTGCACTAGGTTTTTCTAGTTCAAATCCATCAATCCACTTGAAAGAATCAAACTTTCATTTTTAGAACCCTTATCAATAGGAAATTGAAGGGTTTTGCATGATTCTTCAAGTATAGAGTATGTCCTCCAATGATATTGAGGTAAGTCAAATTCAAATCTTAAGGATGCCCTAGACCTCAGTTTTCCATTACATAGAATTTCATTAAGGGGTTTGATAACTTTATTAAATTGAGACTTTTCTAAACAACCAGTTTACTAAGAATGTTGTTTATGTTTGTGAAGTAGATTTCAACATAATGATCTAGATGGGTGGAACTTGCTTCTGCTATTTTACTTAGGGTCACTAATTTAATGATGTAATATCTTTTCATAGACTTTTGAAGACAATAAATCTAGTAGGTGACATAAAAAAGTTACCAAAAAAGATGTCACAAAGGGGAAGAAGGTTGTAGGTTTTAACTTTATTTTGGACAACCAACAAGATATTATTTCTTACCAGAAAATTCAAGGGCTTATTTCTTTTGAGGGCTTCAAGAATCTATTTAACAACTAGGAAAATCTCAGGCTTCTTCAAATCTTGTAAACCTATTCCTCCTCTTTTTTTTTCACACATCAGTCTCTTTTAATTTAAAAGGATTGACATCTTTAGTTGAATGTTCTTGGCTCACAAAAAAAATTTCCAGTCCTATTTTATATATCTAGGATAAATATAGATGTTGAAGTCAAAGAAAAGTGCATCAGAGGTATAATGATCCATTTATCATCTTGTGATGTCCCTTTAATTAAATCTTCTCTTATACTAGCATTCCATATGCTCCTCATATTTTTTACTATATTTTGAGCTTCCAAGCACTTTATTTTACTACTTAAGCATTATAATGCTTGAGAATAGAACTGAATCAATTCCTTGCTATTGTATCACCAATATGTAGATCCTGGAAGGATTGTTTTGATGAGTCAAGAGGCAGAGAACATGAGTCTATTTGTTGAACATATTGCCTCTATAAGATCAAGTATCTAGCTACTGTCTTTATTTTTCTAATATAGCTACTTAGTGATATTTGACTTCTCACCTTTTTCTTTTGGTAGGTAAAGTGTGATGATGGTGATCACTTCCTTTATACTAAAGTAAATAAAGTTACATTGTAATAGTCAAAAAATTTGTGGAGAAACAAGGTTTCATTGTCCTATCTTGAAATAGCAGTCATCACCCAAAATTGGGAAGAAAAGAACCTCAAGAAACTAGAAAACTAGAAGAAAACATTTTAAAAGTAAAAGTGCAATCAGGGAAAAATAACACCCATGCATAAAAGAGTGGCTTCTTGGGAGTTGGGAAAACTCCAATTGATCTCCATTGGTGCAATAAACCTAGCCACAACTTTAAGAAAACTCATAGCCTTATCGGCTACTTTCCTCTAGAAAAACTCATATCATAGAGAATGAGATATGACAAAGGGAATCCATGCACCCATGAACCAACCATTTCTAACCCTCTAGGAGTTTTAACATCTAGGAAATTACACTCACTCACAACCCTTTCTAGATCAGAGTCTAAACCACATAGAAACAATTTTTGAATCAAAATCTTTTTCAAAATTAGAACCTCAACCATCTTGCAAATTTCATCTTTTTTTTACATCTAAATCTAAGAGCACACCAAATTGTTCTAGGAAATATTCATGTTGACTTGATACCTGTGATGTTGAAAATTATTTAGATCATTTTCTAAAAATGAAAATCACTGTCAGGCCCATGAAAAGCCATTTGCCTCTTATAAGAAAGGAGACACATCTCTATCCATTTCATTAAAGAGTGTTGACCAAATGGAAGGATATAATTATATTTGGAGGGATCCTAGTGGAATATCTACTAGCCCAATATCCATACAAAGCAAACTTCATAACTAGGAAAGTCTCATTAACAGCACAAGGAGGCATTATTGTCATTGAGTTATTAGATGTAGTGATGCCATTACCATGAGTGAACTCTAAAAGGCCATAGCATTTAAGATATAGTGAGGAGAACAAACTAACAACATATTCAATGATGATTTAACTCTTCTAATGGATTTTTCTAGCTTAGATCTTGATTATATCATCAAAGAGAGAATAATTATAATAAAATTGTTCACACCTCTTTTGGTCGATCATATACAACTACAATGCACATGATATTAACTTATCAGTATAGACAAGTTAGCTACCAACTTGGCTAACTGGTCTGCTAATAAAGTGCCAATTGGAAAATTTTTGGGATTTTATTCTTGTTTCTTGATATAGGTGTTGCATTTGGTATGCCCTCTACCCCCTTGTGAATCAACAAGCACCTAATAGTGTGAGATGCCACACTCATCCATCAACTCGAACCAAGAACACACTTCTTGAATAACCTAGCCTAAGATAGATCCAAGAGCTCACTTGAGGTACAATTGCTCCAATTGCTTACTTAGAATAAAATGGTTGAAATAATATCATTCATTTAAGAACATATTACACTATTTTGCTAAGTTATTGGTTTGGTCATGGTGATAAATGTGGGTGTGTGAATCTACTGCGTGTATGCTTGAATATTTTGAGTTTGGATGTGTTTGAGTACATGTGTGTATATTTATTATATTGAAAAAAAAAGAGAAATATAAAATTTATAAAACTAAATCTATTCATAGTATGATACTTGATCATTGATCAATGCCAAATACCATAGACAAATATTAATAATTTAATAACTATAATCAAACATAAAAGAAAATTATAAACTCATCTCAAACTACAATAGGTGATTAAGAATTTAAGAATTTAGTGGACTTTAATGGGATCATCAAATGTCCATAGATTACACTCAATCAAAAAATGAACTTTGTGAATAGAGAAAGGTGTTTCTTGCAACTAATGGAAAGCAAAAGAAGTGGGGATTCTGATACAAGTATTGAATTCCTCTGAAAAAATTTCAACCTCTCCAAGAGATATGACCATTAGATCTATAGGGAAATGTAATGTCCCCTTCAATATATCTTAGATTATAGGAACAATTACTTCAACTTCTTACACTTACACTATGTCATATTAACAATTGAACTTTGTAATGGAGACTATGTTCAACATTAAATCTACTATCTCTAATTTAATTTATATGTATAAATTATTTGGTTCATATAAATTTCATATCTCACACCTATTAATACTACTCAATGCACAAGATCCCTATCCTATCTTATTTCCTTCTTATGAGGAGTTTCATAGTAATTCTTTTCCTCTTAAAATAATCTCCTAACCAATCTACCCTAAATACTTCTACATAAGAAATTTAGAAAAATCCCTTTTGGACGCTCATTAGTTAATGTATATATGATCATGTTATCTTTTTCTTCATGACTATGTATTTCCTTATTCCTATTTAATTCCTCTTAATTTCTTGATGTTGATGATGGCCACACATGAATTGTAATGTCTCCACTTCTAACATTTTGTAAAACTAATATGCATATAGAGTATATTTTAAATGGATTGATGTTATGAAGAATGGATTCGAGTATGTAGCAAATGCATTATAATCTATAATACTTTACATATGGTCTATCATTTCTTTCTCAATCTTATATTGGTAGGGTTTTGATATCATATTAAAGATAATGTATTGATCATCTATTAGCATTGAGTATTGGTCAATCAGCTAATTACCATAATAACAAAGGATTGGACATCCATCTACATCAACTCTATGACTAAAAATAATCATGTATTTTCCTAAGAACAACATACTAACTTTATTTTATTTGTCAACCTAGAAGTGTAAGCTTGAGAGGGTGGCTACAAAGTATATGCCCTGATTTCTCTTTAAGTCATTACAACTAAAAAAGAAATGGATTGGACATCCATTTACATTGACTCTATGACTAAATAGAATCATGTATTTTCCTAAGAACAACATACTAACTTCATTTTATTTGTCAACCTAGAAGTGTAAGCTTGAGAGGGTGGCTACAAAGTATATGATCTAATTCCTCTTTAAGTCATTACAACTAAAAAAGAAAAGGAATGTTGAAAGAACTAAGCTAGGAACTAAAATGAAATTATGCCTTAAAGCTTAAGGTAATGATACAAATAGTAAATCTACTTATGCATCTATGCTATAGGAAAAATTCAGTGATTTTATTATCAATGGCTACAAGAACAATGGATTTCTACTTTGCAAAGAAAACAAACAAAGAAATAAAATCTATTCTAACAAAGCAGTTCACTCACCAAGTGGCCCCCTTGGATGAGTGAATAGAAAAATTATCAAGTCTGAAGGTGGAAACTTGAAATCTGTATTTTATGCATTCATTATAAGAGGTTACATCTAAAATTAAGATTACACACTACTGAAAAAAACAAATCTATTCTATCTTTCTTGTGATCAAAACTAGGGAAAATCTTCGTTCAAGGTTACAACAAAAATTATTCGGAGGAAAGCTACAACAATGTCCTACTTCTATGATTAGTCCATCATTGAGGATTAATTATAGATCACAAAGTTCACAAAATAAATATTATTAACTACATTTTGATTCCTCCAAGAATACGGTAGGTTGAGGAAGCTGTATTCATGCGCTGCCATAATAGAAATCACACCATATTCATCTTGTTGCAATGATTCATCAATCTAATCAGTGTTGACTTAGTGTTAAAATGCTGACTTAGACATTCCTAAAAAACACCTCCAAAACATTAAATGCAACAACTTCTGCATGCATATATATTCATTTCATCACCAATGTTAGATAGGGTATAATGTTCAAATTATCACTCTTGCAAATCCTACAACTGTAGGAAGAAACCTACCCAAACATAGCATGGATTAGAAGATATTAATTAGCATGTAATATTCCTTCATTAAACCATAAAAATCCTTAGATTCAAGCAAACATAGCATATCTGAACAATCTTTAGTTCAATCTTCATGTCTTAACATATAGATAATATATTCATAAAAATATAAGTTCTTTTTCTTAAACCATAGAGTCATTAAATATTTCTTGCAAGATCATTTCCTAAAAACAAGATAAAAGGTTCCCAAAATAATGGCTTTTTAGAGGCTTATCATTCCCCCCAAATGATCTATTACTAGTCTCCAGCAATCATGAAGTTCCAGATCTGTGCTCGCACTCTCCAGTCACGAGGTGTCCTTTCACCTGGCTCAATATTAACATAATCAAAGTAACAATAATTTGTCTTGAGCCTCTTTTAGTGCCTAACCTCAATAGTCATGTCATGGTCTTCTGCATTGTCATTTGCTGCTAGTAGTGGCTATAATAGAACTAGGGGTTGATACCTTAATTGTAACCAATGTTTACACTGATTTCTCCCCAAGTCAGTATACCAAGGAATCCAAATTGTAGCAAGAGTTAAATTTTGTGAAGAGTGGGGCTGTCTTATTTTTATATCATGTGGCATTCTAACCCATCATTTCCTTGAGGTGATGATTGTTGTCTCAACATTCTAAGATTAGTGTTGTTCCTAATCTAAAAAGACATGTTCTTTGATTGTACTCACGTTACTAAGTCCTATGGGATTGCCTAAAATAGAGATCCAAACTAGATATGCTCGTTTGGATTGTTGAATTTTTAGTCTCATAAACAAGGGTGCTATCATCTCATTCTCCCTATAGGGTGCAACTTGATGTTCTCTACTAATTTCATTTTGTACCCATGGCATTGCTGCCCTTAACTATGCATCCCCTACATATAGGACTGGATCAATTTAGTGTCATTAAGTGCTTCTAGATTGTGAAGATATAATTTGCATAGAAAATTTTTCAAAGCCATAAGAGTAGATAGAAATGCTTCATAAAACTCATGTGGGGTAGAGATAGATGGGTTAAGTCCTTCCACAATCCTAGTCAATTTATAATTTGCAATTTTTTCTTTAAGAAAAAAACTATATATGGGTGATGGTGACCTACATTCCATTAATTCAAGTATCAATCTTGTAATTTTCTCAATTATTCTCTTCAAAACTTCATTCCAATCTAAAATTTGTTTCAACTATAAATTCTACTCATTAATAACATGGTTTAATTTTTCCTTTTCCAATTTCCATTGAGCTCTTTCCCATAACAATTGTTGAAACAAATCAACTCTTATAGACAAACATGTAGATAGGTCTGGTGGTGGAAATGGCTTGTGACTAAGGAGGTCTATCCATTCAAGGACACAATGGTGGGTCTTGCTAACACTCTATGACATGGAAAACTCTCTTTTTCTTATGACAATATTTGTTTTCTCCTTTCCTTCCTTACTAGATTCAGTGGCTTTTGCAACTAATGTATCTAACCCTTCTTGATCTAGATTTTTTCTAATACTTCTTTTACAATTTTGGGTCTAAATTTTGGATAATCTTGTAAAGGGAATTGTGTAGAATTTTCACTAACATCTTACATAGCAAGATTTTCTTCAAATTCCTTAGACATTTCAATCTTACTAGATTCCTTATCACTATCAATAAGCACAAAATCAACACTACACTTAGTTTCCAGTTGTATATTATAGGTTTTTCCCAGAGTTTCACTAGCTTTAGTTTGTTGTAAGTTTTCCTTTGAAGAGGACTCCTTTTTAATTTCATACATTTCAAGGGTAACTATGGGAACTGAGGCTTCTAGAACCCTACTCTTGGAGAGTCTCATACTTCACCTCATGGGTGATGTTGACAAGCATGGAGGAGTCTTTCATTTCCTCCTACTTACAAGTGTTTCCACCATAGGTGCTTCAGGAGGTTTTTCTAGATTTTCCTCTTCTTGAGAGTGTAGGGATTCATTAAGGTTACTCTCCTCATCCATTTTTTCTAGCATTTCTACTTCAAGTTTCAAATTTTTACCTTTTCCTTTCTCAATGGAAGACCTTTTCTTAATAGATGATGGGGCTTCAGGAGCACTAGAAACTTCTACACTTTTTCTTTTTTGTTTGTTAAAAATTGGAGGATTCAACCTTTTAAATCCTCTTCTTAGTTGGTCTAAGACTAGAGGGAGAGGCTTTAGGAGCATTTTCAACTTTGGGAACAATTTTATAGAAAATTGTGGGTGTTCTATCCCTTCATCCTACACCCTAACCTCTAGGGTCAACCAACCTAGGCTCTACTTCTTTTAACTACAAGAACTCCTCCCATTACCCAATTTCTTGCTTATTCAATTCTCTTTCAACAATTAATTATATTGAACTATGGTGAGAAATAGACTGATCCCTTCCTGACTACATGAGAGAAGCTTTCTTCTTAATAATGTTAAATAGGAAATTTAGAGTGTTTACATATATGTACTCATGCCATAGGTGATCCAACATTTTGAAGTGTAGGGCATGCAAGTATTTATAGCATCCTTCACGTGTGAAGTACTAGATAATAAATCCAATAGGTTGAATAAACTCCATTGGCAAGGATAGCCTCAAAGTACCTTGTTTCTTATCAATGTCCAATAGCAAGTCCTGGTGTATACTGAATTTTTCCATAGCTATCTTTAGGTCAAAATATTTCTCCCATTTTTTGCCTTCCTAGGGCAACCTAGTGAACTTGGCTATCACTGCCTTTGAGAACTCAATTCTCAGACATTTAACTACTATGAAACCATCCATTAAGGTGGTCATGAATTGAAGAGCTACCTCTTCATCAAATTCATTCAAACTAAGACAATAATCCAGCCATCCTCTTCTTCTAAACATTTCATAGCTGATTGCATCTCCCAAAAGATCTTGATGATCAATGGGCTCATTCCTCTATATACCTCCATCCATGGTTATTTAGATCTTAATTACAAAAAAACCCTAATGTTTCAAAGCTTAGTAGATCAAGGTTTACAACATTGGCCCTAGTTCTTCAAAAAAAATGGCATGTACTTGGAGATTTTAATGCATCATATCTCATAATATCCTTCTTTCACTTGGTTTCATAATTTCCACTTGTGTACAAGTTTTTCACCTGAACATGTTGCAAACCATCATTAAAATTTAAGTGACTACTTTTAATGTCTTTAATTGCATAGTGATATAATCATAGAAGGACATGTCACCAACATGTGATATTAAATATGCACTTATTTCCAATCATCTTAATGCACTTTGAAGGTACATGCAATTTGAAATTTTTAAAAACATTTAAATATTCCCCCCTCCCCCAAGTAAATGAAGGTATGGGTCTTACCAAGCCAGGATAGGCAAGAGTGAACAATTATAAACAATACCAGATTGCAACAAAGCATGAATAAAATAGAATAAAATGCATGCAAAGTTATGTGAGAGGTAACTGGCAACTGCTATAGGAAATATATTTTGTAAAGATAACCAAAATTGATAGAGTGATAGAATGGAATGGTAAGATGGAAGAGAGAGGTGGAATGGAATGGATGTGAAGAAGGTACTTTCAAAAAGAAAGTGTTTATTATGAATACCTTGATTAGAGTCAAGAAGCATTAGGAGTCAAGGTAGGAGGCCCAAACTTAGTCACTGTAGGAATGCAAATATCCTCATTGTGCTAGAATTGTTGCAAAACTCTTCATGACTAACTAGTTTATGATAAAGCTTGATACGATGCCCATTGATGAGTAGTTTAAAATGAAAAGGATCAATGGTAGATAACTGAATTGCACCATTTGGAAATATGACAACAATTTCATAGGGTCGTAACTAGCATGTTTGGAACTTTCTTAGAATATGTTGGTACTTTGAGTCATAAAGGAGTGCCCAATCTTCTATAGAAAACACTTTTTGTTTAATAAACTTGTCATGCCATTTTTTCCTTTGGTATTGAATGAGCTCAATATTTTTCAATTTAGACTTCATCCATTCATCAAAACTATTTAAACTCAAAATTTGGTCTTGTTGCGCAATATTGAGTTCTATCCTAGGCTCCAAGGTAGTCTTCAATGTTTTATATTCAAATTCTATAGGTATGATTGTTGACTTACCATGAAAATTTTCAAAGGGAGTAAAACTAGTTGTAGACTTTGAGGTGGTTCTATAAGGCTAGAGAGCTTTACCAAGGCATGTGGCCCAATCCTTCCTATGAAGTGCTATAGTCTTGGTGAGAATAGATTTGATCTCCCTATTAGTAACTTCTACTTGGCCATTATCTTGAGGATGATGTGGTGACAATTTATCATGTCTAATATTATGCTCTTTCATAAGGGTAGTTATCAAATTTGATGTAAATTGAGTTCCCTAATAAGATGTTAATTTCCTAGGAATGCCAAACCATGTAAAGATGGCTTCATACAAAAAAATTTCCACATTGACATCCCTTGGGTGTTTCATGGGTTTAGCCTCTACTCATTTGGTTATGTAATTAGTGCACACTAGAATGTAGGATTTTCCTTGGGAGGTAGGTTTGATGGGTCCTACAAAGTCAATCCCCCATTTTTCAAAGGGTGTGACAACTACTTGAGGCTGGAGAGGCATTTGATTTGGTTTAGTGGGTCTTCCCATTTGTTGGCACTTGTCACATTTCTTTGTATAATTGGCTATGTCCTTGTGCAAGCTTGGCCAATAATACCTAGTTGTCAAGATTTTGAAGGTTATTCTTTTGGCCTGTAAAGTGACCTCCACATGGTTCATCATGACAGGCCTTCAAGACATCATATGTTTCATCTTCTCTTAGACATCTATGCATGTCTTGATCAAGGCCAATATAGAACATGAATCCAACAATCCATGAGTAGTTAAAGCTCTTCTCTACTAGTAACTTCCTTGCTTGGGTAGAGAAGTATGTTGGCATTTTTCCTATGGTGAGGTAGTTAGTAATATCTACATACTATGGGTTTTGTGTACCCAATAGAAAGAGGTGCTTATCTAGAAAAATATCATCAATGGTTGTAAGATCATCAAGGACATGTAATCAGGAGAGAAATTCAACTACCACATTGGCCTTACTAGGTTTATCAACTATGGTGATGTAAAATTTTTGCATTAGCAATAACCATCAAGCCAATCTTCCTAAAATTGTAGGTTTGTTCACTAAATATTTTATAGTAGAATGATTAGTGTGAACAAATATCTCATATCTAGTAATGTAATGCCTGAACTTATTGAGGGAATAGATGATTGCAAGTAATTCCTTTTTAATGACTATGTAATTAAATTTTTCACCTTGCAAATTTTTATTGATTAAATAAATGGCATTTTCAATAGAGTCTACCTTTTGTCCCAACACAACACTAATAGCATAGTCAGAGGCATCTATATGAATGCGAAAAGGTAGGCCCCAATTCAGTCCTCTCAAAATAGGTGTTATGGTAAGAGCTTCCTTAAGGTGTAGGACAGATTCTAGAGAGGTTTTGAAAGTTGACTTTTAATAAATCTTCTATAATATCTAGCATGTTCCAAAAAGCAATGTACATCCTTCTGCTTCTCTAGTGTAGGCAAGGTTCTAATGACTTGAATCTTTGTTTGATCCACTTGGATGCCTTTAGATGAAATGAAATGGCCTAAGACTACCCCTTCCTCTATCACATAAAATATTTCTCACTATTTAAGGAAATGTTATAGTCCTAACATATTTTAATTACCATTCTAAATTTTCTTTTGCTTCTTCAAAAGTAGCACCATAAACAGTAAAATCATCCATATAGATCTCCATACAGTCAACAAAAATATCTAAAAAGATATTGATGATAGCTCATTGAAATTTGGTTAGGGCATTGCACAAGCCAAAAGGTAAGACTAGGTAGGAAAATGTTCCCCATGGGCAGGTAAAGGTTATTTTTTCTTGATCTTCTAGGGCTATTTGAATCTGATTGTAACCACTTAAACCATCCAAAAAAGAAAAATACATTTTACCAGCTAGGTTATCAAGGACTTGGTATATAAATGGAAATGGGAAATGGTCATTCTTAGTGGCTAAATTGAGCTCCCTATAATCTACACAAACTCACCATTTTCTTTCCTTTTTAGGTACTATGACTAGGGGTGAAACCCATTGACTATCAGAGATGGGGTATATAAAACTAACACTTAGTAGTTTTTTGTAATTCATTCCTAACAATATCTTTTGAGATAGGGTTAACTCTCCTCTGAGGCTGTCAGACAGGTTTGATGTCAAGGTTGATGTAAATCTTGTGAGTGCAGAGCATAGGATCCAATCCTTTCATGTTCATGTAGTCCCAAGAAAATGAGCTTTGATTCTCCTATAATAACTGCAACATAACTCCTTGTTGGGAGGGTGATAAAGCATTGTTTGCATTCAACTCCTTGCCTAGACCAATTTCCATTTTAATAACCTTATTGATGCAGGAGCATCCAGAGGTATAAGGGCAATCCTATGTCACCCAAAAAAAAAACTTAGACATAGTTTTTGTTTCATGTGTTTTCATTTCCGAATACCCATTTGGGTCAAATAAAGGTTCCAACTCTCATAGTTCCACTATCAGTGTTCTAGGTTAGAGTTTTTAAGCACCTTGGGATACGTGTAAATGCCAAAAAAATAAGACTATTTATTTGAGCCATAATTATGGTGATTTAGAAGGTTTAAATTGGAGGGATAATTAAAATTGTAATTTAGAACATTCCAAAAAAAGAATCAGGTCAAAAGGCTATATGGTTTGAAAGTTATTGTAGTTTTTCAATTTCTAGAGACTTCTTAAGAATGATTCAAAGTCAGGTTCAAGGTACTAAATGACCTTGTATGGGCTTGAAAAATGGGGGATGAGAAAATCTAGTGGATAGGGCTATAGAGCACTCTTAGAGCTCTTCAGAAATGTAAACGGTTCATCAATTAGAGCTACGGTTCAAAAGTTATGCCTCCCGAAAGTTCGGCTACCGTTTCTAGATTCTTCTAATTTTTCACCAACTTATAAAGTGAGTTTTGGAGACTTCCATTTTGGTGGTGGATTCTAACTATCACTTTCTAGAATGTATTCCTAATCCTTAACCCTTTAGGGTCTATTTAAGAACATTTTTGGCATTGTAAAAGGCAGTTTAGAGTGGAGTTTGAGAGAAGGTACTGGGAGAAGAAATTATCTCCAGATTTAAACTATTGTAAGCCCATAGGGCATGTTTTGGAGTCTATTTTCTCCATACTAAGTGTATTGGCATATTTTCATAGTTAATAAAGTTTTCTCTTTCTTGTTGTGTCCATTCTGTACTTAGGTTGTGTCTCCATCACTTATCTACCATGAATAAGTGGGCAATAGGAGAAGAATCCATCTCATGAGGTAATAATGAATGAAGAAGTTATGAAGCTTATAAATGCTTTAGTGAATTCAAATATGGTACAATGGTTTCTAAGATACATTTAGCTTAAGGACACATTATAGATTCTATTCCATATTCATTTAGAATAATGGATGAAATTATTTCATCTTCTTCTTGAGTAGCTATAAATGATTCTCTACCTATCATCATCAAATGATGGATGGAATTGGCTTCTAGATCATCATCACCTAAGTCTAGCTAGATTACTTGATCATCTAGTAATAATGGTTGAGTGAGTATAAAGTTAGGTTCTTGGTATGAACACCATTGGATATTATCATCTTCCCATATCGACAAGTTATATAAGCATCTATAGTGGCTAACCATGGCCTCCCTAATATTAAAGGATATCCTCCCATAGTAGTCTTTGGGTAGAGAAAAAAAAAATCAACTAGATATTCCCAAGAATTTAGGGTGACTATAACATCTTCTATCATCCCATTCAATTTAATGGTGGAGCTATCAACAAGTTGTAGGATGGTAGGGGTCTATCTGAGGCCAATGATATGCAACCGAGATAGTACCTCCTTTTTCATGACATTAATAGATGCTCCTAGGTCAACCAAATCATTTTGAACTTGGATCCCATGAATAGTGGCTATAACTACAGGACTCCTAGGGTCAGAGTATTTTGGTATAGTTAATTTCTCCAGCATTAAGTCAGACAACTATTGAACCGCCTCACAATAGGTGTTCCATAGTCATGCACTAGGCTTGGCTTAGGAATAATCTATTCAAGCTAAGGACTACTTTTCCCCTACTATGAGGTGCATTTAGATTTTCAACCCAGGGACATATACTTGAAATGGTCGGCACAGTCTGTGCACTAGGTACCTTGATGAAACATTATGCTTGTGCTACAGGAAAGTAAAAATGCAAAGGAAGGAAACTACACTATTGCTGTAGAAAGGAAACTGCTGAATCTATGAATGTTGAAAACACAATGACAAGATAACAGAGATTCCATCTTGACTCATCCATTAGATTGTTCTCGCAGATGCTGTAGGAACGTTCATGAAGTGTGATGCTACAGGAAGGAATTAACTAGTTATGTCTTATTTAAACTACTACTAATGCTTAGTAAAATGAATCTATTCTATCCTAATCTAATCCACCTTCCAAGTGGGCCCCCTTGGTTGGATTCTCTAATCTACCAATGCAGGATAGAAACTAAAGAGAACTAATTCATTTTATTAATCAGTCATTACATAATTCAAAATTGTAAAACACAACTGCAACAAACTGTGAATCAGTGTTTACTCGATAAAACTTATCAAAATCAAAAACTAAAAACTAAAACTTCACACACAGGATTCGATCCCAACATATATAGGGAATCTACTCTTTATTACATAACAAAAAAGTAACTATCCTAAGTTAAGTCTGCAGGAGAGAATATAGGAGAACAACTGAAAGCGAAAAGGAAGGATAACGGAATTGAGGAGGGAGAAATGAAGTCACGGCATCCACTTGTTACAACGTAAATGTAGAGAAGGTAATGGCTCATAAAAACTCCTCCTTATTCACTGCCATGTTTCCTGGAGTGGTTATAACTTCCTTTTTGTGGTTGTTCCTTGATGCTCGTTTCTCCTTGAATGTTGTCAACAACCAACTTCTAGATTCTTCCGCTCATCCTTTAATCCTTATCATCAGGTTAGTTATGATATAAGACATATTTGCAAATAAACATCCATCAAACAAAATTCAAGCATAAGAATGCACATTTAGATATTTATATGAAATACTACATATTAGATATAATTTAGGCAAAGGATGACATAGTTTTTCTATCCCATAAATCATCAAAGGTTTATCAAACATAGGCTTATAAGTGTTAAAACAAGGATGAATAGAGTATCATAAAGTATCTTAAACATAACAAAATAAAGGCATTTTTTAGACTCATCATCTGCCCCCTACTAAACTAATGCTTGTCCTCAAGCATTACACTTATTTGTCAAAGATCTGAGCTCCCCAACTTCTATCTTTCCCTTTCTGCTGCTCTTGAAGGTGTAATAGAATCCTTTGGTCCTTTCCCATACTTCTCACCTGTGGTCTTTCTGAAACTTATCAAGTTTGTCAACATCAATATCATACAGGGGCCATAAAAGCATTGGAGGTTACATGGTTAAAGGACACCATAGCTCTAGCCTTAGTTGTTTTCCCAATTCTAAATATTTTGGAACTATATATAGTGCTGCTTCCAAATTAATAGGACTGTGTGGTTCTGATTTCTTGAGAGAATCAGGTAACCATGGCCATCTACCTCTTACTCTAGTCATAGCTCTTTGGAATGCAAAGTAGGGCAAGTTTTCATATTTGGCATATACTTTGGCTCTAGCAGCAAATACCTTCTTTCTAATGTCTGGATTACTCTTCCCATAGGTTAATGTAAACCAGTCTCGAAGCATTTCTTCTAGTTGTTTACTTTCTGCCCTCAAGGGTAAAGGTTTTGTTCTCTCCTCATCTCTGTAATTAACCAGTTGTCTATCATAATTTGCCTCATTAGACATCCATGACATTAAAGCTTTCAAATGCACATCTCCTATATAGAGCAAAGGATTCCACTCATTTTCTGTAGGAATGACAAAATTATGAATATACAACTCACACAATAGATTTTTCTGCCATGGTGGTAAGGTTTGATATAGCCCATAAAACTCTTGTGCGGTTTTGAATTCTGCATTTATATTTTTGAGAGTTAACATCAACTAAAAGAAAAGATATTTTTCTTTCAAACAAAAAACATATACTCGAGGAGGTCATCTACAAGCAAGAGCTTGATTAGCTAATTTAAGTGCATGTTCCATGCACTGTTTCTGTCTTTCTGTCTATTCTTCCAATTCTTCAATCTCCTCATTTTGTGATGTTATGATCTTTCTCATTCTTTTCTTCTCCTCTTTCCATAGTGCTTCAGCAAATAAATGATGTCCATATAATTGGAAAAGGAGTTTTTGCAAGGTGACGACACTGTTATCCTCTTCATAATCCTTTTTCTTTTTTCATTCCCACCATAGATGTTTTGCCAAACTATTGATCCATGTTGACTTATAGGGGACTAAGGTAGTATTCAAATCATGACTTTCAAGAACTACTACATTCTCATGGCTTGAAACACCTAGTAAATCCATTAAGGTTTCATTAATTTCTTGCTCACATGCTGCAGGAGGACTACCAGAAGCTTCTGTCATCTCAATGTGAAGAGGAGAATGGTCAAAAATTATCTGCATAGGAGACTCTGGAGCAGGTGCTTTAGACAATATAGGATTTTTAAAAATCCTCCCTCTCATTCTAGGGCTTCTCCGCAAAGGAGTCTCTTCTTGTACTATTATCTTTTGCCTACTTTTCTATTTTGGTATCACTGCTGCAGGATTAGTTGCTACAGGAACCTTCTTTGTTTTCTTTTGTTGCCGAATTGTAGGACTAGGTTTTTGTTGAGCAATGGTTTCTTCTGGTGACTTTTGTTTCCTTTTAGCTTGACTAGTAGTGGGTTTAGGGATATCTTGTTCAGGTGGAAGCACATTCGCTTTAGTGGAAGCAAATTCTGGTTCAATCTCTTGTGCATTTTTTGTTTCAGCTCCCTCAGTATTTTGTTCTGCAGGCTCACTACTGAGAACTACATTTTCCTCACCCTGCTATTCACTAGGGTCAACTTGGGGTTGTAGGGTTTTAAATTTCACAAAGTCATCCCATGTCAAAGGGGATACGTCCCTAAGAGACCTTTCTATTAACAACTTAATCAAAGCATGGTGAGTGATAGAATTATCTTTCCCTTTTTGAGTCTCTTCTGCACTAATACAGAGCATATTATACAAAAAATTTGGGAGATTCACGGCAATATCGTGCCTTATACAACTAAGCAACTTAAAATGGTGTGCATGTAAGTGAGAAAATTTTCCTTCACAAGTAAAATACCTGATGACATGCATTGCTAGGTCAGGGTATGGAGGCGGCAAAGATAATCTCTTGCACCCCTGCTTTGTAACATCCAATGGAGGGTCATGTGGGGTAGTGAACTGGGCCCTTACTGACCTAGTGTCATGCGAGCTCGAATAATGCTCTCCAATAGGAGGTAACCCTGTTACTTCTACAATTTTTTCTTCTGTTGCAATTACTATCAAACCCCACACAGAAGCTTCACCTTCATCAAATGTCCTAGTGAATTCTATAGCTGCTTCTTCATCATATGCTGTTAAATTCAAACAATAACCTAACCACCCGCATGCATTGAATCTTCTTACTGCTTCTACATCAGAGAGCAACAAAATGTGCTCAACCGGCTCTTTTCTTTGTAAACCACCTCCTCCCATTTCTTGATACTTCTGCTACTTCATTTCCCTCTTCCTTTCTGAATGCAAACTTCAAAACTCTATGTTATTTCTCAGACGCTTCACCGCTTCTTTTTGGGAACATTAATTGCCATAACCAATTGTTATGTGCCATAATTAAACTTTAGGTAAAAGTAAATCACGAATTTGCATGGAAATCATCCGAAAACATGGTTCAAATGCCAAAATTTTAAAAAATAGGTCACATCATGGCTTAGCACAAAAAATTTGGCATGAACAAAGAAAAATTCATTCAGAAAGTGGGAGTACAACACTTGACATGGCATACTTATGGAAAAAAGTTCTCATTAATAAAGGGTAATGCCAAGATTTTCAAAAATCATCATAGTTAATCAGGCATGTCATTGGATAGTATGACACTCCCCTGCCCCCTATTAATTTTATGACAAGTATCCTCACATGTCAGACTAGTATGGGTTAGGGACTAGAATACGTTGTAATTATAAAGACTATGTAGTATTAGATATAATTAACAAAATTTGAAAACTTATAAATGAATAATAATTTGAAAACGTTTATACCTACCAAGTGGATTGTCACATGCTCCAAAAAAAAGGTGGTGCAAATAATGTCAATGGCAGCACCCATTAGCATGTATAGATTTGATTGAAAACACAAAAACGTAAGTATGTAGAAAGTGAGTGGATGGAAGATTAAGAAATGGAGTGAAGTGGATGGATGGAAGATTAAGATATGAATGGAAAGAAATATCATGAAACGAAAATGGACTTTATGCAAACATAAAGTTATTATTATGGACATGCAAATTAGAATTAATGTTGAAGAAGAGCAAGTGGAAGGTTTTCACCTTCGGCTACAGGAAGAGGTACTTGAGTTGTTGTTGGTTTCGATTGTTTGAACTATTGCATGAACTCGGCTTTTGTTTGAGGCTATTTGTAAAGTTTAAGTCGATGAGTGTTGATCAGCATTTTGAAAGGCATATAATCAATTGTGATTAATTGAACTGTTCCATTGTCAAAGACATGGATGATTTGATATGGTCCTAACCATCGCGTCTGTAGCTTCCCTGGCATATCCTTGAAGCGAGAATCATACAATAATGCTCAGTCACCAGCTTTGAACTATTTGTTGAGGATATGAGAATCATGCCAATGTTTTCTCTATTTTTGCACCAGTTCAGTATGTTCTAAAGCAGTCTTGCGCATTTCATCCAAAGAATTAAGATGCAGGAGACATTCTCTTTGTGCTGCAGGAAGATCAATATCTAAGGTCAAGGCTATTCTTAAAGTATTTTGTTCAAATTCAATTGGAAGCATTACCACTTTCCCATAAAAAAGCTCGAATGGTGTGAATCCAATAGTGGTTTTCCAAGTTATTCTATAAGCCCAAACAACTTCTTGTAACTGGCTGGTCCAATCCCGCCGATGCAAATGGACTGTATTAGTTAGAATATTTTCCAACTCACGGTTGGTAACTTCTACTTGTCCATTGGCTTGTGGATGATAAGGACTAGATCTGCAATGCCTGATGTTATACTATTTCATCAATTTTGAAATTAGGTTAGAAGTAAACTGTGTGCCTTGATCAGTAACCAATTCTTTAGGAACTCCATAACATGTAAAAATCTCTTCATACAAGAATTTGGCAATTTTTTCATCACGGGCATGTTTCATATCCTTAACCTTAACCCATTTGGTTAGGTAGTCAGTACAAACTAGAATATAATACTTCCCATTGGATGGAGGATCAATAGGACCGATGAAGTCCATTCCCCATTTGTCAAATGGTGTTAACACCATTTAAGGGTTCAAAGGCATTTCATCTATTTTGGTTGGGCGACCCATTCTTTGGCATTGGTCACACTTTCTTGTATAATTGATTGCATCTTTATGAAGGGTAGGCCAATAGTAACCAGTGGCTAAGATTTTGAAAGCTATTCTTTTGGCTGCAAAATGTCCTCTGCAGGGCTCATTATGACATGCATGCAAAATATCATATGTCTCATCTTCTCTTACACATCTGCGCATAACTTGATCAGGTCGAGTATAGAACAAAAAATTGTCTATCCATGAGAAATGGAAGCTTTTTTGTATGAGCAGCTTTCTCTCCTTATAAGAAAAATGTGTTGGTGTCTTATTAGTTGCAATGTAGTTAGCAATATCTGCATACCATGGAACTTTAACAGCAATATGAAACAAATGTTCATCTGGAAATGCATCATCTACCAGAGTAGTGTTAGTATCATGATGATTGATTCTTGACAAATAATCAGCTACGACATTTGTTTTTCCAGGCTTATCTACTATGGTTATGTCAAATTCTTGTAACAATAGTAACCATCTTGCTAACCTACCAGTTATAGAAGGTTTTTTCATGAGATAGTTGATTGCTGCACGATCAGTATGAACATAGATAGGATAACCTATGACGTAATGCCAAAATTTATTTAGAGCATAGACTACTGCTAACAATTCTTTTTCAGTCACTGTGTAATTCAGTTCTGGACCATGAAGACTCTTACTAATATAATAAATGGAATTCTCAAGATTTGAGTGTTTCTGTGCTAAAACTGCTCCTATGGCATAATCAGAAGCATCTATATATATGTGAAAAGGTAGGTTCCAATCAGGGCCTTGTAAAATTGGGGATGTGGTCAAAAGTTTCTTAAGCTGCAGGAAAGTTTTATCACACTCAAGTGTCCATTTGAATTTAGCGTCTTTTGTAAGCAACTTATACAAGGGGCTGGCTATTTTACTGAAGTCTTTTATAAAATTCCTGTAATATCCATCATGTCCTAGAAAAGATCTGATATCTTTTAATTTAGTGGGTATGGGTAATGTTTGAATTACCTCAATTCTAGCTAGGTCTACTTGTATACCTACAGTAGATATGAAATGACCAAGTACCACACCCTCTTGCATGAGCATAAAACACTTTTCACTATTTAGTGCCAAATTATGTTCTTGACATCTTACCAAAACTTTTTCAAGATTTATCATTGCTTCTTCAAAAGTAACTCCAAATGTTGTAAAGTCATCCATATAGATTTCCATACAATCATGTGATATATCAGCAAAAAATACTAATTACAGCCCATTGAAACGTTGCAGGAGCGTTACAAAGACCAAAATGGTAAAACAAAGTATGCAAAAGTATCCCATGGACAGGTAAATGTAGTTTTGTCTTGGTTTTCAGGAGCAATACTGATTTGATTATAGCCATTGTATCCATCTAAAAAGGAGAAGTACTTCTTTCCAGCTAGTGTATCCAAAACTTGATATATGAAGGGTAAAGGAAAATGATCCTTTTTAGTAGCCTTATTCAACTCCCTATAATCTACAAAAATTCTCCATTTTCCTCCTTTCTTAGGTACTATAACTAGCAGTGATACCCATTTACTATCAGATATAGGATAGATAAAGCCAGCATCAAGCAGTTTCTGCAATTCTATTTTGACTATTTCTTTGAGGCTTGGATTTATCCTCCTCTAAGGTTGACAAAGTGGTAGACAACCTTCATTAATGTATATCCTATGGGTATACAGTGTAGGGCTTAATCCTTTCATATCATCATAATCCCAAGCAAAAGTCTTCTCATGCTTCTGAAGCAATTCTTTTTATTGTTCCATCTGTACGGATGTCAATTTGGGGTTAACATGCAGTTTATGGCCTTTACTCAATTCAATAGGAATAATGGATTCTGCCATAGCAATTTCAGAGATTGGGCTTCCCTCTACTTCACAGGGAAGTAGTGAACAAAGATTTTCAGGTTCCTTATCACACTCCTCATATGTAATCAATTCTAATACAGAGCTTTCAGACACATCTTTTCCTACCACACAGGTGTTGGTAAGGATGCTCTAGATTACTGAATCTTCTTCTTGCAACTTTAGAAAAGATTGCCTATGTAACATCATAAGTTGTACTATGGAATTTATCTCTTCTTCTTCATCTCCTAAATCTGGCCAAAAAGATGTACTCAAATCTGGTAATGGTTGTGCAGGAGGATATAGATCAAATTGCTTGGTTGCTTGGCCATTTGATATGGTCATATTCCCTGATCTGCAATTTATGTTTGCATCAGCTGTGGCCAACCATGGTCTACTTAGAATGATAGGATAGCCAGATAGGTTTACTTTAGGGGACAAAATCATGAAGTCGACAGGATATTCTAGGGAATCTAAGGTCACAACTATATTTTCTATCATTCCATCAGGAGTGACAGTGGAACTATCTGCAAGCTACATAATAGTTGGTGTGGGCCTTAATCCTTCTATTTGTAACTTCTTCATGGTTTCTTTAGTCATCACATTTATAGCAGCTCCTAAATCTATTAAAGCATTTTTAACAAATTGACCATTAATGCTAACACTTACTACTGGACTCCATGGGTCAGAATATTTTGGTGTAATCACTCTTCCTAACATGATATCAGCTAAATGTCCAACAACATGAACCGTGGTAGGATCCTTCTTCTTCCTTCTAGGTTTCTTTAGACAAGCTTCCCTTATAGCTTTTCCATAAGCAAGAATGTCCTTAATAGCTTGAAACAAAGGTATTCAGACATGCATATTCTTCAACTGGTTAACAATGTCAAAGGGTTGTTCCTTGCTTTGTTCCTTTTGTATTAGTTGGTCTGGAAAGGAGGCTCTACTGCTGGTTGATCTGATATTGGTATGGTAACATTATTTGGGTCAACAGGTTCATCAACCAAAGGTTCTGATGCTGTAGGAGAGTCTGATTCTTCAGTTATAAGAGGTGGCCTTGGTGCTGGTAAGGTTGTTCCAGATCTCAAATGTATATCTGTGACATCTAGGGCATAAGTAGGGTACTGGTGGGTATTAGTACTATACATGGGCTACTGTGGTTTTCTATTTGGATTTGGCTGAGGCTGTGCAGGTAGTTGTGTTTGCTTTTGAGGTCCACTATTTGCAGGTGGTGGCATTAAAGCAGGTTGTTGAGCTGGAGGGGGTAATTGTGGAACACTAGTAATTTGGTTAGGCCATTGTTGAGATCCCTTCCATTGGTTTGGAGATTGCTAATTCCCTTGGTTTGGAGATTTCCAATTCCCTTGGGGTGGTTGCCATTGGTTCTTCTGGTTAGGCCAAGGTTGTTGAAAATTTTGAGACCATTGAGACTGTTGTGGGTTATTTTGCCCAGCATTATTCCAATTGGGTTGGTTTTGTGGAGGACCTTGGGTATTGCAATTTTTCCATTGATTACCATATAAATTTTAATTTTTCAAGGGGTCTTGAGGCATACCTTGATGTTGAGCCCATGGTCGGCATTGACCAACAAAGAATACTTGCTCATCATCCCCATCTATCTTTACATATTCAGTTGGAAGATGCTGGTTCTCCATGCTTACAACCAATTTATTGTGGCAATCCTTCTTTTGCTTTTGGCAATGAGGATAGTACTCAGCTAGTTGTAACTTAGTATCTACTTGCTTCTTCTTTGCAGTCATTGTATCCAACTATGTAGCGACATCATTACTAATGTCTTGTTTGAAATCTTACAACAAATTAGATATTTCAAGTTTTGAAATGCCTTGACTAATTCTTTTTGTAACCGTAGAATGGGGTCCTCAACCTTTCTTCATGGTTGACCTTGAGTAGTTCTAACATATCTTTTTGAGGTCATCCCATTGAGCTTGATATACATCTCCATCAGCCATTAGGTCTAATGCTTCCAAACAGTCTTCATTCACTCCTCTTAGAAAGACTAGTTTTTGGGAATCTTCAGACAATGTGTGCTGAGAATTCTTTTGTAGGGTATATAAAAATCGAGAAACATAGTCTTCTAATGTCTCTTCCTCCTTCTATGATATCCTAAAGATATCATCTCCTCTTGTGCCAGATGCTTTGCAATATTCTTTATATTTTTCCAAAAACAAGGCTTGCATTTCATCCCAATTTACAGTTGCATTAGCTCCTAAGCCTATGAACCATCGTAAAGCTAATTCTTTCAATGTGGCTAGAAATAATTTAAGCTTATGGGCATCAGTGTTGTAGTTGAAACTACAACAAAGGATGCCAAACTCAAACAAGAAGGTATCGAGGTCTTCAGTTGCAAGGCCATAGAACTTCGAAAGAGCAGTGGGAGGTATATTATTGAGATTGGCATTGGTTATGAGACTTGGAAGTGGAAATGGAAAAGTGGGTTGTGCCAGGACTGGTGGGACTGGATTATGAGGTTGCTGCTAAAAAGGAAGGTTAGCCACTCGGTGATTAACATCTGGTGGATTCGAGGTAGTGCTATCAAGAAAACTGGTCAATATTTTAGTGAAAGGCTGGAGACCAGATATATCTAGGGATTCAGCTCTTGATGATGATACTATGGGGAAAATAGGACTTACGTCTTCAAAGGGCAACTCAACTTCTTCTTCAACTTCTTCATTCAAATTAATAGATCCCTGTGGAAGAAATCTTCCATATTCATCTCGTCGTCTTCCTCTTTGATGCATGCAACTAAAATTTTCACATTGGTAAAAAAGAACTTAATCTAAAAACTATGACTCAAAAATGCTCCTAGCTTGACACCATCCCCGGCAATGGCGCCAAAAATGAACCGCCTCACAATAGGTGTTCCATAGTCATGCACTAAGCCTGGCTTAGGAATAATCTATTCAAGCTAAGGACTACTTTTCCCCTACCATGAGGTGCATTTAGATTGTCAACCCAGGGACGTATACTTGAAATGGTCAGCACAGTATGTGCACTAGGTACCTTGATGAGTCATTATGCTTGTGCTGCAAGAAAGTAAAAATGAAAAGGAAGGAAACTACACTACTGCTATAGAAAGGAAACTACTGAATCTATGAATGTTGAAAACACAATGACAAGATAACAGAGATTCCATCTTGACTCATCCATTAGACTGTTCTCGCAGATGTTGCAGGAACGTTCATGAAGTGTGATGCTACAAGAAGGAATTAACTAGCTATGTCTTACTTAAAATATTGCTAATTCTTAGTAAAATGAATCTATTCTATCCTAATCTAATCCACCTTCCAAGTGGGCCCCCTTGGTTGGCTTCTCTAATCTACCAACACAGGATAGAAACTAAAGAGAACTAATTCATTTTATTAATCAGTCATTACATAATTTAGAATTGTAAAACACAACAGCAACAAACTGTGAATCAGTGTTCTTTCTTACTCGATAAAACTTATCAAAATCAAAAACTAAAAACTAAAACTTCACACACAGGATTCAATCCTGACATATATAGGGAATCTACTCTTTATTACATAACAAAAAAGTAACTATCCTAAGTTAAGTCTGCAGGAGAGAATATAGGAGAACAACTGAAAGTGGAAAGGAAGGATAATGGAATTGAGGAGGGAGAAATGAAGTCATGGCATCCACTTGTTACAACATAAATGTAGAGAAGGTAATGGCTCATAAAAACTCCTCCTTATTCACTGCCATGTTTCCTAGAGTGGTTATAACTTCCTTTTTGTGGTTGTTCCTTGATGCTTGTTTCTCCTTGAATGTTGTCGGCAACCAACTTCTAGATTCTTCCACTCATCCTTTAATGCTTATCATCAGGTTAGTTATGATATAAGATATATTTGCAAATAAACATCCATCAAACTAAATTCAAGCATAAGAATGCACATTTGGATATTTATATGAAATACTGCATATTAGATATAATTTAGGCAAAGGATAACATAGTTTTTCTATCCCATAAATCATCAAAGGTTTATCAAACATAGGCTTATAAGTGTTAAAACAAGGATGAATGGAGTATCATAAAGTATCTTAAACATAACAAAATAAAGGCATTTTTTAGACTCATCAACTATCTTAGGACATGAATAGTTTTTGGATCTTTCTTTTTCCTTCTTTGTTGCTTAATGCATGCTTCCTTAATAGCTTTAGTATTGGCAGGGAGTTCCTTAATAGGCTCCAACAATGGTATTTTTAATGTCATTTGTTTAAGTTGATTAAGAAAATCAATGACTGCATGGTTCTCCATGGTCTGGCCTTGTTCTATCAACCTATGTGTAAATGGATGTTCTTTGGCTATAGGAGAGGTATGCTGATTTTACTCATTTATATGCTCAGTCAAAGGATCCTCGACTTCACTTATTATAGGTTTTTTGGGTGCAAGAAGAGTGGTGCCTAGCTTTAATTCAATATCATTCAATGAGATAGCATAGCTTTGCTATTGAGCTAGTTCTTTAGTATTATTTGGATTAGGATTAGGTTGAACTAGTAATTGGGTCTACTTGGTAGGAGTATTACTAGCTATAGGAGGAGGTATTAGAGCTTGTTGCTAAGTTGGTGGCAATAGGATTAGCTGACTAGTTTGGGTACTCCAATTTTGAGGTTGCTGCTAACCCTATTGAGGTTGCTGCCAACCCTGTTGAGGTTGTTGCCAACCCTATTGAGGTTTTTTCCAACCCTACTCAGGTTGTTGCCAACCTTGGTGGGGTTGTTGCCAACTATGATTTCCACTAAAACCAACATTTTGAATTTTTTTCCATTGATTGTTATTATTATAACTTTGAAGAGGATCTTGTGGCATACCTTGTCTTTGAGCCCATGACCATCTTTGAGTGACATAAAGAACCTCTCCATTTTCATCAATGGCTTTGAACTCAATTGGTATTGGTTGTGTCTCCACACTTGCAACATATTTACATCTCTAGTGCTTCTTCTTTTTTCTACAATGTGGATAGTATTAAGTCAACATGGCATCAGCTTCATCTTTCTTTCTTCAAGCTTGCATGGCATCTAGCTGAGTGGCTACATAATTAATGATGTCTTGATTGAATTATGATAACAAATTAGATAATTCTAGATTGGATACTATTGAACTGCTATTGGACTTATGTGGTGGATCTTTAAATCCCCTACCTTTCTTGACAATAGCTCTAGAATAATTCAAGAATATACTCTATATATTAAGCCAATTCTAACTGATATCCCCTCCTACCATAAGGTTTAGAGCTTTAATGCTTCCTTAATTTACATTGCTCAAAAAAGTATGTTTCTTGGATTCCTCATTCAATTGATGCTATGTGTTACGCTACAAATTAAACATGAATCAAGAAACATAATCTTCCAAGGTTTCATCATCCTTTTGAGACATTTTAAAATATCATCCCCTTTTAAATTTTGACCTCTGCAGTATTCCTTATACTTTGTGATAAATAGATTTCTCATTGCAAGCCAATCTACTATATCATTGGCTCCCAACCCCATGAACCATCTTAGAGAAGCTTCTTTGAAGGTAGAAGGAAACAACTTCAATTTGTGGGCATTAGTTGTATAGTCATAAATTCTACATAGTATGTCAAACTCAAAGAGAAAGGTTTCAAGGTTTTTAGTGATCAAGCCATAAAACTTGGGGAGTGTAGTAGCAGTTATGTTCTTAAAATTTTGGTTGTCTTGCTAAGGAGAAATAGGAAAAGGGAATGTTTGTTGAGGCTAAGCCATTCGTAGAGGAGGTACTATTAATGGTGCTTGATAGATGAAAAGAGAAAGAATATTATCTTGGTATTTAGGTTCAACAAAGAGAACATTTATATGCAAGGATTTATTAGAGGATGAGGATATTCATTTTTGAACAACAACAAAATTGTTTTGAAAAGGTTTTTCTTTATTCTCATTGTGAGGTTCTTCAGGTTTTGGATGAAAAATGTCTTCATGAATATGTTGGAATATTCACATAGGAATAATACTTCTGAGAGGGGGGGGGGGGGGGGTGGTGAATCAGAAGTACTGTGCTTTGACCATTAAAACTTTTTCTTAACTAAAAGTAAATTGCATGCATATAAACATATCAAATAGTTATGAAAAACACATAAACATCACCACATAACACTTGAGATTTTGGTAACCTAGAAACCCTCCAGGAATAAGAAGGTAAAATTGGGGTGGGGATGATACCCACAAAAATTATTGCAGTAATAAGGTTTAACCACTTCTGATGGTCTGCCCTATTAAAAGCTTTACACTGTATTAGTAGTGACCTAGTTAAAGGATTTCAAACACTTTACAAGAAGTGTTACCCTACTAAAGGATTTCATCACCTATTTATAGGATTTACAAAATAGCTGCTAAGCTAACCTATTACCATAGGATTTTCTTTCTAATACAATTGCTAGAGAGTATTAGGTATAATAAACCTGATAACTTGCAATCCTTTGATTGCTGAATACAGGCACTTGTTCTGCTTTTTTCTGATCTTGATCCTCTATGATCTGATACTCTTCACTCTAAGAATTAGTTTTCCTTGGACACCCTCGTCCATCCACCATAGGGTTCATTGTGATTTCATCTTCCTTATAAAGACATTTGAATACTTAGGGTTAGGTATGGATCTACGATCCATATTGAATCTCTATTTCCCACTTATTCCTTGCACATTTACAATTGGCTACATGCCTTCTCCATTTTTCTTATTGGCTGCATGTTGATTGCATGGAAAATACAAAAGATTAGATCTTATCTTTTAATCCTGCAAGATTCATCATATGTCGGCCATAAAAATGATTTACATTTGAATTTGTAATGTTACAAACTCATATGTGCATTTTGTGTTGCTCGGCACTTACTGATCTCTGATGCTTGGCACTTATATTAAATTGGATTACTCAGAACTTTTTGTATTTCTATATTGCTCGACATCATCTATGACTTGGCACTCAAATGTCACTCGGCACTTGTATCATGCTCGACACCTGATCTTCACTCAGCACCTAAAGGCTGCTCGGCACCTGAAGATCACTCAACATCTAAAGGCTTCCCTGACTCGGCTCATGTTGTGGCTCGACATACATGGTGTACTCGGCTCCAATGTAGAAAGTGATTAAGTGTGTTGGCACTCAAGTGTCAAAAACCATTTTGAGACTAATAGAATATTATGGGGAAGAAATCACCCAAAGGGGTCTCTTCTTCTATGCATGGAAAATAATGCAAAATCTAATCTAACATAATGACTTTAGGGTTGAATTAGATTGACACCTTCCTAGGCAATGATGTAAAAAAAATGGTTGGTCAGCTAATTACCTTAGTAATAAAGGATTGGACATCCTTCTACATTGACTCTATGACCAAAAAAAATCATGTATTTTCCTAAGAACAACATACTGACTTCATTTTATTTGTCAACCTAGGAGCATAAGCTTGAGAGGGTGGCTGCAAAGTATATGCTCTAATTCCTCTTTAAGTCATTTTAACTAAAATAGAAAAGGAATGTTGAAAGAACTAAGATTCTTCCTTAAAGCTTAAGGTAATGCTACAAAAAGTAAATCTACTTATGCACCTATGCTATAGGAATAGTTTAATGATTTTGTTATCAATGGCTGTAAGAACAATAGATTTCTACTTTGCAAAGAAAATGAACAAAGAAATAAAATTTATTCTAACAAAGAAATTCACTCACCAAGTGGTCCTCCTTGGATGAGTGAACATAAAAATGATCAAGTCTAAAGGTGGAAACTTGAACTTTGTAGACTATTCATTCATAATAAGAGGTTACATCTTAAAGTAAGATTACACACTATTGAACAGAACAATCTATTCTATCTTTCTTCTGGTCAAAACTAGGAAAAATATCCTTTCAAGGTTACAATAGAAATTATTTAAAGTAAAGCTACAAAAATTCCTACTTTTATGATCACTCCATCATCGAGGTTTAATTATAGATCATAAAGTTCACAATAGAAATATCATTAACTACATTTTAATTCCTCCAAGAATATAGCAAGTTGAGGAAGTTGTATTTGTGCACTGCCATAACAGAAATCACACCATATTCTTGTTGTTGTGATGATTCTTCAATTTGGTCAACATTGACTTAGTGTTGAAATTTTGACTTGGACATGCACAAAAAACACCTATAAAACATTAAACACAACAACTTCTACATGCATACATATTCATTTGATCATCAATGTTAGACAAGGTATAATGTTCAAATTATCACTCTTGCAAATCCTATGGCTATAGGAAGAAACCTACCCAAACATAGCATGGATGAGAAGATATTTTGCAGCATGTAATATTCCTTCATTAAAGCATATAAATCCAAAGATTCAAGAAAATACAACATATCTGAACAATGTATACTTCAATATTCATGTCTTAACATATAGATAATATATTCATAGAAACATAAGTTCTTTTTTCTTAAACCATAGAGTTATTAAATATTTCTTGCAATATTATTGCCTAAAAACAAGATAAAAGGATCCCAAAATAATGGCCTTTAGAGGCTCATCAAATATCCCCTTATATTGAAGCTCTAGAAAGATCATTGATGAGACTCAACTACCATACAATGAGATTTTTCTTTGCTCAACTAAAATTAACTATCTATCCCAATGGCTTTTATGGAAAAATCAATTTGAATATTGGTGACAATAGTATGTCTTATTCTAATCTAATTATGATCAAAATTCTCATTCCATACTTTTCTTGATATAATTAATGTTATATTTAGCATTCCATAAAATTATATTAGCCCAAAATGTTTACCTCTCTATATAATACCAAATTTTTACCATTTTTCTTATATTCCTTTCACTACATTTATTATCTTAAGAATCCCACACTTTATTATTTTTCCTCCATCATATATTTAATTATGTGAATGGGTTTGCTGAAATAATCCCTATATGGTAACCCATTAGAGACAGTTACCATGCTATTAAATTCTTGTAGGAAAGAAGTTAATGAGCAATATTGAAGGTTCTTAATGTAATCAACTAGAACATTTCCATATATAGATAATAAAGTTTTTTCTCTCAAAATAGTGTTTGTCAAGAGTATTGCTAATTTTTAGTAGTCATGGAGAAAATCACAAAATATTGGTATGAAGAGACCTCATGTCTTCATAGTTTTAATGATGAACATTTAGTTCTTGATCATCCCTATTATAATGTAACACAAACCCTATGATTAATTTTATGCCATGATCCAATAGTCACTCTTCTTTTGACTTCCCCCCTAAAAATTAATTCTATAATATTCAATAGTTAAGTTTCTTTATGAAACTCAAGGATTAAGCATCTTGAACTCATCAATATCCTATGCTAGTAACATTACAACATAGAGATTTCATTATTTTACCTTGGAAAGATACTTAAATTTTATTCTTTTCCTTTTGTTGAGTTTGAGAGTTGAATGTAACTTGATAATTTGTATAACTCTTCATCTATTACAATTAGTTAATCTATCAACCTACCAAAAATCTAGGCATAGCTCTAAAAATAATATCACAACCCAAAAATTTGTTGGTCACTCTAATGCTAATGAAGGTTGTAGAGTATGGCTTTACAATTGTCGATCACATTTTAAAAAACCTATTTTTTTCTTATCCAACAATCATGACAATCCATGAGATTGCATCTCTTTTAGGCATTTTGTCAAACAATTTTCATGTCTTCTCTATGCTTCCACATTTTGCATACATATCTAGTAAGGAACTCACAACAATGACATCTGACTAAAATATGTTCTCAATTACACATTGATGGATGTTTACACTTTGTTCCAAAGCTCTAATTTGAGCACAATTAGTAATAATGCAGGCAATATTTGAGGAGTATGGCTTTACACTAGCCAATTGCATGTGCTTACAATTTTCTAGTGCCTTTCCAAAAAATCCATCTTTTGCATATCTTACTATTATTATTATCCATGACACCACAAATCTTTGAAACATTTTGTCAAATAGTTCACGCACCTTATCTATCCTACCAAATTTTGTGCATGTGTCTACTAGGGCACTTGAAATTTGGCCATTAGGGAGGGGTTCTATACCTACACTCATTCCTGATAGTGAGGGGTTCTACACCAATGACAAATTTTGAAGTTGTTTACCATATTATAATACTAACAATTAGATGTAAAAGTCAAAATTAAACTTACATTGGCATTAGTTAATATCGATGTCAACAAATGACACTGGAATTTCACATCATTTTAACAAAAAGAATGAGATTGTTTTGGCATTGACTATGAGTGCACCAAAAAATTTAAATTGTCAAGTTCAAACTCTATTTGTTGCATAGTGAAAGAGTGTGACTGCCACACTAGGAAATGAAACAAATGATCTTATTATGAGTCTAAAGTTATAATGCAAAATTGAAATGGTATAGATATTAGGTATGGCAAAATGAAATTTGATATCCAAACTATATATACAAATATTGTTATAATATTATATAATTAAAAAAATTATAGATAATTTTATATTTATTGTATTAAAAATATTTTATATTTTACTTATTTTATTTAATATCGAATATTAAAAATAAATTTATTTATTTTTTTGGCAAAAGTGGACAAGCCACTAGATATATATTTATATAAAGTAAAAACTAGTTCAAGAGCTCAACTGGGAAAGAACTAGGAAGAAAACCCAACATTGTCACAATATACAATTGACTTAACATCAATATTTACAATCTGACTATATCAATGAACAACCATCAAATTTTGAAATTTATCAAATTTTAAATTTCATCACACAGTAGGCATGGGGGACTTGAATTCAGTAAAAACAATATTTTCAACAATCTTTAAAACATGCCTAAAGTGTGGAGTAAAAAACCCAAAAAGATAGAAAGATACCACTGTGCTATCTTTCATCCATATCCTCATTAGAAGCATGCATTATAGAGAAGCCCCAATCAAAATTTGGACATGATAAGGGAGCAACATCCCAACTCAAACTCGGGCCCTCAGTAGCAACATCTAAAGTGCTAGCAAAAAAACCAGTGGATGATGGCACGCCCCAAACACATGGTTTAGGGACATCTAGATGCAGAAGCCAAGTACTTTCTACTGAGACATGGTGACCAAGACTAGGATCTTTGAAAGCCAAGAATGATAGGCACCAGGTTCACTAATAGAATGAATTGGAGTAGCCAAAGATGTCTTCACTTGGGTAGCTTTTTCTCGAGCATTAGAAATTGGAATCCCCAAAATGTCAATCAAAGAAAAATAAACTTTTTTCACCTCCCTAGTCAACTAGTAACCCAGAGCATGTGCCCTAAATTACAAGGTGTTAGTTAGGAACCAAGTATTGTACTTCTCAAAGGTTTTCTATAGAACTTCAAAAGTCATCATGGCCTCATGATTCTTTAAAATATGCCACCAACTAGGGCATTACCAAACCACAAATCATATTTTTGCATTGCACATTTCAATTTATTATTAGCCCAAAATTCTGGTTGAACCACCTTGATGGAAGTAATTTCTAGTCTTGATGAAGATTGAAGAAGATCCATGGCATTGGATAGAAAAATGGAAACCAAAGTTGAAGGGAATAAAACATTCCTTGTAGATGAAGAAAAAAGATCATCCCCAATTATGGTTCGAATCGCATGCCAGATGTTATAGGAATGCATGATAAACATATTATCCAAAATTGCATCTTCAAGAGGGTGAGAAATTGCATCTTCATCCAATGCCAGATGAAGCTTGATTTTAAATTTTTTTGGCAATATGCTACGATGGAACTGATGACAAGAATGACATTTCATGCATGCTTCTTGAAGAGATGACATTTTGAAAGCAATTTGAATGGTAAACACAACAAGCTGGATAAATGAACTGAATCGAAGTCCATTATGCACATTTAACTAAATCCCTCAACATACACACATAGGAAGTGGAGTACCTTAATCTTGCACATGGGAGCTTGATTTATGAAAGCATCAATAAATGTGCAATGCCTAATTTGGATAATGCTCAGTGACCATCGAATGATGTTAGAATTTTCACTATAGCATACTCAGAACATATGACATTTTGGCTTGCTTGGCAACATCTACAATTCAGGACAAATAGATCACACAAAACATGTAACCCGTTCGGCATCTGAAGTCACTAGATTGTATGACATCAACTATGACTTAGTACATATTGATCACTTGTTAGATAAAGCACACTCATCACTTGAAGTATCTTGGCTTCTGACTAGGCACTAGAGGTAACTCAACACCTATAAGAATTCTGTCTCAGCTCAGTAGCTATAGGATAACTCATGTATTATTCTAGTTTTCTTGACACATATAGCATACTAGTTTGCATGACACATGAAGCATACTAACACACTCAACACATATGGAATTCGGCACCTGAGGTCACTGGCTTGGTTGGCATCAACTATGACTTGGTGCATATTGATCACTTAGCACATGAATCATGCTCGAGACTTGAAGCAACTTGGCACCTATA
This sequence comes from Cupressus sempervirens, assembly GCA_028749045.1. NCBI lineage: Eukaryota > Viridiplantae > Streptophyta > Pinopsida > Cupressales > Cupressaceae > Cupressus > Cupressus sempervirens. Next base: position 400,448,882 of record CM053784.1, on the reverse strand, counting down.
AGAATTCTAGCTCAGCATCAGAAGTAACTTGGCACCTATATTAATTTTGGTTGGGCACATACATTATACACGGCACATGAAGTATGCTAGCTTGCTCAGCACATGTCATATGGCATTCAGCACCTAAGGTCATCGGCTTAGTAGGCATCAACTATGACTCAGCACATATTGATCACTCGACAGATGAAACATGCTCAGTACCTAAAGCAACTTTGCACATATAAGAATTCTAGTTTGGTACTTAGCACATGAAGTATGCTAGCTTGTTAGCATATTTATCATATTGGCTTGCTCAGCATATGAAGTGACTCACCACATATGTAATACTTGACACATGAGACACGTTCGGCACCTAAATTCACTCGGTACTATTAAGAGAAATATCTCAGCATAAACAATATACTCTGCTTCTATAGGTCAGTGACCATTATATTCTACAAATCTTTATAATGAATATTAAAAATAAATTATTAGTTTATTTTATAATTTTTATATCAATATAGTTTAATATATTTTATATTTTAATTATACTTTTATTCTATAATACTATTAATAATATTTAAATTTAATTATACTTTCACTCTATACTACATCTAGTTAATTTATGGAAAATATTTTAATGTACATGAAGAAAAGTACACTTTGTGAAAAGAATAAATCCTATCATATTAATTATAATTAAATACATATACGTTAGTACTATAAATTTCTTGAATACAAGAGGGGTTATAGAAAGGTAGGCAAGGAATGTGATCAAAAATTGTGATTTTGCTCTTGAAAGAAGCAACGAAGGTAGAGGTTTAAATTCTACTCATGATAGCACAACAAAGATAAATATTACTATTTGCAATGTCAACTTTGATACAAAAATCAATTCTCTAGAAGTATACAAATAGATGACATTCACTAAGGAAGTTCACAAATTTGAGGTTAGTTATTTTAGCCTTGACATGTGACTTCAAATTGTGTCTAAGACATGACAATAGGTTTTTCATTGTAATCTATAATCATATATTATTATGTATTCAAGATTATAACATGCTTATTCTTGTTTAATTATATTTTCTACTCTTTTAAGACTATTCAAAATGTTTAACATTTCAAGTTAGGGTGGGAAGATGATCCACATTTTCTATTTCCATTGAAATGTGTTGAATCTAATGAAACAAGAAATGATTTAAGAAATTTAAGACTTTTTATAAATCAATTGGTAAATAATAACTTTTTAAATATGAAATAGAAAGTTATTTTTGCATTTTGAAGGGGATTTGACATGCGATTTTACAATTTGAGACACCTTGGAGGAGATTAATGGAATTTAAGGGGAGTTTATTATTGTTTTTTGAGAGTAATTACTTAAGGGAGGGGAATTTTTTGTTCTTTTGTAATAGTTGAGGGGGCTTAAATTATTTTTGAGATAATTTGTCATCAACTAGTATCTTTTTGAGTTCATTAACAATTTGTGTATTTTGGATTTTATCATCAATTGTTGTCTTATTCAGTTTACCATTAGTTGGTGTATTTTTTGATTTATTATTGAGTAGAATAGCTATTTTTTGTGTACCAAGAAACCTAGTGGCCAAATGGCCTTCTTAGATTGGGTTCTCATAATGGGGCTTAAGCTCTATGCATTATGATCTAATTTGAAAGTAAAAAGAATATATGAGTTATAGTCATTTATACTTATAAATAAAAAATAAGTAAAATTCATTAGACTATATTAATATGATAATAAAAACCTTGGATCATTCATTTAGTCATTTTTTTGGGTGAGTACTTATTAGTGACCAATTATTTAGTGATTTATTTGATCATTTATTTAGTCACTTATCTTTGTCTAACCTTGTGATTTTACTTGATGACCAAACTAGTCATTTATTTAGTCACTTATAAATTACAAAATATTTCTATAATTTGATCACTTTTAGTCACATGACTAATTTTTTTAGTCTGGTGACTAAATATTTTGGTCACATGGTCATTTATTTGCCAAGATTCTACTAGTGAGTTATGGTGATGGTTAAGGTTAGGCTTAGAGTTATGATTACGGTTAGGGTTAGGGTTAGGGTTATAGTAGGGTTAGGGTTAGGGTTTGATTCAGGTTTAAGGTTAGATTTAAGGTTAGGGATAGCATTTGAGTTAGGATTAAAGTTAGGGTTAGGATTAGGGCTAGAGTCCAATTATGGTAGAGTTATATTTAGGGTTACAGTTAGGGGTAGGGGTTAGGGTTAGGGGTAGGTTTAGGGGTAGGGGTAGAGAAAGGGTTTGAGTTAGGGTTTGAAATAGAGTTGGAGTTATCATTAGAGTTAATTTTTTAATTTTAATTTTTTTAATTTTATTTTTGAGATATTGCAATGTAAAATGTTATAGTCAAACATAGGCATATGGTTAGGGTCAGAGTTACTATTATAGTTAATGTTAAGCTTAGGGATAGAATTAAGGTTAGGGTTGGAGTTAGGGTTAGGGTTTGAGTTATGGTTAAGGTGTGGGTTAGAGTTATGGTTATGGTTATGGTTATGGTTATGGTTATGGTTATGGTTATGGTTATGGTTATGGTTATGGTTATGGTTATGGCTATGGTTATTGTTAAGGTTAGGGTTAGATTTATGGTCATGGTAAAGCTTAGGGTTAGGGTTAGGGTTTGAGTCATGGTTAAGGTTGGAGTTAGTGGTGCACGAGCACCTAGGTTAGGTCCAAGATGAAAAATAAGGGTCTAGGAGCCTGGATGGGACATAGACCTAGTAGGTAGGAATAAGGAACCATGAGTGAGTCATGATTTTGTGTGGGAAGCAAGTAGTTCTTTAGAAGTTGCATTTGTTGTCAATCAGGTGAAAAGTGCAAAAAGTTGTTTTAGAGGGCCAAATTAGCAAGTTATATTGGGAAGACATGAAAATAGTCAAAATAGGGCTTATATTTCCATTGTGCATGTTTTTGAGACATTTGGTATGGTTTTACCAAGTCAAAAGTGCTAAAATATTAAAATTGTCAATTTTGCAAAAATTACATTTTGAGAATTTTGCAAAAGTGCAACTTTTCTTGAAAATTGAAAGATTGGTTAAATTGGTTATTGGGAGGTTACCAATGCTATGTATTTGGTTGAGTTAGGTGGTAAATTTGTATATGAGACCCTCTAAAGCATTTTGTATGGTTCAAAAGTTTGGCATTGTACGACATCTTGTAGTAGATTAGCAAATGCATAACAATTGGAATGTAAACTTGTGTTTTTTATTGCTATTTGATTGGAGTACAAAATTTTGGTTGACAGATAGTCTCTATTGTCATTTTTTATAAAATTTTATTTTTGGATAGGAGTTTCATTCAATCCATCTTGTGTGAGCAATAAATGTTTTTGTAATTAGGTTGCTTATTGGCTTATCTTGGGCAATTTGAACAAAAACATGTCTACTAGCATTCCCATGGTTGAAAACTCATGAGACCCTAAGGAATTTTAGTAGAAATCCTATAGGATATGTGGAGGACAGCATGGGATCAAAACTGAAGGGCCAAGCCAATTCCTTGGAAGCCCTAGGCAAAACTAGAGGGCATTCAGTGAGAAATTGAGCCAAGAAGTAAGTGAATCTTGAAAGATAGTACTATTTGAGTTGAATGGGTGTTAGAATCTGATAAGATATTTAGAGGATCCACTACATGTGGAAGTGAAAGACTCAAAGATCCTTGGGAAGGTAGCAGGAGTGATTTATTTGTTGACTGGTCTAGAAGACCATTAAACCCTAGTAAACCCTTAAAATAGGGTTAGGGCATCCAATAGGAGTTAGAAGTTTGAGACCTTAGGAATCTCAAGAATCTTGAAAAATGGTATAAGGAATTAAAGTTCTTTGGGAGACTTCTTAAAGGAATTTTTTCATAAAATTCATTTTAGTCAGTTTGGAGGATTAATTGAGGGCTAATAGTCCTAATAGGAGATTGTGAAGAGTTCTAAGAGATCGTATTGAAACCTAGTGAATGAAGTGTGTAAAATGGATGTAAAGGAATCCAAAACACCCTCAAGAAAGTCTCCATCCCTTGCAAGAATATATTAAACAATTAGGAGGCCAAAATGAAGTGCCAAGTTCATGAGAAAGCCTTGAAAGATAGATTAGGCTATGGAAAAAGTTGTTCCTAGTGAAGTAGGGATATCTAGAAGGGTTTATCTATCAACTAAATTACCCTATACTATTCCTATAAAATTGGTTTTAGAGAAATTTTACTTTGGGAATATAAGTGCATGTCTAGTAGTGAAGGAGAAACCTCCATAGGATCTACCATGGTGACAAATGTAGAGTTGGCTAAGAAGGTTCAAGAACAAGATGATGAGATGTAGAGTTGAAGGCTAAGATAACATCCTTGGAGACAAACCTTGAGAGAATAGCTCTCAAGATTGAAGCAGTGACTAACAAGGTCAATCAGTAGGAGGAAAACAACAAAAATAAGAAGTAGGTGTCTCATGAAGAAGAGACACCCACACTTGATCCTATCATAGTAGAGGAACCATTTCTCAAAGCCATAAAAGCATTGAATCATAAAGTATTGGAGGGAATGCCACTTTTTAGTTGAAAGTTGGATATAAATCATGTCCTAGAATGGTTGGAGGGTATGGAAAATTACTTTAAAAGTGAGAATGTGATAGAAGTCCAAAAAGTGAAAGTAGGAAAGGCAAGGATGAGAGAAGCAACTCTCACATTTTTGGAAGTTTATTCAAGATGAAAGGGAGAAAGAGGGTAAAAAGCACTATGCTAATTGGAAGAGTATGGTTAGAAAAATACTAAAATCTACTATCTAGAAGACTTTGAAGTTTAGATGCATACTAAGAGACATAACCTCAAGTAAGGAGAGAATGATGTGGCAAGATATACTGAAGAATTCCACAAGTTATGCCTTAGATTAAAGGTGCAAGAAACTAAAAGCATCAAGGTAGCAAGGTATGTCAATGTCCTCAGGTAGAATATCGAAGAGGAGATTTAGTTATGGATTCGTAGTATAGTACAAAAGTGTTATCAACTAGCCCTTAAGTTTTAAGAAAAGCTAAGAAGCAAGACTTTAGTAGTAGAAATTTGGGTAAAGGAAAGCAACAAAGTGGCCAAAGGGGGAACTTTGTTGGTGGAAGAGGACAAATAAATAGACCCCAAGGGGATAGTAAAAAAAATGAAGCAATTGGTTCAAGAAACCCAAGATGAGGTTTCAATAAAAGAGGTAGAGGTAGCAATAGTTTTAGGGGAAGAGGTAACAATTAAGGAAGGGGACCTTCATATTTTGCTATCATGAAATGCTATACCTAGAATTAATTTGGGCAACCATCTTATAGTTGTCCAGAGAAGAATTCCTCATTAGGGGAAATGAAGGTGATCTATGCATAAGAATATGTTGGTGCTAAGAAGGAAATAGATTTCTCATTAGATTCAAAAGAAGGAGAAACTTTGATGTTTAGGAGGATATTTATCAAAGAGCCCATGAAGGAGGAGCCAAGTCAAACAAGAGCCCTATTTAGAGTCAAATGCAAAGTACAAAACAAGGTATGTAAAGTAATCATTGAATCTAGCTCTACTAATAATATAGTGTTAGAAGAGGCAATAGATAAGTTAAAACTTAAGAATCTACCTTATAACAATCCTTATAGGGTCACATGGCTAAATAAGGGTTAGCATGTAGAGGTGAAAGAACAAGCATGGGTAGACTTTAATATTGGAAGATATAATGATAGAGTTATTTGTGATATATTGACCATGGATGCATGCCATCTCCTTTTAGGGAGGCTATGACAATATGAAAAAGATGTACAATATGATGGTAGGAAGAACACCTACAAGTTTAAGAAAGGGGAAGGATATTAAACTATTTAATCCTTGTTGGAAGGGGATAACATCACAAAGTTGGAACTTCATGGACTCATGGTGGGTTAGAAGGATTTCCTTAACACTATGAGAGAAGGAGAAAGTACAAGTTATGCTATCATTATCAAGACCCAAAATGCAAAGAGCACAATCAAATCATAGTTACCTGGGGAAGTGTAGGAATTGTTGAATCAATTTGAGGACATTATAGGTATTAGAGAGCACACATTTCCACCTAAGATAGCTACCAACAATCAAATACACTTCATCCCTAGAGAAGTCTTACCTAACAAAGAGACTTAAAAAATGACACCTAGCCAAGATGAGGAAATTGCCAATCAAGTGCAGGAATTGTTGGACCATGGCTTAATAAGGAAAGTTGTGAGTTCATGTGTAGTACTAATTAATTTGGTGCCAAAGAAGGGAGGTACTTGGAGGATGTATATGGATTCAAGAGAAATAAATCAAATAATATTAGGTGTAGATTTCCAATCCCAAGAATTGAAGACTTATTAGACTATTTGGGCAATGTAAAGCACTTCACTAAGATTGACTTAAAGAATGGGTATCATCAAATAAGTATTAAGGAGGGAGATGAGTGGATGAAATATTTTAAGACTAATGAAGGGTTATATGAGAGGTTAGTGATAGTCCTTTCTTTTTCAAATTCCCCCTCCACATTCATTAGGCTCATGAATGAAGTGTTTGTTGTAATTTACCTTGATGATATCTTAATTTTTAGTAGTACAAGGGAAGAACATTTACAACACCTAAGTTGAGTTTTGAAAAGGTTATTTGATACTCAACTCACCATCAACTTGGAAAAGTATGATTTCATGAAGGAGGAGTTCATCTTCATGGGCATTATCATCTCACAAGGGTAGCTCAATGTGTATTTTATCAAGGTGGAGGCCATACTTAGTTGGCCAACACTCAAATATGTATTAAAGGTAAGGAGTTTCCATGGATTACCCTAATTCTATAGGAAGTTAACTAAAAATTTTAGCCATATTTGTGTACCATTGCTAGAGACTATAAAAGGTTGTATTAGAGCTAAGCTTAAGTGGATTGATGAAGCTACTAGAAACTTTGAGTTAAAATACCAGATTGCCACCCAACCTATTTTGGTTATCCCTAGCTTTGAGAATTTATTCATAGTTGAATGTGATGCCAGTAACCTTGCTATTGGATATGTACTTAGCCAAGAGGGTAAGCCAATTTATTTTCATAGTGAAAAATTGAATGAAGCCAAGAGGAAGCATTCTTCTTATGACCTTGAGTTGCATGACTTGTTCCAAGTCTTGAGTGAATGGATGCATTACCTATTGCCTAAAGAATTTTTGGTCTTTTCTATTAACTAGGCCTTAAGCTTTCTCAATTCTCAAGAAAAGTTGAATGAAAAAAACATGAAGTGGGTGGAGTACATTCAAGCCTATACCTTCACAATTAAACATAAAAATGGCATTACAAATAGGGCTGCAAATGCATTGAGCCATAGGTTGCTAATTGTACAAGAAGCACATATTAGGAGTGTGGGAATTGAGAATTTTAAAGACATGTACCCTAATGATCCAAACATTACTCAACTTTATAATATTTTTATGGATTATTATAACCATTTTCATCATGAACACTCTCATTTTACTTTTCAGGAGGGCCTCTTGTTCGAGGGCAATCGACGTTGTGTGCCTAGGGGCTCTATCAGGGAAAACCCCATACAAGAGAAGCATAATGGTGCTTTGAATGGACATTTTGGCATTCATAAAATAATAGAATTGGTTCAAAGGTTCTATAACTAGCCTACTTTGAGAAAAGATGTGAAGAAGTATGTGGAATGTTGCATTGTTTGTCAGAAAGCTAAAGGAGTTACTATGAATGCAACGTTATACCAACAACTTCCCATTCCTCAAAGGACTTGGAAATGTCTGAGCATGGATTTTGTGGTGAGGCTACTTAAGACAAGGTAGTGTTTTGGTATCATCTATGTCATTGTAGATAGATTCAGAAAGATGGCTCATTTTATGCCTTGTAAGACAACATATGTTGCACATGTCATTGTTAATCTATTTTTCAAAAAGGTAGTGAGGATACATGGCTTGCCTCTTAGAATGGTGTCTAATAGGGATATTAAATATATAAGTAATTTTTTGGAAGACTATGTGGCATAAATTGGGCACTAATCCATCATTTGCATCTACCTATCATCTTCAAATGGATGGGTAGATAGAAGTGGTCAACAGAAGTTTGGGAAACCTCTTGAGGTGTTTGACCAAAAAGTATGATAAGTGTTGGGGCCACATAATTGAACAATAAGAATATGCTTATAATGACATTATAGAAAGATCCACTAGGAAGAGTCTCTTTGAAGTGGTCTATGGAGTGCATCCTAGAGGAATTCTTGTGCTCAAGGATATGAAAGCAGGTGTAGAGGTCAGTGGAGTGGCTAAGGACTTTTATCTTTCAATGAAAGAGGTTCATGACATGATCAAAAAAATCTTGGATCTAAATACAACAACCATGAAGCAACTGGAAAATTGCATGAAGAGAGATGTGCATTTTCAAGTTGGGGATTTTGTTATGACCCATCTCAGTAACAATAGACTCTCTAAAGTTGAATCACATAAAATTTAGATGAGGAAGGTGGGGCCATGCAAAATTTTGGCCAAGTATGGGGCAAATCCTTATTAAGTTAATCTACTAGAAGATATGGGGATCTCTAATACTTTCAATGTGGTGGACCTAGTAGCATACAAAGGTCTCATTCCATCTTTCACTCTAGTAGAGGATGTAGACCTATAGGACATTATAGCAACCCTACATAAGACATCTAACAATAAGTTGTAAGCTAAGAAGATTCTAAGTTATAGAGTAAAAAAGATGACTATAAACAAGAACTATATGAAGAATCTTGTAAAGTGGAAGGGAAAACTAGAGGGTGAGTCTACCTAGGTTGTAGAAGGTGATTTCAAGAAGAAGGGCATTGACCTTTCTCTCATTCCCTCTTAAAGTCCCAGAAGGAATTTTCAACACATTGGGGGAGTATGGTGTAGGGGCACCTTCATTAGGTCAAAGAAGACAAATAAAGATCTAAGATCCTGGATGGGATATAGACCTAGTACGTAGTAATAAGGAGTCATGAGTGAGTGATGAGTTTATGTGGGAAGCAAGTAGTTCTTTGGAAGTTGCATTCTTTTTCAATCAAGTAAAAATTGCAAAAAGTTGTTTTAGAGGGCCAAATTAGCAAGTTAGATTAGAGAGAAATGGGAATAGCCAAAATAGGGCTTATATTTCCTCCATGAATGTTTTGGAGACATATGATATCATTTTTCCAAGTCAAAAGTGCTAAAATCCAAAAATTACATTTTGGCAATTTTGCAAAAAATGCAAGATTGGTTAAATTGGTTATTGGGAGGTTACCAACTCTTGAGATTCAGTTGAGTTGGGTGGTAAATTGGTATATGAGACCTTTGAATCATTTTTCATGGTTCATAAGTTTGGCATTGTATGACATCCTATAGCAGATCAATAGATGCATAATAGTTGGAATGAAAACTTGAGTTTTTGATTGCTATGTGATTGGAGTACAAAATTTTGGTTGCTAGATAATTTCTATTATGTTTTCTTAACTTTTTGTTTTGGGTAGGATTTTCCATCTTGTGTGAATAATAAATTTTTTTATAATCAAGCTTCTTGTTGGCTTGTCTTGGGCAATCTAAACAAAAAGATGTCTACTAGCATTCCCCATGGTTGAAACCTCATGAAAACCTAAGGAATGCTAGTAGACATCCTATAGGATATGTGGAAGGAAGCATGAGATTAGAACTGAAGGGCTTAGCTAATTCCTTAGAATCCCTAGGCAAAAATAGAGGGTATTTGGTTAGAAGTTGAGCCAAGGAGTAAGTGAATCTTGCAAGGGCAGTACTGTTTGAGTTGAATTGGTGTTAGAATCTAACAAGGCATTAAGTAGAGCCACTACATGTGGAAGGGAAATTCTTAAAGCTCCTTTGGAAGGTAGAAAGATGTATTTTATTGTTGACTAGTCTAGAAGACAATTAAACCCTAGTATACCCTTAAAAATAGGGTTAGGGCATCCAATAGGAGTTGGAAGTTTGAGATCTTAGGAATCTCAAGGATCTTGAAAAAGGGTATTAGTAATTGAATTTTTTTTGGATACTTATTAAAAGAAGTTTTACACAAAATCCATTTTAGATAGTTTAGAGAGCTAATTGAGGGCTAAAAGTCCAAATAAGAGACTGTGAAGAATTCTAAGAGATTGTATTCAAACCTAGTGGATGTGTAAGGCACCTTCCCTAGTACCATGTTATAAACCCTAAACAACATGAATATGGTCATAACTAGGAAACATAAGGGGGTGAGATTTCATGTCTTTGTCTCTCATGCATGCTATGTGAATTATAGACTATTATCATACACCTTATGATAAAATGATGATAAGTAGGTTCTGGGATTTAGGTATGTCATGATTGTCATCCTTCATATTAATATTGGACTTGAGATCTTATTAAGACTAATATACATTGTAGTCATTATTTTCATAAGTATTGTATTCAAAATTTTATCAGGTTGGTAAGCTAAGACCCTATGGAATAAAGACTCGAGATGTTATAACTTAGAAAACTATGTTGATGGGTCCATAGTATGTTATGATCTATCAGGATAGTTGTTTTAGGTGGCCATTGTGACAAGATGAATTAACACCCACCCTTGTGAGTACTAATAATAATTATAGATAGAAATTGTGATTAATTTAGATAAAGGCCTACTTGATAGAGCTCGACATAATGTAAATATAACAAGTCAATTGTTGTACAATTAGTATTAAGTGGATAGGATATAGTGAATGATGATTAAGATAAAAATATAATATATTGACTAACATATATAATGGATTTACCTAATGACTAATTTCAAACCTATGCAGACATGATTATGAAAATATCTTGATTATCTAGCATTAGTGATTTTAGAGACATATGCCTTATCATGTAATATCTCATATTATAACGAGATAGTATTAATAATAAAACTATTATTAATTGAATCAAGTATACTAGTTGTGATGATTACATTTTGGTGGTTTTGATCTAAGGTATTTAATCAGAACTAATTTTTATATTGGTTGATTTAGCTATATAGATTCAACATTTCATCATTATGATAGGAAATAGATTATGATGTGATGTGAAATGTTAAATTTATTATGATGATTTATGATTAAATATGATGTGCAAATTTTGATATTTTAACATTTTGAATGTCTTCTTTGAATAAGTAAAGGAATTCCATTGAATTATGTTAATATGGATACATAAAATTTAAATTCATATGCACTTTATATGACCTCCTTAGACTACTAATGCTTGAGTTTAGTGTGCAGGAAGTGGAACCATGGAAATCTTTGGGGAAACAAGGTCCAAACCTATGTGAACATGGTTTAGCCAAGGTGAATCTTTGGAAGATTCAAAAGCCTCACTTTGATGTATTTTATTTTGAAAATGTAAGCTTATGTGTTAAATTTTTAATCTCAAAGATGCATTAGGGACATGTCGTGATGATGTGAAATGTACTTTTATATTTCACTTGACACTTGTGGATTTTGTGTGTTAATGACATGTCATCTAGGGTTTGGTCATGTTTTTTGATTACCCTAAACTAATTACCTTGTTAATGATTAAGTAAACCCACTTAACAAGGGATAGGATGGGTCACAATCAAAGGAAATTTGAATTTAGACTTGACTAGGGTTTTGAGGGGTCATTAGGTGGTCCCAAAGTGTCTTATATGTGAAAATGAGCTACACATATCATAGTATTGTAAGAATTTTTCTTAGGAAAAAAATTTACCCAAGACCAAGAAGCACAATAACTGGCACAAAAGACCAATAGTGTGTGATCAGAATAACAATATAATATTCAATTCATTGTATAGTACACTAGAGGTGCCTATATATAAAGGCCTCTATGGTGCATCTAGAATTCCTAGGAGTTAGCTACATGATAAGTCTTACAACTAGGAACATGTCCACTAGGTGTGGGTTATCCTCCATTAAGCATAAGAATTAGTGTGATGATGAGAGGATAAGCTTGCAAAGGTTTAGCATGTACAACTATGTTGTAGACACCATGTGCTAAAATAATAGTGTGAACAACTATGTTGTCTACATGATGACTTAGTTGTTTATGCTAACTCTAGTATTGTAGACACCATGTGCTAAATTATATTTTCTTACTCCTATGTTGTCAACATGACAACTCATATGAGTATGCAAACTCCTAGGTGTCTGACCTAAGAAATAATAAAATAATGGATTTATCCTGATTAAACTTAAGTAAAGTGTAAATAATAATTATTTACAATAACACCCCACCTTAAGTGCAACTTAGGGGAATGCACTTAAGCTCACAAAAGCTAAGATTAAATTCATAATGGGTCTTGGCTACTAGGCCATGCTAGGTACCCAAGTACAATGCAATGCATGAAATCTCTTTGTAAACAGAGAAAGAGGGAAAACCTCATGAGAAAAACCTCCACCAAAAAGAGAGATATTTACAATAGAGAAGAGAAGGATCATGTGACCCCCCTAGTAAAAAATCCCTCACCCCCAAGAGATCTTGTGAATGAATACACTTGACCACTGTGAAGGGCTTGGTGAAGATGTTGGCTACCTACTACTCAGTAGGACAATACTACAAAGTGATGACCTACTCATGGATCAACTCTCTGATTTAGTGCATATGAACCTCAATATGTTTTGTCTACTGATGCTGAATTGGATATTTTGAGATTTCAATAGCACTCTAGTTATCATAATGGATGAGTGTGTGTTAGGGTAGATCAAATCCAAACTCCTTCAGAATCTATTGTAGCCAAATAGCCTCTATCACTACATTCATAGCTCCTTGATACTCAACCTTAGTTGATGAGAGATCAATGGTGTTTTTCTTTTTACTTTGCAGACAAATGGGGTTGGAGCCAAGATGAAACACATATCCTGAAGTAGACTTGTGAGAATCAAGGTCCCCTACATAATCTAAGTCTGTATATCCCACTAATAGAAATCCTATACTACTTGCATAGTGTATCCCATGTGGATGTGTACCCTTGATGTAGTGTAGGATCCATTTGGTTGTCTTACAATGAAATTCATGTGGCTCTTTAATGAAGTGAGAGACCATGCTAACTACAAATGAAATATCAAGGCATGTATGTGTTAAGTAGATGAGGATTTCCACCAACTATCGATATAGAATCACATCAACAAGTGGAGAGAAGCACTTTGTTTCTAACTTAACACCTAAACGGAATAGGGTGGATGCAACCTTGCACTCACTCATGTGAAACCAAGCTAGAAGATCAAGAGTATGCTTGGATTGTGATGGTGTTATCCCTAATGAAGACTAATTTATCTCTATACTAAGGAAATAGTGTAATAGTCCCAAGTCTATCATCAAAAACCTATCCTATAAAGTAGCCTTAACATTGTTTATGATGGATGTAGTACTTCCCATAATGATAAAGTCATCCACATAAAGTATAAGGAGAAAATGTGAATCATCCCTCTAATGAATGTAAACATTCAAGTTGGAATGACATCTGGTGAAGCCTTTGGAGAGAAGGAATCCATCTTGGCATACCAAGCTCTGGGAGCTTGTTTGAGTCCATAGATAGACGTCATTAATTTGCAAACCAAGGTAGCATCTTGTATGAATCCATGTGGCTACCCCATAAATATCTCCTCATATAGATCACCATTCAAAAATGTGCTCTTTACATCCATCTCAAGAACAACCCATCTCTAAGCTGTTGCAATAGCTATTGTCAAATGAATGGAATTCATCTTTGCCACTGGTGCAAAGGTCTTAGTGTAATCAATGCCTGGTAATTGAGAAAAACCTTTTGCAATGAGTTGAGCCTTATGTTTATCCACATTTCCATCTACTAAATTTTTTTTCTAATATATCCACTTATAGTGAACCAATTTTCTTCCCTTAGGAAGAGAGACTAAATCCCATGTATCATTTCTTATTAGAAAGTTATACTCTTCCTCCATTGCTCTATGCCATTATAGAATACCTGATGCTTCTTTGAATGACTATGGATATGAAGCAATTAAAATATAATCATGTAGGAGTGAATTGTTTTGTGATCTTGTCCTCCTTGTATCAGAAGGATTCACTGCCAATGGCCCTATGGCATACAATGTCTAGTTGGCCCATCTAGGTCTAGTGGAAGAAGATGTAGTGGGAGTATCCTCAACTTTAGCTATTTGATGCATTTGTTTTGCTTGGGGAATTACATTATCCAAGTCACTTTTTTCACTATCACTCTCTTCAATGAAGGAGGAAGAGGGAGGAGTTGAAGAAGAGAAGCTTGGACAACTTTCTTCAAAATGAACACTCCTCTCATAGAATATATCTTGTGTCTTCTGATCCATTAACTTATAGGATTTGTATGAGTCTGCATATCCAACAAAAATGCAAGGTTTACTTTGAGCTTCTAATGCCTTACATTTTTGTGGAGGTATTCTTGTTCATGTTGGACAACCAAAGAATCTAAAGTGTTTAACTATAGGTTTCCTACTAGTCCATGCTTCAAAATGAGTTACACCATCTAGAGCTTTGTGAGGACTCCTATTTTGAATATAGTTAGCACAATTCATTGCTTCTACCCAAAAGATTTGATCAAGAGACCTATTTAGGTGCATGCAATTGGTCATCTCTTTGAGAGTTCCATTTTTCCTTTCAGCAACACCATTTTGTTATGGTGTATATGGTAGTGAATGCTGAAGATCAATACCCTCTTGAGTACAAAATTCCATTAGTCTTGTGTTCACATACTCCCTCCATTATCTATTTGAAGAAATTTGATGAATTTCCTTGATTTCTTTTCCACTTGAGCCTTGAAGCTGAGAAAATTTTCATACACTTAACTCTCGTGATCCATGAAGAAAACCCAAGTAAAGTGAGAGTACTCATCTATGAGGGTGAGTGCATAGTGAGACTTGCCAAATCATGGCACTAGAAATGGTCTCGCCATATCACTATGAACCAATTCAAGAACACATTGTGCCCTCCAAGACTTTCCCTTTTCATACAACTTTTTGGATGTTTTCCAAGTGAGCAACTTGAACAAACACCTTCTAAAAACTAATTTTGAGGTAGACCATTGACCATATTCTTGCTGCTAACTTACTAAAGATATTTGTAGTTGAGATGTCCAAATCTCTCATGCCACAATTTGCTTTTGCATTTGAATGTAATAACAAGGCTTGTGCATTTGATGTAGACACAAAGGAGGAGAAAGTGTAAACCCTTGAATCATGATTGGCTTCACCAATTGAAATCATTGAGTTATCCTTCATGCTTTTCACTACCACTAAATCTGGAAGAAATTCCACTTTATTTCCACCTCCATAGTGATTCATTTGGTACATTGAAAGAAGATTAGAGGTAAGGTTAGGAACATATAGAACATCCTTGAACATTCCATTATTAATCTCCACTTCACCTTTACCATCAACTTCCACCTTTGTGTCATCATACAAAGATGTGTGGTACCTCACAAAGTTTCATAGAACAAAAATCTCACTTTGACACACCCATATGATGTGTGTCACCTGAATCAATGATCCATTCTCCCTAACTAATAGTTTTTTTTACTAAAGCATGCCCTTTGCCCTTAGAATCTGAGGATGCATTTCCTTTCTCCTTATAAGCATTAGGTAGTAGAACATTGTGTTTCTTCATGATGTTCTTCAAATCATCAATCTCCTTATGATAACACTGATATTCTTTATGACCCATCTTTTTACAATAAGCATATGCTTTTGTCTCCTAATTAGAGTCCCTCTTCTTGTTTGTATTCGAGGAATACTTGCCTTGTTGATTTGATATTGGTGTTTTCATTTTTGTATCTTCTTGTTTTTTGTTTTTCCACCTCTTCTTCTTTCCCTTTACTTTTTTTGAACTTTGACCAGCTAAATTTTGAGAACCCTCATTATTAGCCACCAATGCCTTAGACTTAGATGACTTGAGAATTGCCATTGATTGTAACTTCTTTTCTTCATTGTCCAATAGTTATGCATAACCATCAAAAGTGACTTTCTGATTGGTAGCCCCTAATGTATTCTTTGTGTTGTTGTAAGAAGAAACAAATGTGGAGTACTCAGATGGCAGTTTATTATGAATGAGATCGATTAACTTGTCATCTTTAATAGGACTACCACAATCATCAAGCTTCTTTCTTAATTCATTCACCTTAATGATGAAATCCTATATAGAATCAAATGCCTTAGGATATAGGGAGAAAAGCTGATCTTCAAATTTATAAACATCCTCTTTAGTCACTTTACCATATAGGTTTTTGAGGGCATCTTGTGCTTCCTTTGATGTCTTATACTTCTAGATCTAGTAAAAGATCTTATCTTCAACCCCCAACATAATATCACCTAGAGCTTTCCTATCTGTTGTTTCCCAAGAATTAATATCACTTTTAGATACCCGATCACTTGTTGGTTTAGGAAGGGTACCATCTGCAAATTGAGAAACTTCATTATGCATTAATTAATACCACATTTTAATAGACCATGTAACATAGTTATGTTGTGTTAATTTTGGAAACATAAGATTTCCATGATGCAAGCAATGAAAGATAACAATAGGAAAAGAGGAACACAACACCAAGAGACACCCCCCCTTTTCACTCAATCAAGAAACCCCCCGAAATGAAAGATTTTGGCACTTTATGCTTAGTGCATTTACAATAGCCACTTGCCAATTTTGGCCTTAGTGGTCTTCTGATTTGTTTTTTACAACCTTCTTTTAGATTTCAAAACTAGAACTATATAATATATCTCATATCTACAATAATTCTAAAGTTATATCAAAGCATTACAATGAAAAAAGTGACCTAATTCTGAAAGTGATATTTTTGTCCACACAAACCGATTATCTTATTGTAGATCAGCAAAGTAGATGAAAAATAACACACTTTCAAAAAATATGGAACCTATTTTCAAGTCCAAATGAGCCCGTATGGAGCATTTGAAGTTGTGAAATGTAGGATTGGACCGGTGTAGTCACCAAAAACTACAATTTCTGACAAATCTATGCACCGAAATAAGAAAATAACTATACCACTAAAAACTTTGAGAAATTCTACCCAAAATCAAAAAATATTGCACCTGATTTGGAGCCTAGATGACTAAGATATGGCCTCCCAAAGATAGACTATCAAATAAAAAATGAATCTGGAGAGTGGTTTGATTGGCAAATAGCGAGGTTAAATTTGACATCGAAACAACCATCTCAATAGTTCTAATTTTTTTGGAAATGACACTCAAACAACCTTCAATTTTAACCTAGAAAAAATGATGACATCAACAGAAATGGGTCCTTAGATTATGTCACTATTGATGTGTCTTGTATGGACTACACAAACTATACAAAAAAATGATGTGGTAGGGTATGGATATGATTTGTCACTACCTACATTTCTTCCTACATGGTAGTATGACACTGACTGGGATTGAATAGTTGATGCCACATATATGAGGGTGATTTTTTTGCAAGTGCATGGTTGAGAGAGAGCCACATGTCATGGCTAGATTTGTTGATGTAGCCGATAGCTACTTTCCACAATTGCTTTGGCTAGTGGGTTGCACTAGTGGTCAATGTTTTAAATGTGGCCAAAGTGATTTTACTATCACCAGAGTAGGAATTGACAAGAATGGAACTATTGGGGGCTAGAAGTTACAAAGCTGGTAGGAGGGGTTATAAATGTTGGTGTCAGGGGTTGTAGTCAATAGTCCCACATGCACTATGGGGATAACCCTCCAGTTGTATAAAATAAAAAACCTACAACACTAAAATAAAAGCAAAGTTGTCGTGCAATTATATGAAGCTAGAATTTGGTTGCTGCTCACCAGATTGTGCAGTGTGCTGATCGAAATGGTATGTTGCTCATTAATATAATAAATGGAATATTTGTTGGATCATAATGGAATATTCTACATAGGGTTGGTATTTCTCTACCTGGTTCCTACAAAAAAAAAAAATCTCTGTAGGCCCTACTAGCTGAATTTTTTTCTAAAAAATACAAAAATAATTGCAAAGAAAAAATTAATTACAAATCTAATAGATCATGCTAGATTTTCAAATTAGGGCCTTCGAGTGCTGGTTTGCAAAAAAAATTGCCTCAAATTTAACTATGGCCCAACATAGGAAAATTTATAGTCAATTTTCACCGAAATGACACTGTGAATGTAATGATGAGGTTTGCTTTGGCTCTAGATGCTCCCAAAATCTGTGGATTCTTTGGATCTAAGTCAAGGTTTCCTTAGAGAGGTGAAGCAAGATCATTCTCCAATGGCTATGAAATGATGCCTCTATGGCTCTGATACCATATAAAAAATTTCCTTAGGGAAAAATTCATCCAAGACCAAGAAGCACAATAACTAGCACAAAAGACCAACAGAGTATGATCAAAATAACAATATGATATTCAATTCATTGCATAGTACACTAGAGGTTCTTGTATATAAAGGCCTCTATGATGGATCTACAATGCTTAGGAGTTAGCTACATGATAAGTCTTACAACCAAGCACATGTCTACTAGGTGTGGGTTATCCTCCATTAAGCATAGGAATTAGTGTGATGATGAGAGGATAAGCCTCCAAAGGTGTAGCATGTACAATTATGTTTTAGACACCAAGTGCTAAAATAATAGTGCAAATAGCTATGCTATCTACATGATGACTCACTTGTTTATGCAAACTCCAGTGTTGTAGACACCATGTGCTAAATTGGAGTTTCTTACTCCTGTGTTTTCAGCATGACAACTCATATGAGTACACAAAATCTTAGGTGTCTAACCTAAGAAATAATAAAATAATGCATTTATCCTAAGTAAACCAAAGTAAAGTGCAAATAATAATTATTTACACTAACAAGTATAACATGTTAAGGACCTAATTTTGACCATGGTAGTGCCTAGATAGCCTAGGGGGGCCCTTTACCAATGCTTTCTTCCATCAATTCAAAAATGGAGTTGTTACATGAGCTCTTTCCCGTGTTTCCACTAAGTCAAAAATAGAAAACTTAGGGGGAGATAAGTTTGTAAGAGGAAGTGGCTTGGTGTTTTTGCTAAAATAGTTAGTGGGAAGACCTTTTTAGAGAGTCTTGGACAAACTAGTAGGGTGTTCACCCACTGTCTAAGTTGAGAGACAATTAGGATTTTGAGAGGGGATGCTAAGGATAAGGAAGCTCTTCATCAACTATTATTGCCTTTATCTTGGACCAAAGTTGGTGCTCAAACCATGACCATTCTTTGCAATTGTATAATGAAGTTGAAAGCATTTATTGTTGTGGATGCATGTATTGTTATTGTGAATCCTTGTATTATGTTTTGATGGTGTGGTTGTGATTTGGGGTTACATGTATTTTCATTGTTTTTCTTTCTTGATCTCTTTGTTTGGTTTTGGGATGTTGAATTTTCAATAGGTGTGAAGGCTTCACTCACCCTTTTGGAAAGGAATAGAAGTCTAGGGTGAAGGGCTTAGTTGGGTAATGTAAGGAGAAAAGAATAACTAGGGCCTAGGGCACACCCAACTATCTAAATCCACCCTACAAGAGTTAACACAGTGGAAAACACAACACAAATATAGCACCAAGGAGACAGCACAAGATATCTTTATTGATTCTTCAAGTAAACAACATACATGCCTAGTTGTAAGGCCTTCTGGGCTACAACTAAAACAAATTACAATCTTCAAATTCTCACTTCCAAGTGCATATCTTCTATTTGCAATCTCATCTCTAGCTTATGTCTACCTATCCCTCTCTTACTCCCTTACCTAAAACCTAACCTTATACTTCTTTAAATACTTGACAAAATGGCTTACAGAAGATTCTAGAACATGGAAAGGCCACAAGTTGGCTCTTTACAAATATTAGCTACCTAACAAAAATTAAATGCAAGCAAAGTTGCCTAAAGTGGAAATAGAAATAGACAACTCGGCAAATGAAAATTGGCACTCAGCATCCACACAAGCTTGGCATCCAAAGGAATCACTTGGCAACAACTATGAACTCAACACCCTCTAATGCTTGGTAACCAAAGGATTCACTCAGAATCCAAAGGAACTTGGTAGCAACTAGGAATGAGTCAGGATCCAAAGAGTTCACTCAGTAACCAAAGGAACTCAATAGTCACTGACGAAAAGAGAAAAAGTGCAGGATTGCAAGGAAACCTAGGATGCTCCTACATCAGATAACTAGGGTTGAAAGAAATGATTCTCTTGAATCATGCAAGTGTCAAAACCTGAACTAAATCCAACTCAAATTGAGAAATCCATATAGCATCTTCAATAGGTCTATTCCTCCACTTCACCAAATACTCATAGTAATCTTTTCCTCGTGTGCTCTTACAAATTCTTTGACTCAATATCTATTCAACTTCTTCAATCTATTTTTTTGGGTAATCATTAGGTACAAAAACTTCATCATCTAACTCATAATACTTGTATAAATCAACAACATTGAATATAGGAGATATATCCATGTCATCAGGTAACTCAACTTCATAAGCATTAACACTATCAAACTTCTTCAAGATCTTACAAGGTCTAGACTTCTTCATCTTTAGCTTATTGTATGTTCCAATTGGGAATCTTCCTTTCTTCAAATGAACCATCACATCATCACCAACTTCAAAATTATGATGTCTTCTAGACTTATCATCATTCTCTTTATAATTTTGATTACTTTGTTCCAACTTCAACTTCACTTCCTTATGTAAAAACTCCATGAATTCAACAAATACTTCCCCTATAGCACTTCTCTTGCCTTCACCAAAAATATCCCTCAACTCTGATAGTCCTCTAGGCTATATTCTAGTAACAATCTCAAAAGGTGTCTTCCTTGTACTTTTATTCATAGAATTATTATATGCAAACTCAGCTTGTGCCAATATCATCTCCCAATTACTTGGCTCATCTCCAACTAAACATCTTATCAAATTACCCAAGCTTCTATTCACAACCTCTGATTGTCCATTAGTTTGTGGATGGAATAAAATTTTTCCAAAAATAACCAACAAACTTACTATCTCTGTCAAAAATAATACTTCTTGGCAATCCATGCAATCTCACAATCTCTTTAAAGAAAAGTTCAGCAACATGTTTGCATCTGATGTCTTCTTACATGGTATGAAATGAGCCATCTTAGAAAATCTATCCACTACAACAAATATGAAATCACACCCCTTCACTATCTTAGGTAATCCAAGAACAAAATCCATACTAATGTCACTCTAAGGTTTCTCAAGAATAGTAATAGATGTATACAAACCACTATTTTGACTTGCTCCTTTTGCAACTTGACAAACTCCACAACTCTTCACAAATTTTTGAACATCCTTATACGTTTGTGGCCAATAATACTTCTCTTTCAGAAAACTCAATATCTTATCAATTCCAAAATGTCTAGCCAATCCACCACTATACTTTTCCTTAATTAGATTCAGCCTCATAGAACTTCTAGGAACACACAATTGAATGCCTTTGAATAACATACTTTCTTGAATGAAATACTCATCATACTTATGTGATCTATCAGATTTGGTGCTCTACACTCTCTCCACACCTCAGAAAAATCAAGATCAACATCATACAACTCTTTCATTTCATCAAAACCAAGAACTTCAACCTTCATTTTAGTAAACAAAGAACGTCTTCTATTCAATGCATCAAAAAATATATTAGTAACTCCACTCTTATGCTTAATAATAGATGTGAAACTCTACAAATACTCAACCCACTTCATGTCTCTGATTCAATATATGTTGACTTCCCAAGTATTGCAAAGCTTTATGATTAGTATACAATACAAACTCCTTAGGAATCAAATAATGTTTCTATTGTAAAGCTTTATGATTAGTATACAACACAAACTTCTTCAATTCTTGAACAATAGCATAAAAATCTTGATCATACACAGAATACTTCCTTTTAGCATCATTCAACTTTTCACTAAAGAAAGCAACATGCTTACCTTCTTGACTTAATACAGCTCCTATTGTATTATCACTTGCATCACATTCAACTTGAAATACTTTGTTGAAATTAGGCAAAGCCAATATAGGTAATTCAACAACCTTTTGTTTCAAAGTCTCAAAACTCTTATCAGCTCCATGTGTCCACTTGAATTCCTTTTTATCTCCCCTCATTGTCTAAGTCATAGAATTACAAATAGAAATGAAATTCCTTATAAAATTCCTATAAAAACTAGCCAAACCATGAAATGATCTTACCTCACCCACATTCTCACGTGTAGGCCATTTTAGAATTGCTTTAATCTTCTTAGGATCCATCTTTAAATCATCAGCTGAAATCACAAATTTCAAATACACAATCTCCTCTTGCATAAAAGAACACTTTTTTAGATTAATCAACAATTTTTCCTCTTTCAACCTCTACAATACTTGTCTAATATGCTCAAGATGTTCTTCCTTAGTCTTACTGAATATCAGAATATTATCTAAATAAACAATCACAAACTTACCCAATAATCTCTTCAGAACTTCATTCATCAACCTCATGAAAGTACTATGTGCATTAGTCAAACCAAAAGGCATAACCAACTATTCATACAAACCATCTTTTTTCTTGAAAGTAATCTTCCATTCATCACCCTCTCTGATTCTAATCTAATGGTAGCTACTCTTCAAATAAATCTTGGTAAAATACTTTGCTCCACTCAAACAATCCATTATGTCATCCATCCTTGGCATAGGAAACCCATATTTCACTATTATCTTGCTAATAGCTTTGGAATTAGTATGCATTCTCCATTCTCCATTCTTTTTAGGTGCTAATACAGTAGGTACAACACATGGACTCAAAATTTCTCTGATCAAACCTTTTCGCAACAACTCATGCACTTGTCTATTAAGTTCTACTCTATAGGTGTCAATCTATATGGTGCTTTGTTCGACAAACTAGCTTTAGAAATGAAATCCATACAATGATTTATAATTCTCATTGGTGGTAAACCATCAGGAATATCATCAGCAATAATGTCTTTATACTCATTCAAAAATTCTATAATTTCTATTGGTACTTGGCTATCGCTATCTATTGTCACTCAATCATTACTAGCTTCTACTGCTTGGTCATTACTACCAACACTTAGTCCTCTAAGAACTATGGAAAAACAAACTTGGTTCTTCTTTACTTCCTTTTCAAATTGCTTTGCATTAACCATGCAAACTTTTATTGCAATATGACTAACCTCATCTGGAATTTCAATCAAAGGCAACAATGTTTGTTTCTTCCCATTTACCCAAAGAGTATATTGATTCAATTTTCCACCATGTACAACATATCTATCATATTGCCAAGGTCTACCCAAAAAAATATGACAACAATCCATGGGCATAATATCACACAAAACTTCATCAAAGTAATGTCCAATTTTGAACTTCATAAGGCATTGTTCACTTACCAATATCTTATGCTCATCTTTGATCCATGAAACATGATAAGGTTTGGGATGTTTTAGCCTCTGAGATTGTAACTTTGTAACCAAATATTCTAATGCCAAATTTGTGTAACTTCAAGTATCAGTGATTTCCTTGCAACATTTTCTAGCCATCTTACATTTGGTCTTGAAAAGACTTCTTCTAAGGACAGGTTCCTCACCACTTCCCTTATTACACAAGGTTCTTCTCACCATCAAATTTTCTCTAGCCTCAGGTCCACTTGGTGAACTTTCAATGTCTTCTTGAATCACAACATTTCTATTACCTTGCCCACTTTTAGAGGATCTACATTCAAATGATATGTGTCTCTCTTTACCACATCTGAAACAATTACCATAGAAACCACCTCTAGGATAAGAATTACCTCTTCCTCGATAAGATCTAGTACCTCCTCAGTATGAGCTACCACCTTTCCACTTGGTCTTGTCTTTTTCATCATTCTTCTATTTAGATTTTCCTTTATCCTACGCAAAACTTTCATATCTACCATCTTCACCATAAGTTCTACCTCTACCTCTCTAGAATCTACCACCTCTACTTCTTTGCTAAGATCTCCTTAGCTTTCAATGCATATTGGTATGCTTCTTCAACACTTTCCAACTTTACAAAAATTATTTCATCTTGAGTTCTAAATCTCAATCCATTTATGTACCTTGAAATTTTCTCAATATCATCATCCACATGTCCAGATCTATAGAATTCCTCAGTATACTCCTTCACACTCATGTCTCTTTGTTTCAAATTTTGCATCTTTCTCAACAAGCTAATTTGGTAATCAGTAGGAAGGAATTTGCTCTTTACCTTGTTCACCATCTTTGGCCAAGTTCTAATCTTCTTCTTTCCTCCCCTTTGTCTATCAGTTTGCAAATGTTCCCACCATAGTGGTGCATGACCTTTCAACCTAGTGACTATAATCTTCACCTTTCTATTATCAAGAGTGTTTTCATACTTAAAGAACTTCTCCATATCAAAGATCCAATCCAACATAGCATTGGTATACAATTTTTCATCATAAGGAACAACTTCTACAACAAGCTTTGGATTTTCCCTAGACAACACTCACAACAATCTTTCCTCATCTTGATCTACTTCAAGTTCTGGATTATGGTTTGGTGTTGCTACTTCATCATCACTTACATCATCAAGATGTGCTCCTTTCTTTTGGGTTGTCTCCATAGCATCTAATCTATCTATAATTTGTCTCAACTAATCCAATATGGGATTATCAACATTATTTCCTCTACCACAAACCATCTTTACAAATTAGGGTCCTATAAGATCATAACCCTTCACAAGATATAGGTCAAATCCATAGATCTTCAATCCTACAACCAAATTTGAATTAGGGTTCTACATGATCCAATCTCCACAAGGATGAACCTCATGCTTATTTACCACCTGATGCAAGGAGAAAAGAATAACCAGGGCCTAGGGCACACCCAACTATCTAAATCCATCCTACAAGAGTTAACACAATGGAAAACATAACACAAATATAACACCAAGGAGAGAGAAAAAGATATGTTTATTGATTCTTCAAGTAAACAACATACATGCCTCGTTGTAAGGCCTTCTAGGTTACAGACAAAACAAATTACAATCTTCAAATTCTCACTTCCAAGTGCATATCTTCTATTCGTAATCTTACCTCTAACTTCTGTCTATCTATCCCTCTCTTACTCCCTTACCTAAAACCTAACCTTAGACTTCCTTAAGTATTTTCCAAAATAGCTTATAGAAGATTCTAGAACATAGAAAGGTCACAAGTCAGCTCTTTACAAATATTAACTACCTAACAAAAATTAAATGCAAGCAGAGTCAGCCCAAACTGGAACTAGACACAGATAACTCAGCAAATAAAAACTGGCACTTGGCATCCTCCAATGCTCGACAACTAAAGGAAATCACTCAGCAACCAAAAGCACTTAGCAACCAAAGGATTCACTCAGCATCCAAAGAATACCCTCAGAAACCAAAGGAACTTGATAGCAACTAAGAATTATTTGGCATCCAAAGAGTTCACTTGACAACCAAAGGAACTTGACAGCAACTAAGAACTCGATAGTCACTAACAGAATGAGAAAAAGTGCAAAATCACAAGGAAACCTAGGATGCTCCTGCATCATTGGGCTTGAAATATAGTTGAGAACATTGGAGTATGGGCTCCATTGTATGCTATATTCATTCATATCTTCCTATGGGGGTGATAAAACAAAGATGGTATAGAAAGAAAGGTTATGGAGTATGGGCTTCAAGGAAGCTATAACTAATGGTATTATGTGAATAGGAGGTTGTGGAAGCCCTAAAAGGGCATGTAAATTGCTAATTTGTGAAATCCATGAAAGGGCTTGAAGATTGTTATTGTAGGTATGGTATGATATGGCAAGTCTCCTAATTGAAAGCACACCTTCACCCTATGTTCAAGGTTCCATTAGTGAACCATTGTGAAATACACTTGGGATGGGATTGTTCAAAGTGTTGTAATGTGATGTTTATGCATTTGTAAGATTGGAATGAAACCTAATTTGAATCTTGTTTCCCCAACTCAGTGGTTCACTTCTTAGAAGCTTAGGATGGGAGGTGAGCCTCCATGGTTCTTGTGTAAATGTTTTGCAAGTATTGTGCTTTTGGATCCAAGACAAAGCTAGGATGGACCCTTGGCTATGCTAAAGCAAAAAGTATTATTTCTTGATACAATGTGGTTGAAAGGATGAAATCCTCTACATGTCCTAGGTGTAATGTATTTGTAAAGACAAATGTCCATTGTTGTCCCTAGTATGAAAAGATCTATATTGTGTGAAGAATGGTTCCATGAATTAATTAAAGAAATTGTAGATATTACCATATGTATTTGTGTTGTAAGGTTTAATTCCTTGTATTAGATAAAATGTAATGAAAGATAGTTATGGTTGAATACATAATAGAGTTCCTTCCATAAGAAAATGTTGATTAGTATTTAGAATGAATATTCAAGTGTAGGATTTTACCCATTTTGGATTTATAAATCAATACGAAAAGATGCACCTCAAAATGGTTTATACAAAGAACTTTCATTTGCATGAATTTTGTGAGCAATCACATTTAAGTTCCAATGGTAATAGGAAGATGAATCAAGTAGTTCATTTACCCTATTCAATTGCATTTTAGAGTTGGATTTATTACCATCAAGGAATTCGAAAAAAAAAACTTCAATGATTTAAAATTCAACATGGAAAGGTGTAGACAATGGCAAATTTTTACAATATCTTAGTTGGAAAAAATATTATGTGGCCAATTAAATAATATAGTATGCACTTCTATAATAAATGTAAGTTGTAGAAGTATGTTCAACTCTATGTCTTTTGTATGGAGAACTGAAAAAGAACTCAACCACTATTATAGTCTAATATAATATTCAAAAGAATATTCCCTAGATCTCCTTGAAAGGAAAGGGACGTAATAATGTAGGGTTAGCTAGGCAAAATAAATCATAGCATGTAATTATCCACAACTCGATAGATTCATATAGCATTGCTTAACCCTACCCTTTACAAAAATATAACATATGTAAATATTTAAACAAACCTATTTACTCTCCTTGTCCCATCGACATGTACGCAACATGGAGGGAGAAACTTAAAAGAAATAAAAAGTAATTCAAGCTATTTCAATTTAAACAATGGTAATGATGTCCCTAAGAATTCGATCCATGCATTGGAGAGAGTCATTTCAAATAATAATAACAAATAAATATATAAAACATGATGCATGGACCAAAATTTGCAACAACAAAAAAAAAAGCAAGCCTTGCAAGCAAAATTTTTTGGAAGATGGGAAATCACGTGACTCCCCCACCCCTTCCCTAGGTGTCAAATAGGGCTGCCAAGAGACAAGGACCAGTCTACACTCCACCATTCATACATGGGGCAATAATAAGTCTCATAAAGTAAATGCTAGAAAATGGGGAATTTGGGTTTATAGGATGGGACATTTTCCCAGGAAATCATGCCTTGGGAAAGCATAGTGTTTAGCAAGTAGGTAAAAGTTGGGGGCATGTTATTATGTTAGTTAGTATAGTGGTTCGGATATAATATAAGTTAGTTCATATTAAATTAGTTATTAGATAAGAGTATGTACTTGGATACTAAGTAATTAAGTGAGTAGCATTTGGAGTAATGAAGATTGGTAGGTAGTTATTTTTATTTTTTATATAAGCAAATGAGATATTTAACAATATAGATAAATTAGTTAGTAAGTTATGTAATTAGTTACAATTTAGGGACATGTTAGTAGAACAACATTTAGAATAGTATGAAATTTAGTTGTGACATAACCTAGAAATTTTATTTTGAAATATATTTATGTTTAAAGAGCACTTTATGATCTAACCTTAGTTATTGATAATTTAAGTTCAATTTCAACAAAATAGTTTAATTTTAACTTAAATGAAATGTTCTAAGCTACTTAAGATAAAATAAATTATACATGTTCATTCACTTAAGAGTGTTTTTTTCTATTAAATGAAGTCGATGAAGTGAAGATTTTAATAATTAAAATTGGTGGAAAGTTTTAAAGTAGTATAGTTTTATTAAATGTTATAAAATTAATGGTGATTAGAAGAAGACTTTCTTGAGGGAAGGGTGGTAAAGTATTTTAATCGCATGTATAAGTTAACTTAGCTTGGTGGAGATTAAATGACTCCAAATATGATTTTGTTGGCACCTATCTATAATTGATTCGAGGTCAATGAAATATAATATTAGAAAGTATATGTGTTCTAGGAATTGTATTCTCTTATGTTATCTTTCAATAAGATTTTCATGCTTGGAAAATATTATAAGGAATTAAATCAATTTCAGAAAAAGCATAAATGTGAGACTTAAACTCTCCCTTATGAGAAGTGATTCCCATTTTAAGTTGGGATTTGTACACTTTCCCAATCAAAACTAGAGTCAATAATAGGCCCTAGTAAATAGTAAGGGGAGTCAATACCTTAACTTGTGCTAGGTTTATAAATTCTAATTTTTCCACCTTGGATACATAATCTTATTGTTCAGGTATCAAAAACTTGGGTTCGTCTTTAAAAGAATAATAAAAAAAATTTAAAAATAGTTGTCTTTTGATTTATAAATTTTGGGCATGATAGAATGAAGTGTGGAAAATGGATGGAAAGGAATCCAAAACACCCTAGGGAAAGCCTCTATCCCTTGCAAGAATGTTTTAACCAGTTAGGAGGACAAAATGAAGTGCTAAGTTCATGAGCAAGCCTTAAAAGATGGGTTAGGCTATGGGAAAAGTTGCTCTTAGTGAATTAGGGATACCTTTTTTAGTAAGAGATATCTAGATGGGTTTATCCATCAACTGCATTATCCTAGACTACTCCTATCAAATTGGTATCAGAGCAAGTAGATTTTGGGAATGGAAGTGCATGTTTGGTAGTGAAGGAGAAACCTCCACAAGATCTACCCTAGTGACAAATGTAGAGTTGGCTAAGGAGGTTCAAGAACATGATGACGAGAATGTAGAGTTGAAGGATAAGATAATTGTTACCAATTTTCATCACCATGCAAAAATTTGGTAGAAGGACTGACTAAGTCTCATTTTTATCTATGGTGGTGGCCATGGTTCATGTTCTTATTTTTAAATCATTAAATGTCATGCATGCATGACAGAGATACATAAATTATTAATCATGTTTCATCTCTTATATCCCTAAGTTTTTCTAACCCTGATATTCAAATGTTTTATTTCTTATGCCTTAAGCCTTGTTAAAGTTTTAAGTTGCAATGAAACGAAAAACTTTGTTCGCATAGTCACAAGTGGTTGTGGCTTAAACCCCAAAATAGTGGTGATGGTGTGACATAGTCATTAGGAAATTAATTTCATGTTCGCATGGTTGCAAAGAGTCAAGCTAACTAGGGATTAAATATAGCAATGTTGCAAAAGCTTTGTTCACGCGATTGTGGGTGGTTATGCTTAATCATGGGTTTAAGTTGCAAAGTAATGATTCATTTCTGATAGCAAGGTCGTGCTAAGTTAAAGTTGATCTTGTGTGCTAAAATGTTGTCACACTTCTACGAATCAGTACATGTAAGAAAACTCAAGAATGAGCCCTCACAAATCGATCCATAGCTCTCTACTCATAGAGTGCAAGGGTTTGCAATGGAGGCCCTCAGTTTGACCTATTTTTGTGCCCATGCAAGTACACCATGAGATGAGAGATTCAAAGAGGAAAAGCAAGAATGCTAGTCTCCATGATCTTCAAATATGCATGAAAGCAAGATCTAATCTATCAATGAAAAATCTAAGCTATGAAAATAAGATCTAATCTATGAATGCAAGATCTAAGCTAAAAGCCCATGATGGGTGCAAGAGAGAAAAAGACAAGAAAATAGAAGTTCTCCACAAAAAGCTTTTGTATTCAAACTCCTTCAAAAATTTGTCTTCAAACTTGCAGCATAACGATAGCATAATCATGGGTGTCTAACATGAGGAGAGGGCTCTCCCTTATAAAGGAAATTATGGAGGTGAGAGGCTTCTCACAACCAATATGGGATAATAGAGCTTGATCCATGTGAGACAAAATTCCACCAATGAGAAAAGAGGAGTGGTTGAGAAGAAAGTGGTGATCCATGTGAGACAAGATTCCACCAATTAGAAAGGAGGAGTGGTTGAGGAGAAAGTGGAAAGACAAATCCCACTTAGATCACATTTTTAAGTGTAGAGAAATTAAATAAAAATAATTTATTTTATTTCCTTTTTTCATCAAAAGAGATATTTAAGTGAGATTTTTATTTAATTAAAAGGGAGCAAGTTCTTTTTAATTAAATAGAAGATATTTAATTAAATTAAAAGAGAGGTTTTTCTCTTAATTAATTAAATGTGGATGAACTGTTTAATTAAAAGAGAGGTTTTCTTTTAATTAAATGGGGATTTTATTTTATTTAATTAAAAGAGAAGATTTTCTTTTAATTAAATAAGACTTGGAATAAAATGATCAATCTTAGAAATGAAATAAATCGAATTTGATCAAGGAAATTGATTTGAATTGATTTAATAAAATATTACAAACCATTGATTCAGAAAATTTGATAAATTGATAAATTGAATAATGGGGGCCCATAGTCTAGGCGACCATTTTTGGGTGCATACATTTGCCTCTCTTTAACTAATGTGTGATCGATTCGGGAACACATGTAGTCAAAGAAAGAAATTGAAGTGTGAGGTCAATTTGGGATCACAAAACAACCCAGATGTGTGGTCGACTCAGGAACACATCAGGACAAAGAATACAAATAAATTTTAACTTGAAAAAGTCGAGGATAAAATTGATAAAACTGAATCAAGGATTGAAATTGATAATTACTGCCCCCTCGTGATCGAAATCGAAATGAGATAGAGGAGAAACAACAAATTGATAAATTTGATCAAATCGAACAAAAGATAAGGTTCTTGATGTAAGATGAAAGATATAAAAATCATAGAACCAAGGCAGATCATCAAGCATGAAATATTATGCCCCAAAGTTGATTTAGAAGAAAAGAAGTGGGGAAAAAGAAAATGGAAGATAGAAGTTTGAAAGATATGGAAAGAAATAGAAATAAGAAAAGAAAATGCTCCAAAAATCAATCAACTGTTTAAGATAGAAATTTTGATTGAGATCACGAAAGAAAAGAAGGAAATGAAGATCAAAATGTGACCACAATTGATTAAATGTCCACAATAAAGATGAAAGGAGAACCCTCTCAAACTCATAATGCAGCCTAAAAATGCAAACTAACATGAAGTCTAATAATGCAAGCTACATGAAATGCAATGGTGTACTTGCAAAAGAGCAACTATAACATAGGATTTTGTGTTCATCATTCATTAGAGAATGTAAAAGAACTTATTTTCATCATTGGGCCATTATTAACGGACATCGAAAATTCACACAATCATCACTAGTTACAAATGTAACTATGAAGATATGAATGCGATTTATATTGGATTAAAATGTGGAAAGATTCTAACATAAGCATCAAAGACATAAAGGTCAAGATGACTTCGATGTTAGCTTACCCAATTTAATATAGAAAAACTATGCTCGCATCAAGGCATAGATGCCAAGATGACTATAAGAATGGTTGTGCAAAAACAATCAAGGATGATGTCTCAAACTCCTAAGTGTTTCAAGGGGACAACAAAAGACACTCTAGAGTTCAAGACCACACCCACAAGCAAAAAATAAAATAAAATAAATAAAAACATGTCTCATGCCCCAAGTCTTCTAGCGATGCATCATGGAGAGACTTATCAGACAAAGACATTCAACAAAAATCAATAACAGTTAGTACACAGAGAAAAAAAATCATGACATAAGTCAAGCATTAAGTGTTGCGTTTAAAAATTTAAATGTGTTAACTAATACTGAGTTCTGAGGACAAGGATCAAATGCTTGCAGGAAGGTAAGATCACATGATGATAATGGGTAAGACCAAACCAATAAGTGTTGAAAAACACTCAATGTCAATGGGTGTTGAAAAACACCATTTGCGAGGTGTCCTAAAGACTCACACATCTAAGAAACCAAAGCTAACATAGTTATGCCCCCTAGACAAAGAGCAATTCCAAACCAAGGTAACAAGGACAAGGCATGGTGGAGAAAGGCTAAGTGTCGAGGACATGTGCTAAGAAACAGGGGTGCAAAGGCCTCAAGTAGTGCCCGTTTCCAGGTTTTCACCACTTGGATTTTTTTTTATTTTTCTTTTATTTATTTATTTTTTTCAGGACTTTTTATAATTTTTTTTTTGTATTTTTGGAATATATAATTTTTTTGAAGATACATCAAAGTGCCTTTTGCTAGGTTGTCACTAAGATGATCATTTTTTCAGGACATTTTTCAATTTTTAGAATTTTTTACAATATACCATTTTTTTGGATTTTTGAAATATATCAAATTTTTTGGATTTTTTTTTAGGATCAATAAATATGTACAAAGATGCCCTAGAAAGAATGGGCATTATGGATAGAACTTCTTCAAGTGCAAGACATTGATAGGATCAGGGAGCTGCTCTCCCTCTGCTGTAGATAGTAAATAGGCACCTGAACCAAAAGCTGATGTAATAATGTAAGGTCCAAGCCAATTAGGTTCAAACTTACCCTTTTGATCTCTATTCTGTTGATTCTTATGATTCACACGTAGGACAAGATCTCCCACTTGAAACTCTCTAGGGTGAACCTTTTTGTTGAATGCTTTTGACATGCGCTTTTGATAGACTCTCATATGGTCAAATGATGCTTGGTGTTTCTCATCTAAAAGTTCTAACTCTTGAAGTCTCATGGCACGGTAGTCTTCATCTGTAACTAGACTTTTGAGAGAAACTCTAAGTGAAGGAATTTCAACCTCTAAAGGTAACACTGCTTCAGCACCATATGTAAGAGCAAAAGGAGTAGCCCCAGTAGGAGTGCGAATACTCGTTCTATAGGCCCACAAAGTTGGATTTATTTGTAAATGCCAATCTCTACCATTCTTATGAACTGTTCTGTGCAAGATTTTAAGAATGGTTTTGTTTGATGCTTCTGCTTGACCATTCCCTTGTGGGAAATAAATAGAGGACCAATGTTGTTTTATCTTAAACTTCTTACAGAGTTGCTTAAGGTCCTTATTTTTAAACTGACCTCCATTGTCAGTGATAATCTTAGAAGGCACTCCATATCTACAAATAATATGATTCAAAATAAATAGAGAAATTGTCTTTCCCGAGGCAACAGAAAGTGGGACAGCTTCTACCCATTTAGTGAAATAATCAGTGGCAGTAATAATAAACTTGTGTCTAGATGACAAGTTGGGATTAATTTTCCCAACAAGATCAAAGGCCCACTATTGAAATGGCCAATGAGATATAGAAGGAATGAGCTCCCTACTTGGAGTATGTATCAGGTTACCATGTTTTTGACATTTTTCACATGACTTTGCAAAAGCTACTGCATCAATCTGCATTGTGGGCCAATAGTATCCCACCCTAAGCAATCTTCAAGCCATGACAAGACCATTAGAATGTCCCCCACAGATACCCTCATGGATGTCAACTAACGCTTGATCAGATTCATCCTTTTCTAAGCATCTAAGAAGTGTTCCATCTAGACCCTTCCTATACAAATCACCAGAGATAAGGGAGTGATGAGAGGCATTTCGAATAAGGTTTCTGCATTCAGATCGGTTAAAGGTTTCAAGTATAATCCCATCACGAATGTATGAGTAAATGGCACCATAACGAGATGACTCATGACCAACAAGGGTACAAATAACATGACTTTCTTGGGAATCATAGATAGGGTGATGTAGCTCTTCCACCAAGAATTCAAATCTTGATTCATGTTGATCTAATTGAAGAAGTGAAGCAAGTGTAGCCATAGCATCAGCTGCCTTATTTTCTATTCGAGGAATTTGCTGAAACGAGACAAATGTGAAGTAGAGTCTCAAGGAATCAACCATTTTCTTATAAGGGACCAATTTATCATTTTTTGTTAGACAATCATCATTGACTTGGTTGATTATCAGTTGTGAATCTCCATAGATGTGTAACTCTGTAATTCTCCATTCTATGGCCATCTTAAGTCCATTTGTTAAAGCTTCATATTCAGCAATATTGTTTGTACATGGGAATAATAACTTGTAAGATTTAGGAATTGTGTACCCATGAGGAGAAACAAACAACACACCAGCTCCCGAACCATTTTGCATAAAAGACCCATCAAAGAACATCTTCCATGTTCTTTCAGTCAGATACATGAGGTGCTCATCTGGGAAATCAACTTGAATAGGTGCATCATCTTGTAGTGGAAAATCAGCCAATTGATCTGCTATAACTTGTCCTTTGATTGCTTTACGCTCAATGTACTCTATGTCAAACTCTGAAAGAATCATCATCCATTTAGCAAGTCTACCTATGAGGGCAGCCTTACATAGTAAGTACTTGAGTGGATCTATTTTTGCTGTGAGGTGTATAGTGTGCGCAAGCATATAATGTCGCAACTTTTGGGAAGCAAACACAACTGCAAGGCAAGCTTTCTCAATACTAGTGTAATTAACCTCATATGAAACAAGAGTACGACTAATATAGTATATTGCTCTTTCTTTCCCATGTTCATCAAGTTGAGCTAATAATGCCCCCAAGGCAAATTCTGTTGCTGAAACATATAGGATAAGTGGTTTTCCTAGGATAGGAGGCATTAAAATAGGAGGATTTGCCAAGTATTTCTTGATCTGGTCCATGCTCTGTTGACATTCATCATTCCATACACATTTGACTCCTTTATGTAAGTTCTTGTTGAAAGGTTGAGCTCTGTCTGCCAATTGTGAAATAAACCTCCATATAGATTGAAGACGTCCTTGAAGACTCCTCATTTGACTAATATTTTTAGGAGGTGGCATATCCACAATTGCTTGAACCTTTTCTAGATCCACCTCTATCCCTTTTGCTGAAATAATGAATCCTAGTAATTTGCCAGAGGTAACTCCAAATGCACACTTTTTAGGATTTAACCTTAGTTGAAATTGTTCCATACAATCTAGAATGACTTCTAAATCATCTAAGTGTGTGTCTCTTTTCTTAGACTTGACCAAGGTGTCATCCACATAATCTTCCATGTTTTTATGCATCATACCATGAAAAATAGTTGTCATAGCTCGTTGATAGGTAGCTCCTGCATTTTTTAATCCAAAAGGCATAACATTCCAACAATAGGTACCCCATGCACATGTAAATGCAGTCTTTTCTTGGTCTTCAGGAGCTATCTTAATCTGATTATATCTAGAAAAACCATCCATTAAGGAATAAATCTCATAACCCGCGGTCATATCCACTATCATGTCTATATTAGGAAGTGGAAAATCATCCTTTGGGCATGCTTTATTAACATCTCTAAAATCTGTGCAAACTCGAATGGTTTTGTCATGTTTTGAAACTGGTACAATGTTTGATATCCATTTAGCATAGGCAATAGCTCTTATGAATTTTGCAGCAAGAAGTTTCTCTAATTATGCCTTGACTAAGAGAGCTATGTGAGGATGCATTTTTCTCAGTTTTTGCTTAACTGGTTTAACACCTAGAGCTATGGATAAGTGATGCATAATAAGATTAGTGTCCAACCCTGGCATATCTGAATAAGTCCATGCAAAATTAATCTTCTTTTCTTGTAAGAATTTAGTATAAGCTTCTTTTTCTTGTGATGACAAAGACTGAGCCAAATGTACCATTTGCGGAGCTTCATCCATACCCAAATTGACTGCTTGTGTTGGTTCAATAAGTACTGAAGATCTATCTTGAAAATAACTAGGAAGAGAATCAAGTACCTCATCTTTAGGTGCCTCAGAGAGGTTTTCACCCTTGGATACGTCCTTTCTTTTTACTTTTTTTGGTTCTGACACTGCCACATAGTGGTTTTCACCATCAGAACTCTTTTTCTTTTTCTTTTCTTTTATCTTTATTTTGCGACTAAGGTACTTGATATCTGGCTCTGTCATACTAGCAGCTGGTTCACTGGTGGAAGAGACTATAAGTTCAATGGCATTCAAATAACAGGTTATTTCATAGTCATTTTGAAATGTTAAGATCTTAGGTTCTTGGTTGCATTGGGACCAATCAATTAGATCAGGATGAACAAGGGATAAATCAATGACAAGTTCAAGATTGTGAATATGGATGATATCTCTAGTGTTTGAAGATTCAAGGTCTGTCAAGTAACTTCCTAAACTACCCAAATCAAGATTCATCCTCACAAGCGAAGAATCGTCCACTAAGGCAACATGCGAGTTCAAATCCTCTAATCCTACATATGATTCATTGACTAACTCAGTTTGAGAACTATATGTATGAACAACATCAACATCCATATCAACTGTGGAAGATTCTGAGAAAGAATCCCATTCATACTCATTAGAATCTGTTTCAAAGTCTCGACTAGGATGCTTATACCATGAATGCTTGGGATGTCTAGATGTGGAAGCTTCAATATCATCAAGAGTCACACTTTCTTGTTCTAAATTGGCAACTATCTCATGAGATACTAGATTATTTGAATCTCCCCAAAGGAGATTAGTAGAAGGGACCCAATCTTCACACATATCTTGTTGGTTTTCTGAATTAGGTATGTATTCTTGTTCTTCTTCACTATCTGACTTATCAAGGATAGAAGCAACATTCTTACTTTGATCCACATACCCTAGGCCAACTGACTTCTTAGACTTGCATCCAAAAAGTTGATGATCAAGAGGTTCATCTCTAGCATCCAATCTATTACTAAGAGGACCATGTCTAGGATAACCCATTTTCTTGACAAAAGAATACCCTCTTCCATAAGCATTAGGTGAAGGAGTGAAATCTTCATTGTGCAAATACTTCTTTTCTCTATAAATCCAATCTCTAATAGCCACATCTTCTTTCTCATCTTGAATAGGCACTGATGACTGTACAAATGTGTCAAACAATGTCATAGCTGAAGAAGAAGGTTTCATCTCTTGTGAAGGTTTACCATAAGACCTAGGTGAAACTGGTAATGCAGCGAGGGAGTTGAGTTGATATCCCCCCATGCCAAAGTCTATGGACTTAAACTTGTTCTTGCAATTAGTTAAAACTGCATTAAAATCATCTGCTTGTCTATTAAGGGGAACATGAGTACTTTCTGAAATCGAGTTGATAGACAAAGTATTATCCCCAGGAATGCATATCTCTGTTCCATTGTAAGGAAACTTGACACACTGATGATAAGTAGATGGTATTGCTTGCATATCATGAATCCATGGTCTCCCAAGCAAAATGTTGTATGCAAGGGGTCCAGCATCAACTATTTGGAACAAAACATCTTTTTCCATGGGGCCAATCCTAACAGGAAGGACAACCAACCCCTTTGAACTTCTCTCTGCCTCATCATAAGCTTTGATAGTAATCCTTCTTTTGCTATCAATAACATGTTCAGAATAACCCAATGTCTTTAAAAGACTCAAAGAACAAATATTAAGCCCAGCACCCCCATCTATCAACACACGCCTAACACGGGTCTGATGTATCATAACCTCAATATGAAGAGCAAGATTGTGCAGATGACCCAAAGATTTATCATCTTCCTCCGAAAAGGAAAGATGATGAGGGCTTGCAATATGATTAACCATGTTTTGGAATTCATCAACATCTAAATTATTGGGGACATTCGCCATGCGCAAAGCATCCTCAAGAACCTGTTTATGTCTTGGAGACAACTCTAAAAGCTCAAAAATTGAAATCTGAGTAGGGGTTCTTTGCAATTGATCAACAAGATTATAATTTGACTCGGGATTAACCATTGGTTTTGAAGGAACATTCTTGGATTGCACTTGTTTTGGTTTACTTGGTTGGTTTGAACTAGGTCCTTTGATAACAAGGGGACCTTGACTTCATGTAACAATATTGAGACTTTGAGAAGACACTTGCTTAGGTTTACTTGACTGGTTTGAATTGGATCCTCTAATGACAAGGGGACCTTGAGATGACTCTCTAGAGTGAGTACCCCTTAACACCAACATAGGTTTTTCACCAAAGGTAGGAGAATTCAAATTTAAATTATAACCATTGGGATATTTATCTTCCATCATGTTGACACTTTCTTCTACAACCTCAAGCATATTGATAACATTTTCTGCATTTGAATAAGTGTAATTGATTGCAGCCCTGCCATTCTTAGGTTGGGAAGCTTCCCCTTTCTCATATTTGGGCAAAGGCTCTTTGAATGCTGTGTGATCAGCATTGGTATTTAGTCCATCTATTTTAAGTTTTCCATTCTCAATAAGATCTTGAACAATATGCTTGAATCTCCCACATTTTTCAATATTGTGTCCAATGACATTGTGAAGCTTGCAATAAGCCTTCTCATCCCACCACGATGGCTTAACTTCAGGTATATAGAACTTTGCAGCATCATAAGGGTGTACAAGATCACGTGCAAGGAGCTTTATAAATATCTCTTCATATGTCTCACCCAATTGGGTGAAGTTACGTTTCTCTCCTTTAGGCCTTTCTTGATATCTTGGCTTGTTACTATGTTGATTAGCATTGGCCAAATGGAGAACAGCTTGGTCTTTAAGATTTGAGGAATCTACAACTCCATCATTGACCACTTGTTTGTTCTTATTCCAATTGATGTTCTTTCCTTTATCTTTGTTGTTGTTGTTATTATGACCATTATTGTTGTTGTTTCCATTTTTGGTCAAAATACCTTGCTCTCTCAAAACATCCTCAATTCTAAATGCAGCTTCAATCATGGTATCAAAGGACTCAAAAACCATCTTCTTAACTTCATACTTCATCTCAGGAACCATATTACTAATGAGGATTTCAATCTTTTCTTTCTCATGAATAGTCCTAGAATAACGAGAGCACTGTCGTTTCCATCTTTGCAAGAAAGTAACAAAGGGTTCTCCTTGATTTTGCTTTGTGTGACATAAGTCCAATAGTGAGACAGATCATGAAATATTGTATGAAAAGTGTTGAACAAATCTTTGA
Source organism: Cupressus sempervirens (assembly GCA_028749045.1). Taxonomy (NCBI): domain Eukaryota; kingdom Viridiplantae; phylum Streptophyta; class Pinopsida; order Cupressales; family Cupressaceae; genus Cupressus; species Cupressus sempervirens. The sequence goes on along the minus strand of CM053784.1, from coordinate 400,409,996 downwards.
ATTAACTCAGGGAATGTCTTAACAGGAGGAGTTATATTGGTAAACCATTCCATGGCTTGAGCTTTAAGACTCCTTGGAAATAATCTCATAAGATATGAGTCTTCATGATGAAACTCAAAACTCATAGTATAGAACTGACGCACGTGATCATTTGGATCCCCATTTCCATCATATTTGTCATATTGGGGAATCTCAACTTTTCTAGGAAAATCTTTCATGTCAACTCTCTTATCAAAAGGATTAGGGCAAATTGAATCTAGTGAAAAAGAACTCTTGGGTGCTGATATTTGCTTCATTTGTTTCTTCAATTCATAAATTTCTTCTTTTATGGAAGGATCATGCTTTTGAATCTTCTTATCCATATCAAAGTTGTAAGGAACCTTAGCACCTTTATTGATTAAATGTTGAAAGCATGCATCTCTATTTTGGTCCATATAAGCTTCCATACGTTGTTGAAAATGTGGATCTTGTGGTATAGCCATGAAATCATAAGAATTATATTCAAAGTTGGAGCTAACACCTCCATATTGTGAACCATGATGAGCTTGTTGTGAAGGTTTTCTTGAAACTCTAGGAGGTGTTGGTCTCCTATAATAATCATGTCTTGAAATTTTCCTTCCTCTAGGAGTAGGAGATTGTGAAGATGTTCTCCCACTTTGTGGAGTCTTAGGAGGGGTAGATGGGGGAGAGTTGTTTCCACCACCAATGTGCACATTGTTGAATTGATTGTCAAGTTGTGAAGTCTTAAAAAAATCTTGTTCCTCTTGACGGGATTTCCTTTCCATCTCAATAATAACTTGCCTTTCTTCCTCTAGGCGTTGAAATTGTTCTTCCTTCTTAGCTTGTTCTTCTAGAAGAGCTTTTCTTTCACAATCAATTGCTTTGAGTCTTCCACTTGCATAACCTAGAGGTGTCATGAGTGGTGTACATGGTCTTGATTGTCTAAACCGATTACCAGTAAATGTTGCATTCACATGAGCACTAGAAGGCTCACCAATTTGATCATCATGTTGGACTTCCTCTTCTTGATAGGCATAATGTCTTCCTTTCTCATCCCTTTGATGTGCATCCAAATACCTATCCTCAATAAGAGGTAAAGTTGGTCTACTTCCACGAGTGGGATCACCACTCAAAAGGTCAACATTATACTCACTACTTTGATTCTTCTTGTATGGTGCTCTTGTAAAACTCATATCCATAGCTGAATGAGGTGATGCTAAGGGTGTACTCAACTCAATAAGATCACCACTAAGGTCACACAAAACTTCGGGAATACTCTCAGGTGATTGAATAGACACAGGTTCCTTTCCCTTACGTCTTCTACGAGTTTGAACTAAAGGTAATTTTTTAAAGACAACTTGAGGTTGCTTTCCTTGATCTACTTGATATCTTGTTGTAACCAGCATGAAAGAAAAAGTACTAATTGATAGGATAACCCTAAGAAATGTTGGTACCAAACAAGGATAGTAAAAGCACTCACTTGTCCAAAATAAATGTGATAAGATTGAATTTTGCAATAGGCATAAATCAACACTGCCACAGAGGTGCTCACAACTTTGGATGAATACCCTAGCACATATGGACCAGGAGGATGATTTACCCAAATTATAAATAATTAAAATTGATTTTTTTTTTTTTTTTTTTTTTTTTATGAAAGTGTGGACAAGAAATTACTAAAACTCTCCAAGTGTAATATCAAAGGATCCAAGTGTATATCTTTCTCAATAAGGACAATTTCTATCTTACCAACTCCAAACAAGGTCTCTTGTGAAATCAATGACTACTAATTCAAGAGGTCAAAGCATAATAACCCATGCTGCAAAAAGGCTTTTAACAATGAGAAAAGTAGCCTAATCCAAATAGGACCAACCTAGGAAGACTAGGAATAATGGGATAACAAAGTTATTCGATCGTAAAGTCTCAACTCAAGAACTCAAATTTTGTTCATTTTAAATATCCAACTAGATGTATCAATAGATTCTTTATCATAAACCAAGCACGCAAGATAGAAAATAGGGATTTCAAGCAAACAGTCTTCAAACAATGAACAAGGGGCAAAGCAACCTTGCACATGAGCAATCAAGTGACTTAGTTTATGCTAATCCCTAGGAGAGCTAATTGTGTATGTTCTCAAAAAGTTTCACAATCATTGCATAGATCCCTAGAAAATAAAAGTTGGCCTCTCTAAGGTTTTTAGTAATGGTTTGACTCTGCAACTTTTATGATTCACAGGGGTGACCTCCAATCTCGACGCACCGAGGTTTTGACACAGTCTGAGAACTTAATCTTCAAGAGTTGCTAGGGAGATCTGACAACCCACAATGAACCATACCCCATGGAGATTTCTTCCACAAGGACATTTATATAGCGATTGTTGCAACCACGGCAGAAGTGGCTATTACCGCTTGAGGTTCCATTTGCAGTTTTCCCTATATAGGGATTGTCTGCTATGGTTAACCCTCTCTAAAGGTGACCAACTCACAATAGTGTACCACAATGGGACTTAGCTTTCAGATCCAAGGTTTTGACACCTTTTCACTTTTAGCCCAATCAAAGCAACCAGATTAATTCGACACGCTAACTAAGATTATCTCAAGATCTATGATATCAACCCCTAGTGATCTATCAACCTCTCTGGAGAAAGGATGCCTCAATCACCAAGTTGAAGATCCATCTATCTAAGATATTCTCAAAGTATCCTCCCCACCTACAAGGAATCCATCTTTGAGAGGAGTTTCACTAGGAACTCACTCCCTCAAGATCCACGAATAGTATTCATGGGGCCTAATTACTATGTGTGTACAGATGTTCATTCCCCAAAAGAAAATCTATCCAAGAATAATCAAAAAGCACAAGGCGGTACACTTAACGCTTTAACTAATGTAAGGTGAGTCCAAAGATGTGGAACACTTAACCCCTCACACAAGCCAAAATGAGTCCACAACTCAAAGATTAGTGAGTTCTAGAAAGCACAAGAGGGTTGCCAAGTGGAGCACTTAACGCTTCTATCTTGTAGACCCATCCCCTTTAATGTGGTGCTAATCTTGCAACCACGGGGTGGAATGAGGGGCCGGCGGATTCAGCGAGTCCAATAACCCAATATAGCTATCTAAATCTATCACTAATAATCAAGCTTGCTAAATAAAAATAAATGGAGATTACAACCTAGTATCAATTATGAATGTGTTTGAAAAATAAAAGCATAAGCAAAACACACAAGCTAGACACATGAGAGGTTCATTTTAAAGTTCCAAATCAAAGTGTTATTAGCCAAAGAAGAATACCTGAAGTCCTCGCAACGCGCTTAGTAGATCTTACCTATTTTTAATAACTTTAGCACTTTTTTCCAATAAAATCATAATTTGCTACTATGCTGTTCCAAAAAAATTAGAAAACATAGAAAAACCCAAAACAGTGAGCAGTTAACAGAAAAAAATCAGAAAAACACGAAAATCCCTGCAAAAAAAATACGAATAACCTAGTCAACATGATTAGACCTTTTTTTTGCTATGATTTTGAACCCAAAAATAGAAATGAAAAGAAGAGACCCCTGGTAAAAACTAAAGAGATTTCCAAAAATGTAAGAAATTCAAAAAAATTTCTTCATTTGTGCCCTAGGGACCCAATTTTTCAAAATAGGCCAGATTCATCAAATCGAGTTTTTGATCTTTAATACGGCCTCAAAATTCAAAACACAAAGAAAGAACACCCATTAGAATTCAAAAAAATTTCTTAAAATGTAAATTTTTTCAAAAAATACGCTGATTTGTGATCAGAAACAGATTTTTATGAAAAATAAAGAGAAATTTATAACTCGTGCAAATCATGTCAAAATGATCTAAAAATCGAACTGAAACATGTTGGGCACATAACCAACCCACAAAAAAATTTCAGAACCAAACTCTAAGTGGTTTAAAAGATATGATTGAATCTTTAAACCAACTAAATTTTTTGCCTGCAAACCAATCTATATATGGGTTGGCCTTAAAACCAAAGTGAAAAATTTACAAGAGCACTTGATTAGATCCAATATGCTGCTGTAAAAAACCAAAGATGAAAAATAAAAGTAAATGGAGCTAAAAACTTGATTCAAGCCCCACGGTGGGCGCCAAAAATGTGTGCTAAAATGTTGTCACACTTCTATGAATCATTACATGTAAGAAAACTCAAGAATGAGCCCTCACAAATCAATCCATAGCTCTCTACTCATAGAGTGCAAGGGTTTGCAATGGAGGCCCTCAGTTTGACCTATTTTTGTGCCCATGCAAGTACACCATGAGATGAGAGATTCAAAGAGGAAAAGCAAGAATGCTAGTCTCCATGATCTTCAAATATGCATGAAAGAAAGATCTAATCTATCAATGAAAAATATAAGCTATGAAAATAAGATCTAATCTATGAATGCAAGATCTAAGCTAAAAGCCCATGATGGGTGCAAGAGAGAAAAAGACAAGAAAATAGAAGTTCTCCACAAAAAGCTTTTGTATTCAAACTCCTTCAAAAATTTGTCTTCAAACCTGCAGCATAATGATAGCATAATCATGAGTGTCTAACATGAGGAGAGGGCTCTCCCTTATAAAGGAAATTATGGAGGTGAGAGGCTTCTCACAACCAATATGGGATAATAGAGCTTGATCCATGTGAGACAAAATTCCACCAATGAGAAAAGAGGAGTGGTTGAGAAGAAAGTGGTGATCCATGTGAGACAAGATTCCACCAATTAGAAAAGAGGAGTGGTTGAGGAGAAAGTGGAAAGACAAATCCCACTTAGATCACATTTTTAAGTGTAGAGGAATTAAATAAAAATAATTTATTTTATTTCCTTTTTTCATCAAAAGAGATATTTAAGTGGGATTTTTATTTAATTAAAAGGGAGCAAGTTCTTTTTAATTAAATAGAAGATATTTAATTAAATTAAAAGAGAGGTTTTTTTCTTAATTAATTAAATGTGGATGAACTGTTTAATTAAAAGAGAGGTTTTCTTTTAATCAAATGGGGATTTTATTTTATTTAATTAAAAGAGAAGATTTTCTTTTAATTAAATAAAACTTGGAATAAAATGATCAATCTTAGAAATGAAATAAATAAAATTTGATCAAGGAAATTGATTTGAATTGATTTAATAAAATATTACAAACCATTGATTCAGAAAATTTGATAAATTGATAAATTGAATAATGGGGGCCCATAGTCTAGGCAACCATTTTTGGGTGCATACAGATCTAAGGTGAAGGAGGTGATAATGAAATTCTTCCTTGGTTGCATGGTCATATGGTTAAAAGCTTAATCTATAATTATGACTGCGAAGGTGTGAAAGAGTGACACATGTCTTATGGGCCCCATTGTGTTTTAGGGAGAATGCATGCATCTTCCAAGTCATCAGATCTTCCTAGATTGATGGTGGGCATATGCCCACATTTTAAAGTTGATCACAATTTAAAGAAAGAATAGATACACCTTCATGACACATGTACTAGTGTGCCCATTTTTTCAATAGTATTTCATATGCCTTTGTTGCAGGATTGCAATGGGTTAATTGCAACTTGGGGTTGAGGTTTTGATGTTGTGATGCCCTTATCACATGGATGGAAGGGTTAAGGATGATTTGTGATTTTAAATTGTGACTAAGCGATTAAAATATGAGTTTTCCTTCAATCACATGGTTGCTAGGGTTAAAGGGTAATCACGAGTTAAGCTTACAAAATAATGAATAGACTCTCTTCCCAAAGTCACAAGAGGATAAGCCTTAACTAGAGTGTAGATTGAGATGAAATGATTTCTTTGATGAGTTGTTCACAAGAATTAATGGTCAAGCTAAAGATTATGTTGCGACCATGAAAAAGACAACTTTGGTAGTTAAGTTTACAATGATCATAGGGTCGCAGGCATTTTATGCCAACCAGAAGATATGCTATGAAAGGGAAACTAGGGCAAAGAAAATATTATCATAGGGTAACAATAGTCAAGATGATAAAGTGAACATAGGATGTGAAGTAGCAAACTCTTTGGTCATAGCTTTTTAGGGTTAAATAAAACTAGCTGATGACAGTTACAATTGGGCAATCATGGTTAAAGGCTTTCTTTTGCATAGTTGTAGGTACCCAACATGTTTTTTGACCTTAAGCCATGACTTGGAAAATAAGCCATAAGTATTCATGAAATCCTTTGTTTGCTTAGTTGAGCAATAAAGAAGGATAAGAGCAAGGAAGTTAGTGACTTAGCAAAACACTTAGCATGAAAGAAATATATGTGATTGCATAGTCACGATGTCAAGTAATAGTCAATCAAAATAAGTTGCAATATGACAAACTTAGTTAAAGCATATCCATTTTCTTGGTCACATGGTTAAGGATCAAAGGAGGTTTAAAACCACAACTATGCAGATAGGTTAGAATGATAAAAGGATGTAAGTGATTGCTCGGTCATGATATCAAAAAAGGTTAGTAAAGATGAATGGTGAAGCAATGACAAAGCATGCAAACAAGGAGAATGCAAAGTTGTGGGCTAAACTTATTAGTTAGAGAAAAGATGTGCAAAGCCATGAAAGGTTAAAATTTAACCTTTTTGCACACTCATAGTTAGCAATAAAGAAAAGAGATAAATAGATGCAAAGGCATGATAAAGGTTAGAATGTAGAGTAGCACATAATTGTAGGTCAACCTAAACAACAAGGAAATGTAGATACAAGGATGTGAAAAGGTGATAAGGTGGCAAGTCAAGCCCATTAAATAAAGACATGTGGCTCCTATTAGGTAGTCAATTAGTTTTGATTGAAGGTGACAAAAATTGATCATAGAACTAAAACTAGGAGATGAACCATCAGATATTTTTGATCAGCACCAGAAAAAGAGTTTCATGATTAGAGGGAGTGGAAGAAACAAAATTAGTTAAAGGGCCCCTACTGCATATATCTCCTAGGGAATATCTTAAGCAATCTTCTTGGTTCTACCCAAATACAAAAATGGTAAATGTAAGATGTAATTTTCTAAAAATATTTGATTTTTTCCAATAGTTTTTTGACATGTTCCCCTCCCATTTGAAGCTTGTTGCAATCCTTCTCTTTATAAGGATTTCCAAGATGTGGAAAAGGGGCTAGCTAGTCACTTCAAGAAATTTTCTATGCAAAAAAAGAATTTGATGTTGTCGTGATTTTTTCTGAAGTCCTTCATAGTTTTTTCTTTATGTTTACTTTATAGTAAGTTTGGAGGAATGTTGTGGAACTACCTTTGAAGCCTAAATAAAGGAATAGTTCAAGAGCCTTTATTATGTCTTTTGCTGGTTAATTTACTGAATTGATAGGACTTCTTGTGATTTACTTTTAATCGGGCTAGGTTTTTGTCTTAGTTTTAGCTGCAAGTGAAGTTCTAGAATATTTATACAAGTTGCAAGTCATGAAATTGCACTTTATCCCAAATAGTTAATTGTGAATGTTAGCTTTCCCCTTAGCATCTTGTCCAGAAGTGCTTTCTTCTTGTGAATTATTCATGTATAAGTTTTCTTGATGTCAAGATTATGCTCATCTCAATTGTTCAAAATTGTTTCATTGTGTCAATCTAGCAATATCCTCATATTAATGTTTGGTGTATCACCTCAGTTTACCTTTCAGCATTTACTTTTAAGCAATCTGTCTTTCCCTTTCCCCTTCAAGTTTAATTTTAGTTTGAAGAAGTAAATAGGTGAACATCATAAGGAATAGGCCTATAATCTAGAGATTCACTCTTAACCTTGGAATACCCACTACCCAAGAGTGTTTCCATGTCACTCAAAGTTGACTGAGTTAGAATCTAGTCTAGGCACAACTTCTAGAGATAATAATTTTTGCATGCCTGGTGGGATAGAGAAAAGAGTTTCTAGTGTTTTCTTCATATTTTCTTGTTTTTTTTTATGTGTATAATAGTGAATCAACCTATTTAGAGGTAAAAGAGCATACACATTTGGCAATTCTAACCTTGGAAAGGAAGACAAATGTATATGATTTATGCGAAGAGTGTAGACGAGAAATAAATCTACGAGTTTTGAATATAGAGAGTTGTGCCCACCTAGAAGGAGAGGTACAACTAAAAGAATCTAGGATACCTTCATTCATATGAGAAGTGCTAGTTCTACTCCTCCACCAACAATCCTTGTCATTGTTGCAGTTTCAAGAAGAAGAAATTTTCAAGCACCAATGGCCAAGAAGTTTACTTTCATTCATTTCATACAAGAGAGTCCACTACTTTTCACTTAACATCATGATATTCCTCTAGATTCCTTGAAGAGTTTACCAAATTTCACTGAAGAAGGCTAGACAACAACATTTGAGCATATCAAAGATGTTGCAACATTATCCAACGTGCATCATATCACTAAGGAATACATTGTTGGGAAGCTCCTTGTAGCCTCATTCAAAGGAAAAGCTCTACAATGGTTTCCAAGCCTTGTTGTGGGTTCACCAAATTCTTGGGATACATTGGGAGATGTCTTGACAAAACATTTCAAAGACTAGTTAGATTTTCTATCTCTTGTTGAGTAACTCACAACCATATAGTGTGCTCCTCATGAGCAGATAATGGATTTCAACTATAGATTTCAAAAAATATGGAGCATAATACCAATTCAGGTAAGGCCTTCAAAAGAACATGTTTTTCTATATTATTTGAGGGGCCTAAATAGTGATATATTTGCCATGCTACAATCTATGGGAGGTTATTCATTACCACAAGGTTATGACATTTCTATAAGAGCTGAGACTAGTCTTATTCAAGAAGGTAAAATTTTTCCTAGGCCTCCAATGCCTATATATCTAGATATTCAACCTAATACACCCCTAGCCATACCACCTTTTAACTCATTATCTGCTATTCCAAGCTAAGAAATCATAGTTGTAGGCCTTTAGAAGAGCTACAAGACCTAAGAGATGGCCAAAAAAGGATTGAAAGCCTCATGCAAAGCCTTAGCAATGAGCTAGTAAATATTAAGAAGGGAGATTATTAGGCTAGGCAACCATCCCAACCTAAGAATTGATTTCCAGATCAGCCTTCTTGGAATTAGTTTCAAAGCCAATACCCACTTAATAGGCAAAATTATAATCAAAGACCTTTCAAGCCTTATAATTACTAATCCTTTGAATACTACTCCTCCAAATACTATTAGAGATATGGTCCCTACTCAAAATAACCTTACAAAAAACCATGATTGGTGTTATCCTTGTAATCGTCAACACAATCAGGCTACATGCTCTAAAGGTGTGATGAATCAAGCATTTATGGTTCAAGGTGCTTCTAATGCTCAACCCACATCTAGTGTTGATGCTGAGAGACAACTAGAGGTTCCTCCTGTGGATGCTACATTCATGAACTATCAAAAAGAGGAACATTGTGGTTTGAATAGAGATAGTACCATAAGTGTTGTCTACAAATACTATTAGAGATATGGTCCCTACTCAAAATAACCTTACAAAAGACCATGATTGGTGCTATCCTTGTAATCATCAACACAATCAGGCTACATGCTTTAAAGGTGTGATGAATCAAGCATTTATGGTTCAAGGTGCTTCTAGTGCTCAACCCATATCTAGTGTTGATGCTGAGAGACAATTGGAGGTTCCTCCTATGGATGCTACATTCATTAACTAGCAAAAAGAGGAACATTGGGGTCTGAATAGAGATAGTACCACATGTGGTGTCTACACTAGATCAAAGAAAAGAGCCCTAGAAGGTGATGTAGGGACAAGTAAGGACATGACAACTAAGAAGCCTTCTTCACTCTAAGGAGAAAAGGAGCAATAAATAAATCTTCCAATTACCACTCAAGAAGAGTCACATCAACAAGTACATCCTGATGTTCCTAAAGTCCTAGATAAAGTACATGCTACTATTCCACTTAATATTTTTGAGTACATGAAAAGGATGAGTATCAACATGTCCATGTGGGGTTCTCTAGCTATTCCGAGATCGACTTTCTTGTTAAAGGAGGCCTTGGTAGTAAACATTCCAAGTAAATTTTTTGATGAGCCTTATAGGGTTGTTCTCACAAGCCAAGGAACTATTACTCCAGCTAGTTGCAAGAAGGAAAATTAGATCCAAGGTAAGGATGTAAAACCTCCACCATTTTATGTTTCATTGATCATTAGAAATAATTTGGTTCATAATTGCATGGTAGATAGTGGGGCTAGCTACAAGATTTGTTATGCCCAAGAAGATAGTAGACTAGCTAGGTTTGAAATATGAACCCTTAGAGAAAGGTATAGTCCAACTGGATGGTTCATGTGAAAACACATTAGGTCTCATAAAGAATGCAAGTCTAACACTCCATGCATGTCCTACCTTTTCTATTCCCCTAGATATCTTTGTGATAGATTTACCCCCATATTTTTCCCTTTTCTTATCAAGAGAGTTCACGACCAAGATGGGAGACTACTTATCAACAAATTGGTCTCACATGATATTTAGGACCAAAGTAACAATTAGGTTTAAGTTGCTTCCCAAAGACCATATTGAACCTTACAAACCTAGTGTAATCAATTCCAATTGTATTGCACTTGATCAAGAAGAAGACCTTACTACCAAATATACAAATACCCAAGTTGATAGTATCCCTAATGTCTTGCTAGGTGAGTGGGCAACACAAAAAACCCCAAAAATTGAGACCAATGACATTAAGATTGAAGATATTAAAGATATTGGTATAGGGAATTATGTCTTCCAAGAAGTTGGTTTAGTGATGCCAAACCTTACCAAAGACACAACTGATCATCTTGAGCAACAAGATCAGGTTTGGGAGTTATACTTTAATGGCTCTAGGAGTAAGAATGGTTCAGGTGGGGGAGAAATGTTGATCTCTCCTCAGGGAGATAAATATTATACAACCTTTCATTTTAGTTTTTCATGCACAAACAATATAGTTGAATATGAGGGGTCAATCCAAGGATTGGAATGGGCTAGAATGAGAGGTATCAAATGCATAAAAGTATCTGGAGATAGTGAGTTAGTTGTAAACTAGGTGGGAGGGTTGCACATGACTAAGAATGAAAAATTAAAAGGCTATAAGCAAAGAGTGTGAGATATAATTGAAGATTTTGATTCTTTTAATATAGTTGATATTCCTAGAAGATTGAATCAACATGTTGATAGATTAGCTATTGTAGGAGCATAATTTAGTATAGTTGAAAACATTAGCAAAGAGGAGGTACAAGGCATATCAAAGTTGTGGTCAAACCTTCCATAATTGAAAATGATGTTAATTGGCAAGTTTTTTTGATAGTGATGAACAAATTCTAAATTCTCTACTTGAAGAAGACATGTATTCATCTTTCAACCAACATAAAGTAAATGAACAATATGGTGATCAGGTTATATATCTTAGTTTCAATAAGTTGTCCAAGGGGTTGGTTACTCTAGAGTCTATCTTTAATATTGTTGACCAAGTCAAAATGAATAAAACCAGCTTGGTGGTTCAACAACATCACTATGAAGACCTTGAGATTGTAGAAGGAAAGAATTTAAAGTGTGGTAAGGAAGTTCTTGCTAAATAAATACAATCTTACAGCTACCTTTTTCAAGAGTTCAATAATTTTTTTCATTGGGGATATGCAGACCTTAAAGGTTTTGATCCACACCTTTCCCAACATACTATTGAGTTAGAATCTAATTCCAAACCTATAAGGTAGAAGCCAAGGTTGGTCAATCCAAAGTTAGAACCCTTAATGTAAAAAGAGGTTTTAGAACTCATTGAAAATAGAATAATATTTCCTATCAAACACACCGGTTGGGTGTTAATTTTGGTTCCTATCAAAAAAAAGAATGGGGAGTTGAGATTATGTGTCAATTTTAGAGACTCAATAGAGTTTCATTGAAGGACTATCACCCTTTATCATCCATGGAGAAAATGCTTTGATGTGTTTAAATTTCTAAGATATTTTCACTTCTTGATGGATATTCTAGCTATAACCAAGCTCTAGTCAAGGAGGAAGACCAATTTAAAAGTGAATTCACCACAAAATTGGAAACCAATATCATATAGAAGGATTCCTTTTGGCTTGTCCAATGCGGGGGCAACTTTTGAAAAGTCCATAGAAATGGTTTTTAGTAATCTAATATACAAATTTGTGCTAATCTATTTGGATGATATCACATTTTTCACCAAGCATGTTGCAGATCAGCTTGGACATCTGGGGAAAATCTTAAAAAGATGTAGAGAGTTTGGCATATCTCTCAATCCAAATAAGTGTGTCTTTTTTTTCCATAAGGGAAAACTATTGGGATATGTTGTATCCAAACAAGGCATCACCATTGATCCTAAAAGGGTTGCAACCATCCTAGAGTTAACTTTGCCACATCATAAGAAAATATTGCAGAGTTTCATCAGGAGGATCAACTTTGTCAAATGCTTTATTCTAGATATTGCTAACTTACTTAAGCCATTGACAACAATGCTCAAGAAAAATGTTGTTTTCATCTGGTTAGAAGAAACCAAACATAGTTTTGTAGCAATAAAAGAATGTCATGTCCCCTTTTCAAATAATTAAAAATAATAATCTTTGCTAAGGCAAGCCGGCCCAAAAAGGCGAAGTTTCAGCAAAAGGGGTAAATTTTTGGTAGCGAATGGACTAAAAAATGAAAATTATTATTAAAATATATTTTATTAACTCCTCTTGGATGTGAGTTAGGGTTATGCCCTCTTTTAAGGGGTTTGGAGGCATTTTGGGTGGATTCCAGAACTTGATTTTTGCTCATTTCTTTGTTATTCTTTAGAGGCTGTCAAACCTGTGGAGAAGGAGACCCAAGAATGGGAGTTTGAAAGTTTCTAGGAAGGCTAAGGATGGGAGTTTGAAGCCATTCCATGTGCATGCTCAGGTAGAGTTTTCCTTTGTGCTGACTAGTGCAGATTTGTGGTTTTTCGGATGTGTTTTTTTGTAAGAGTTTGGTGTTTCCGGTTGAGTATTTCATATCAGTTTGGGTTGCTGCTGTATTTAAAAATTTTAGATGTTAAAATAGAGCTAAATATATGTATTTTTTCATGATTATACTTCTATGATAAATTATTAGTGTTTTGTGGTGTTTTCAGGCTATTCTATGTTGTTTTCGGAAGCCCGATGAGCATTATTTTTATCCTCCATTTGGGAGCTGTTGTGTAAATGTGATATAGATCTGAAAATGTCATTTTGTAGGATTTTATGCTGCTGAAATTTCTATAAAAATTTCCACTTTCATATTTAGTAATAATATGTGAAGCTGTGAAGTTTTTGGCACTATTTTCGGCATACCTGATTTGGGGTTTATTGAGAAATTGGTGGATCTTTGAAAGATTGGTTTTTTGATCTTAAAGATCTGATTAGAGGCTTGAAATATCACATAAAAATCAGAAAAGGGACATTTCAATAGTATTAGAGCTATGATCTTACCAGCCTAAGGGTTTGTAGAAGTTTGCATGTCAGTTTGACAACTACCCAAATCTTGCATGTCATAATTTATGGTTGCATGTCGCTTCTAATCAGCTACATGTCAAAATTTATGGTTGCATGCTACTTCTAATCATTTGCATGTTAGTTCTTGGTGAATTTGGTGGTTGCATGTTTCTTCTAATCAGTTGCATGTCAAAATATATGGTTGCATGCTACTTCTAATCATTTGCATGTTAGTTCTTGGTGTTTGAAGAAGTTATAACCTATTGGGGTTACACTCTACTTTATTTAAAATGAACAGGTATAGTACAAAGTCTCAGAGGACACAATTTTGGACAATTGATATCGAGAATCAGAATAGTAGAAAGGATGGTTATTTAGACATTCAAGATAAACTTAGGAAAATAAGTCATGACATGTCTGAATAGTTGGTTGAGCACCACCGTATGATGAATGACATGTTGTCCGACCCAGCTAAGGTGGATAAGTTGACTGAATTTCTATTTGGTAGATTTTCTCACAAGACAGATGACACAATTACCAAGAACTTGCATGAGGAGTTTGAGAAACTAGCTTATAGCCAGGCTGAGGTCTCAGATTCTACTCTGCCACAGGAGGTAGTGAGAAAGGATATTACGCAGATTGATAGTAATGGTCAACTTGATACTCAAATTGAGACAATTGTATACAGGTCGTCAAAGGGTGATGTCATAGGTATTCATGATGGTATAGTTATAATAGGTAGTGACTATAGCATAGTGGGTTCAGATGATGATTATGAGGATGTTTTTGTGTATGATGGTGAGATACCTGGTAGAGATGAGCAGACATTGAGCATTCATGACTTTGCTGAGAAAGAGTACCAAGCATAGTTAGATGCTTTGACACATGAGGTTGAGGGTGGTAGGACTTCACATGATTTGTCTAGCTGGCTGAAAGTGAACAAAGACAATATTGTGACTTCATTATCTCGTCATGACAGGTATGTGGAGTTAGTTGGTATTGGTCATATTACTCAGGTGAGGAGTTTTCTTGAGTTACCAGCTAATTCTAGTTTACAGATATGGACTCGAGATTATTATATTGGCATTTGGGATTCAGTTGACTGGAGATCTTTAACACTTTTTGGTAGCAGTGTTTGTTTGGGTGTTATCATGGATTTGATTAGCAGATTGCAAGGTGTTGTCTTTTCTTGTGACAGCAGCTTGTCCGATGTTGGTATTAGTTTTTATACATCAGTGTTGGGCTTTGTTCATATATCCAGTCAACCATTTTTTCTGGAATGTGTTGATGATCTTTCATATTTGGCAGTGTGTATAGATGAATCTCAGGCTCATATTGGTATTGATGACATCTAGGAGGATGCAGTGGGCAGTTTTGAAGACTTATTTTCCTTGGTGGTTTCTTTTGGTACAAAGGAGTTGGATAGTAGTGCTACAGTTTTTGATACTTCATATGTTGATATGAGTTTTGGAGTTGATTCGCATGATATGGATGGTAATACTCTAGAGACCAGTAACCTTGAGGATGCTCCTTTAGATAGTGCATCAGAGGAGGTTTGTAGGATACATTCTAGCCAGTGCCATCATGTGTCTAGTCAGTTGAGAGTTACTGAGTGAGACATTGCTATCGCTTGCCATCATTTCGATGTTGCTCATCAATTGTTAGTAGTTTATGGATGGGGTTCTCCTACTAGTGATGAGCAGGGAGGTAGTTATCTTTCCTTGATAGAGTTCCACTCTTTATAGGAGGCTATCCAGATTCTGAGATAGGATTATATGCAGTTGGTAGCCGACAGAGATTATCTTATGGAGTGGGGCAGTACAGCATATGATGCATTGTTGGCCAAGGAAGATGAGGTGAGTGAGCTTACTCAGCAGCTTGAGGTGACTTCTGAGATTCTTGAGAGTACACAGTTGGATTTCAAGGAGTCATAGTTTCATTTGGCTAAGGTGACCATGGAGTTAGAGCAACTACAATCTTTACTAGATTTTGTACAGTCACAAGCTGTGGTGTCTGGTGATTCGAGGATGTCCATGGTCGAGATTTTCAAAGATAGTGGAGAGGGGGATGCATCCATCCTTGATACTAACATTGGCATATCAGGTTCATCCCCACTAGAGTCAGGTTCAGTTGAGTTGGGTGTTGTAGCAGGTTGTTGTGGTATGCCTGACATGGTGGTGACCTCTAGTACTAATGGCATGAAGACTAGAGATGTTGTATCAAAGACCATGTGTGATGTTGGTGAGATGACAATTGGCATGGTTCTTGCTAGTAATACTACTCCCTTGGTGATGTCTTCAGAGGTAGTAGTCAGTTCCAACTTGGTTAGTGATCAATTCTAGTTAGTTACATCTGGATTATAGTCTGAGTCACTGACTGAGATTGGCGCATTCTATCGACATTACATTTTGAGGTATGCTCATCAATTCACCTTTGATGACCATGTTGATGAGATGATGATACAGAGATTTACTTTGGTTCCTAGTGCTTATCATCAGTTATGGGATAGTTTGACACCTCAGGATGAGAGTTGTGATAGGCATGACATGGTGATAGGTTCTGCAGTTGACAGCTTGATAATACGTGACTTAGAGCAGGAGTTTTGGAGTGATGCTTCAACAGGTGTTGTTATTGATTCTACTCCTTTGGCTATGACATCTCCTGACTTAGCTGGTGATCAGTCATAGTGGGTTGTATCACTTGTTCATGGTGAGCTGATGACTGAGGTTGGTTTTTTTTTTATCAACATTATATTGCAAGGTATTTACATCAGTTAGCATTTGATCCTTGTGTTGAGGAGTTGATGATAGGCAAATTTGGTTTGGGTTCCATTTCTTACTGTTTATCTTGTGATGGCTTTTCATCATTAGGGGTGCATGGGAGTTATGGTTATGAGACAATGGTCGGTGATCTGCAGAGTTGTGTTGATTACAGGAGTTGTACAGTGTGTGGATTCTCCATACTTGGTATAGTTTCATTCGAGAGAATTCACCATTGTTGCAAAGTTGGATTGTACATTCTGTATAGGCCAATGGGATGCGTTGATGGTTTTTACTATGTTGGTAGTTTTATTTGTCCATTTAACTTGGGTTCTAATGTTCTAAGAGTTTTTGTCTCATGGGTTTCTGACTGTGGCAGTGGTTATTTTGGAGTTTGGTTGAGTTGTAATTGTCAGTTTGATTATGGATTCCTCTTGGTTATATTGCAGAGGATATTGCAGGAGCTTGTGTTTATTTGACAGTAGTATAGTTCATGACTACATTTGGGATCTAGGTGGATTGATTGGTTTATTTTTCAGCCATTTCTTGAGAATAAGCAATATTTGGGAGGGGAGGACTTTTCATGTCCCCTTTTCAAATAATTAAAAATAATAATCTTTGCTAAGGCAGGTGGGCCCAAAAAGGCGAAGTTTCAGCAAAAGGGGATAATCTTTGGTAGTGAATGGACTAAAAAATGAAAATTATTATTAAAATATATTTTATTAACCCCTATTGGACGTGAGTTAGGGTTATGCCCTCTTTTAAGGGGTTTGGAGGCATTTTGGGTGGATTCTAGAACTTGATTTTTGCTCATTTCTTTGTTATTCTTCAGAGGCTGCCAAACCTATGGAGAAGGAGACCCAAGAATGGGATTTTGTAGGTTTCTAAGAATGATAAGGATGGGATTTTGAATCCATTCCATGTTCATTCTCATGTAGAGTTTGCCTTTGTGCTGAACAGTGCAAATTTGTGGTTTTTCGGGTGTGTTTTTTTGTAAGAGTTTGGTGTTTTTGGTTGAGTATTTCATATCAGTTTGGGTTGATGCTATATTTCATACTTTTAGATGTTAAAATAGAGCTAAATATATTTATTTTTTCATGATTATACTTCTGTGATAGATTATTAGTGTTTTGTGGTGTTTCCAGGCTATTCTATGTTGTTTTCAGAAGCCCGATGAGCATTTTTTTTATCCTCCATTTGAGAGCTGTTGTGTAAATGTGATACAGATCTTAAAATTTCATTTTTTAGGCTGTTATTCTGCTGAAATTTCTATAAAAATTTCCACTTTCAGATTTAGTAATAATATGTGAAGCTGTGAAGTTTTTGGCACTATTTTTGGCATACCCGATTTGGGGTTTATTGAGAAATTGGTGGATCTTTGAAAGATTGGTTGTTTGATCTTAAATAACTGATTAGAGGCTTGAAATATCACATAAAAATTAGAAAAGGGACATTTCAAAGAAGGATTATCAGCTGCCCCTACTTTGGTAAATTCCATTTTCTTGAAAGATTTCACAGTATGCATATGATATTTTGGATAAAAATTTTGCAGTGCTTGTTCAGCAAAATGATCAAGGTTTAGAACAACCTATTACTTTATTTAGTAGGGTTTATAAGAATATGAGAAAATATATAATTTCATTGAAAAACATGTGCTTGTTGTGGTAAGAAGCCTAAAATAGTTCAAATAGCTGGTTTCTAGCAACAAGATACATCTTATGGTAGCTCATCCTAGTGTAAAAGAATACTTTATAAGTAGGGATCTCAATGAAAAGAGAGTTGATTGCATAACTTGAGTCATGGAATATGACATATATATTTAAGTGACCAAGCTTGTCAGAGGGAAGGGTTTATGTGAACAACTAGCAAATGAGAAGATTAGAACCACTAATGATATAGTAGAAGTTATCCTTGCTAATCAATATATTCCATAATAAAATCAATCAAACAGTTGGCTACAAGAGATGGTTCATTTTTTGAAAACTAGTGAATGTCCTCCATTACTTGATAGAGCTAAGTGAAGGTATTTCAACTTGTAATCTGTACCTTACATTTTAGTTTATGGTCTTTTGTTCATGAAAGATATGAATGGAGTCCTCCTCAAGTGCATTGATAATGACCACACCAGTAAGTTCTTAGAGAAATTCCATGATGAAGGAGGTCACTTCTCTCCAAAGACAAGAACTTATAATATCATGAGGGATGGATATTATTAGCCCAACCTCTTTAAGGATGCTCATGCCTTGGCAAGAAAGCGCAAGTAGTGTGCATTATTTTCTAGAAAAGAAAGGTTGGCTACCTTACCTCTACATCCTATTCTAATTGACTAGCCATTCATAAAATGGGGTATTAATTTTGTGGGCCCTATAAATCCAAATTCTAGTGCTAGCCACAAATGGATCCTAACTACCATGAATTATTTCACATGCTGGACAAAGGCAATAGCTATGAAGGAGGTTGATGAAACCACTGTTTTGAATTTCTCTGATGATTTGATTTGCACATTTGGAGTTCCTAACTTTGTTATATCTGATAATGCCTTGGCATTTGTGGGGACAAGAAAAATTGAATGAGAATTGAAGAATGGAGTATATCTCAATGTTCATCAAACTATTATCCTTAAGGAAATGGCCAAGCTGAAAGTACAACTAAGAACTTGCTAAGGATTTTGAAAAGGACTTTAGCATATAACAAGCATGATTGGCATTCCAAGTTGAATTCAGCTTTAGGTTTAATATAATTACTCCTAAATAGATTCTTGGCAATTTTCCTTATGTCCTAGTATACAAAAAACAAGCCAAACTACCTATTTATGTAGAGTTCCCTTCACTAGAGTTGGCTAATAATCTAATGCTTTTTGAAGAAGATGATCCATTGAATCTAACATATGCTAAATTACTAGAGCTCGAAGAGGAGAGTAATAAATCATTCCAAAAAATGGAATATCAATAGAGCCAAACCAAGAGGGTATTTGATAAAAAGTCTAAATTTAGAGTTTTCAAAGATAAAGATCTAGTTCTATGCTAGCATAGTTTAAAAAGTAGACCAAGCCACCATAACAAGTTTGATCACATGTGGACTAGGCCATTCATGATTTCTAAGTGTAAAGAACACAATACATAACAACTATCAATTGTATAAGGAGAATTTTTTCCAATCCCTATGAATAAGATTCACCTCAAGCTTTGTTTTGAGGTATGATATTCAAGTTCCTTCTTGTATATAGCTTTTCCTATTTTTGTTTTCCCTAAGTGGTGTTCCAACATAGCACTATCTATGGTGAAACTTATATGCACCTCTTTTGAGTGTATTTCACTTGTATATAAAAGACTTAAGACTATTTAACACTAGTTCGGGTGCATATAAGTTGCACGATAGCCACTACCTTCTTACACAGGTGTGTTCAGTTCTAGTTTTTTCTACTTTCAATAAAGTTCTTGAGTTCCATAATGGTGAGCAAGAAGAAGTGTTGCATTCATGCTAGTGCAGAAGTGTCCTCTCCCATAGTCATTTCTATAACTATAAATGACCCAACTACATATATCTGAACATGAGTGATTATTTTTGAACCCCATTAGTATAATTACTCTATACCCAATATATTGTCCAAGACCACTAGTTTTATGTCTAGCAAGAAGCCATTTAGTAGAAGTCACCAAAAGTATTACCAATTTTCATCACTGTACAAAAAAATTGGTAGAAGGGTTGACTAAGTCTCATTTTCATATAGGGTGGTGGTCATGGTTCACATTCTTCTTTTTAAATCATCAAATGTCATGCATGCATGAGAGGGATACATAAATAATTGATCATGTTTCATCTCTTATATCCCTAAGTTTGTCTAACCCTTATATTCAAATGTTTTATTACTTATGCCATAAACCTTGTTAAAGTTTTAAGTTGTGACCATGTGAAAGCTTTGTTCGCACAGTCGCAAGTAGTTACAGCTTAAACCCCAAAGTAGTGGTGATGGTATGTACAACATAGTCATCGAGTGGTTAATTTTATGTTCATGTGGTTTCAAAGAGTAAAGATAACTAGAGATTAAAGATGATGACACTACGAAATCTTTGTTCATGTGGTCATGGGTGGTTAAGATTAATCATGGGTTCAAGTTGTGAAGCAATGATTCCTATTTAATTGTAAGGTTGTGCTAAGTTAAAGTTGATCTAAGGTAAAGGTAATGATAATTTGATTCTTCCTTGGTCACATGGTCACAATGTTAAAAGGTTAAACTCTGATTATGACTATGAAGGTGCGAAGGAGTGACACCTATCTTATGGGCCCTGTTGTGGTTTAGGGAGAATAGATGCATCTTCCCAGTCATCAGATCTTCCTAGATTGATGGTGGGCATATGTTGGCATTTTGAAGTTGATCATGGTTTAAGGAAATAAAAGATATGCCTACATGAAACATGTACCAATGGGCCCATTTTTTTCAACAATAGTTTATATGCCCTTGTTGCAGGATCACAATGGGTTAATTATAACCTGGGGTTGAGGTTCTGATGCTAGGATGCCTTTGTAGTATGGCCGAGAGGGTTAAGGATGAGTTATGATTTTAAGTTGCAATTGAGCAATCACAATATGGTTTTTCCTTAAATCACATAGTCACTAGGGTTAAAGGGTAATCATGAGTTAAGCTTGCGAAGTAATGAAAAGACTTTGTTTGTAGATTCATTGGAGAATAAGCCTTAACTAGAGTTTAGGTTGTGATGAAACAATTTTTTTGTTGACTCATTTGCAATAATTAATGGTTGAGTTAAATATTAAGTCATGACCATGCAAAATACAACTCTAGTACTTAAGTTTACAATGATTGCAGGGTCACGAACATTTTATGCCAACTAGAAGATAAGCTGCAAAAGGGCAACTGTGGAAAATAAATTTTTATCCTAGGGTCGCAGAAGTCAAGAGGATAAAGTTAAAATAGGTTGTGAAGTAGCAAACTCTATGGTCATAGCTTCACAAGGTTAAATACAGATAGCTGATGATAATTGTGACTAGGTGATCCAGTCAAAGGCTTGCTTTCTCATGTTTACAGGTACCCAAGATGCAGTCAAACCTCAAGCCATGACTTGGTTAATAAGCTACAAGTAGACATGAAATCCTCTATTTTCCTAGTTGAGTAGTTAAGAAGCATAATAGAAAGGAATTCGATGACCTAGCTAAACACTTAGCATGAAAGAAACATGTGATTGCACAATCGTGATGTCAAGTGGTAGTCAATTAGAATAAACTGCAATATGGAGAACTCAATTAAAGGATATTCATTCAATTGATTGCATGGTTAAGGATCAAAAGAGGTTTTATATCATGACTATGTGGATAGGTCAGAATGATAAAAGGATGTAAGTGATCACTTAGTCATGATATCAAAAAAGGTTAGTGAAGATGAACAGTGAAGTAGTGACTGAGCATGAAAATAAGGAGAATGCAAAGTCATGGGATGAACTTAATAGTTAGAAAAAAGATGTGTGAAGCCGTGAAAGGTAAAAAATTAACCTTTTTGCATGGTTGCATCCATCAATAAAGAAAAGAGATAAAAATTTGTGAAGGCATGATATTAGAATTAAGAGTAGTGCGTCATCGCAAGTCAACATGGTCAACAAGGAAATGTAACTGTCAGGATGCAAAAAGGTGACAAGGTGGCAAGTCTAACCTATGAAATAAAGACATGTGGCTCATGCTTAGCAATCAGTTAGTGTTGAATGAAGGTGACAAAAATTTATTGCAGAGCCAAAACTAGGAGATGAATCATCAGATATTTTTTATTAGCATAAAAAAAAGAGTATCATGAATAGAGGGAGTGGAAGGAACATAATTAGTTAAAGGGTCCCTGTTGCAGATATCACCTAGGGAATATCTTAAAAAATCTTCCTATTTTTACTCAAATATGGAAATGGTAAATGTAAGATGTAATTTTCTAAAAATATTTATTTTCTTCCAATAGTTTTTTGACATATGCCCCTCCCATGTAGATCTTGTTTCGATACTTATCTTTATAAGGATTTCCAAGATGTGGAAAAGGGGTTGGCTAGTCATTTCAAGAAGGTTTCTATGCAAAAAAAAGAAATTGATGTTGTCATAATTTCTTATAAAGTCCATATCTTTTTTTGTATGTTTACTTTACAGTTAGTCTAGAGGAATATTGTGGAACTACATTTGAAGCCTACATAAGGAAAAGTTCAAGAGCCCTTCTTGTGTCTTTTGCTACTTAATTTACTGATTTGATAGGACTTCTTTTGATTTACTCTGAAACCTTGGGTTTTTGTCTCAAGTTTAGCTACAAGTGAAGTTTTGGAATGTTTACACAAGTTGCAAGTCATGAAATTGCACTTTATCCCAAATAGTTAACTATAAATATTAGCATTCCCCTTAGCATCTTGTTTCACGTGCTTCCTTCTTGTAAATTATTCATGTATGAGTTTTCATAAGGTCAAGATTTTTCTTATCTCAATTGTTCATAATTGTTTCATCATGTTAGTCTAGCAATATCATCATATTAATGTTTGGTGTATCACCTTGCTTTACCTTTCAGTATTTACTTTCAAGCAATCCTTCTATCCCTTTCCCCTTCAAGTTTAATTTTAGTTTGAAGAAGTAAATAGGTGACCATCATAAGGAACTAGACTATAATATAGAGATTCACTCCTAACCTTGGAATACCCACTACATGGGAGTATTTCCATGTTACTCAAAGTTGACTGAGTTAGAATCTAGTCTAGGCACAACTTCTAGAGATAACGATTCTGGCATGCCTGCTGGGACAAAGAAAAGAGTTTCCAATATTTTCATCATATTTTCTTGTTGGTATTGATGTGTACAATAGTGAAACAACCTATTCAAAGGTAAAAGAGCATACAAATCTCATAATTCTAACTATGGAAAAGAAGAGAAGTGCATATGATTTATGAGAAGAGTGTAGATGAGAAATAGCTCTACAAGTCTGAATATAAAGAGTTGTCCCCACCTAGAAGGAGAGGTGGAATAGTCAAAATAATCTAGGATGCCCTCAATAATAGAAAAAGTGATAGATCTACTCCTCCACTAGTAATCCATGTCATTGTTTCAATTCCAAGAAGAAGAAATTTTCAAGCACCAATGACCAAGTAGTTTACTTTCATTCCTTCCAATCAAGGGAGTTCACTACTTTTTTCTCAACATCATGATATTCCTCTAGGTACCTTGAAGAGTTTACCAGATTTCATTGGATAAGGCTAAACAATAGCATTTTAGAATATCAGAGATGTTGCAAGATTATGCAACGTGCATCATGTCACTAAGGAAACTAAGGAAGATGTTGTTGTGAAGCTCCTTACAGCCTCATTCAAAGGAAAAGCTTTGAAATGGTTTCAAAGCCTTGTTGTGGGTTCAATCAATTCTTGGGATGCATTGGGAGATGTCTTGACAAAACATTTTGAGGACAAGTCATATTTTCTATCATCTCTTGTTGAACAACTCATAACCATCAAGCATACTCCTCATGAGTAGATGATGGAGTTCAACTATAGATTTCCAAAAACACGGAGCAAAATACCTATTCATGTAAGGCCTTTAGAATAACATGTTTTTCTATATTATTTAAGGAGCCTAAATAGTGATATCTCTATTATGATCCAATCTATGGGAGATTGTTCATTACCACAAGGTTACGACATTGTTATAAGAGTTGAGAATAGTCTTATTCAAGTGGGTAAAATTACTCCTAGACCTCCAATGCCTATATATCTAGATATCCAACCTAATACACCCCTAGCCATACCACCTTTTAACCCATTAATGACTATTCCAAGCTAAGAAATCATAGTTGTACGCCCTTCACAAGAGTTTAAAGAGCTAAGAGATGGCCAAAAAAGGATGGAAAGCCTCATGCAAAGCCTTGCTAATGAGCTAGTAAATATTAAGAAGGGAGGTTATTAGACTAGGTAGTTGTCCCAACCTCATAACTAGTTTCCAAATCAGCCTTCCTAGTTGAAATTGCAAAGACAATACCCACCTAATAGGAAGAATTATAATCAGAGACCTTTTAGGCCTTATAACCCTAATCCTTTGAATACTTCTCATCCTCCAAATATTGTTAGAGATATGGTCCTTGTTCAAAATAACCTAGTAGCAAATTATGATTGGTGTAATCCTTGTAATCATCAACACAATTAGGCTATGTTCTCCAATGGTATGATGAATCAAGCCTTGATGGTTCAAGGTGCTTCTAGTGCTCAGCTCACATCTGGCATTGATGTTGAGAAACAATCAGAGGTTCCTCTTGTGGATGCTATATTCATGAACTAGCTAGAAGAGGAACATTGTGGTGTGAATAGAGATGGTACCACAAGTGGTGTCTATATTAGACCAAAGAGAAGAGCCCTAGACAATGATTTAGGGACAATTTTATAGTGATGTACCTCAATTTACCTTTCAGCATTTACTTTCAACCAATCCTTCTATCCCTTTCCCCTTCAAGTTTAATTTCAGTTTGTAGAAGTGAATAGGTGAACATCATAAGGAACTGGTCTATAGTCCAAAGATTCACTCCTAATCTTGGAATACCCACCACCTAGGAGTATTTCCAAGTTACTCAAAGTTGACTGAGTTAGAATCCAGTCTAGGTGCAACTTCTAGAGATAACAATAATAGCCTTGGAGACAACTCTTGAGAGAGCATCTCTCAGGATTTAAGCAATGACCAACAAGGTTAATCAATAGAAGGTATGTTAAAAAAATAAGTAGCAGGTGTCTAATAAAGAAGAGGCACCCACAACTAATCCATTCATAGCAAAGGAACCATTTCTTAGAGCCATAAAAGCATTGAATTAGGAAGCATTTGAAGGAGTGCCACTTTTTAGTGGAAAAGTGGACACATCTTATGTCCTACAATAGTTGAAGGGTATGGAAAATTACCTTGAAATTGAGAATGTCATAGAAGCCTAAAAAGTGAAAGTAGCAAAGGCAAGGATGAGAGGAGAAGCTATCACATGGTGGAAGTTTATTCAAGATGAAAGGGACAAAGAGGGTAAAAAGTCCTATGCTAATTGGAAAAGTGTGGTCAGAAAAATACAACAAACCTACCTTCTAGAAGACTTTAAAGTGGAAATGCATACTAACAGATATAACCTCAAGAAAGGAGAAAATGATATGGCTAATTGATGGCTAATAATCATAATAGGAGATTGTGAAGAATTCTAAGAGATCATATTGAAACCTAGAGAATGAAGTGTGGAAAATAGATGGAAAGGAATCTAAAACACCCTAGGGGAATCTTTCATCCCTTTCAAGAACATATTAACCAGTTAGGAGGCCAAAATGAAGTGCCAAGTTCATGAGAAAGCCTTGAAAGATGGGTTAGGCTATGGGAAAAGTTGTTCCTAGTGAAGTAGGCATACCTTGTGTAGTAAAGGATATCTAGAAGGGTTTATCCATCAACTACATTACCCTAGACTAGTCTTATGAGTTAGGGTTAGAGTTAGGATTTGAGTAAGGATTAAAGTAGGGTTAGGGTTAGGGTTAGTTTTAGGGTTAGATTTAGGGTTAGAGATAGGGGTAGGGGTAGAAAAAGGGTTAGAGTTAGGGTTAGGGGTTAGCGTTAGGGTTAGAATTAGAGTTAGGGTTAAGGTTGGGATAATATTTAGGGTTAAGGTTAGGGTTAGAGTATGAGTTAGGGTTAGAGTTTGAGTTAGGGCTATAGTTATGGTTATAGTTTGAGTTAGATATAAAGAGAGATAGAGAATTAGAACTAGGGTTAGGGTTAGGATTAGGATTAGATTTAGAGTTTGAGTTTGAGTTAGTGTTAGAGTTAGAGTTAAGTTAGGGTTAGGGTGAAAATTACGGTTACAGTTAAGGTTAGAGTTACCATTAGAGTTAATGTTATAATTAGGGTTTGAGTTAGAGTTAGGATTAGAATTTGATCTTTGACTTGGGGTTAAGGTTAGAGTTAAGGTTAGGCTTAGGGTTATAGTTATGGTTAGGGTTAGAGTTAGAGAAAGAGTTAGATTTAGGGTTATGGTTAGGGTTAGGTTTATAATTAGAGTTAGGGTTATATATAGAGTTAGCTTTATTGAAGTTGATGAAAGATCAACCCGATAGCTAGCATGAGTCACTTGCATGCAAGCATCTATCACAAAAAGAGAGAAGCAAAAGCTATGGAGGCTGAAATTGCCAAATCCATAGCTAAGACATTCTGGATGAGCAAAAAAAGATCGATATTATCAAAAGTGTATGAATAAATTACAAAGAGATCAGTCCTTATAAAAGGAGATCAAAACCTTAACAAGGTAAAACCTAGGTTGCATGATAATAATTCATAATATAATTAATTATTATATGCCTAAAGTTTAGCTTAAGTAAACTAGAGATAATAAGTGACTTAATAATTAAATCAAAATGACTTAATTAATAAGGAAATATCTTATTACTCTAACAAGCATCATGGTTAAGGATAGGGCAAGGGTTAAATTTACGGTTAGGTGTTAGACTAACTACCAATGTTCCCCTTCAAGATTTCTGACATTAACCACCTCATGTGTTCTATAAGTGTAGTGGTTTTATCAAGCATTGACAAGTTGATCTTTTACTACAATGGCAACTCTAGCTTGTAACAAGTGGTATCAGAGCTTCGTCACAAGTTCAAATCTCCTAGGGTAATGTTGAGGGGGGATTATTAGACTAACTGCCAACCTTTCCCTTCAGGATTCATGACATGGCTTAACTGCCTCGTATGTTCTATAAGTCTAGTAGTTGTATCAAGCATTGACAATTCGATCCTTTGGTGCAATGAAAAATCTAGCTTGTAACATTAGGTTTATAATTAGAGTTAGGGTTATATATAGGGTTAGCATTAGGGTTAGGGTTAGATTCATGGTTAAGGTTAGAGTTAGGGTATAATCATTCACATTAAGTAATAAGTGAAAATTGAAAGATGTAAATTAACTATATGGAGCATATTTTTATTTAGTTTTAAGGGAAGGATGGGAGTTAGGGTTAGGGATTGAGTAAGCGTTAAGGTTAGGGTTAGAGTAATTCTTATGTTTAGTGTTAGAGATAGGGTTAGGGTTTGAGTTTGAGTTAGGGTTTGGGTTACGGTTAGGTTTAGGTTTAGCGGTAGAGTTAGGGTTAGTGTTAGGGTCAAGGTTAGGATTAGATTTAGGGTTAGGATTAGAGTTAGCAATAGGGGTACAAAAAGGGTTACAATTAGGATTAGGGTTAGGTTTATAATTAGGGTTTGGACTATATTTAGGGTTAGTATTAGTGTTATAGGTAAAGTCATGGTTAAGGTTATGGTTATTATAGAATTATTCATGTTAAGTGATAAGTTAAAATTGAAATATTCAAATTTACTATATGGAGCATATATTTATTTAGGGTTAAGGGAAGTGTGGGAGTTAGGATCAAGGTTTGAGTCAGGGTTAAGGTTAGGGTTAGATTTATGGTTAGCATTAGGGTTAGGTCCTAGGTTAGGGTTAGGTTCAAGGATAGGGTTAGGGTTAGGGTTAGGGTTAGGGTTAGTATTAGGGTTAGGACCTATAATATCGATTGAGTAATGGATAGATGTAAGGCTTAGAAAACATGATTGGAGAAAGGGTTACATTTATAACTTTTCTTAGGGTCATGGTTATAGTTACTAGGAGCATAAGGGGTGAGGTTTTAGAATATATTTATTATTATATAAGGTAACCTATATAATAATAAGTATATTCTCACAATCATGGATAAGGTTAGGGAAAGAATTAGGATCATGGTTAGAGTTAGAATTAATGCTAGGTTTAGAGTTAATATTAGGGTTAGATTTAGATTAATTATTAGGGTTATGATAATGGTTAGAGTTACATTTAGGAAGACATCTTATTCTCATTACACATGTCCCTTAGCATAATAGAGCAATATAAGGATTACGATGTTCCTTAAGTAGTTTTATGATTTTATTAGTTACATTTATAAACAGACTATTGGTTGATAATAATTATGCATAACATGAATAGTGTACAATCAAGGGCTACTAAATGTTATTGAGGTGAGGTAATGATTACACTTAAAATGAGTGTAAAATGAATATTATGCTTTAGAGTAGCTTAATAGTTAGAAATAACACATCAATTTTATACATAATTTAATGATCAACATATTAGTTATATATGTCATGTAAAAGCTTTAATATGAAAAACATAAAGGTCAAGGTAATATGTTTGAAATGTTTGCATGTATAATTGAAAAGAATTTGAACTAGAAAGTGAAATCGATTATTATTGTTATGATACATATATGAAAGGAGAACTATATCTCCTAGTACAATTATTCACATGAAGTAATAAGTGAAGTTTGAAAGATGTGAAATCATTATATGGATCACATATACACTTCTACATAAAAATATAAGTACATCACATATTCGTCATAGATTAAAATTATATTACGGCCTTTTTTTGTAAAATGATCATTATAGACCCCTCACATCATGGGTGGAAATGCATCTACTTTTGCAAATGTACTACATATGTATCTGGAAATATTTTCATCTCAATTATCCCCACATCTTGTACATGATCAATTGGTAAAGTTACATTCTCAAGAGCTTTGACCATAGTTGTACAACACTCTATAATTATTCATGCACACTTCTCAAATTCTATCTCAAAAAATGATTCAATCCTATAGAAGTAGTTGGGCTCATGTCAACAATGCTTGACTATCTATAAAAGGTTGTCATGCCTAAAAAAATTAATGGAAAATAATTGAGAAAACATTAGCACCAACAAAAGAGAAGAAAAATTTTATACTTAATCGCAGTGATATAAATTTTAAATCAATAATGGTTTTGAAAAACATAATAGGTCACTTAGTATAATCAAATGTGAAGAAAATCAATATTAAAACCATATTGCATTAAAATTTGTAATGAAATTTTGGGTATGGAAATATCATAATATAATGACCATTCATAGATAGTGAAGAATATAGAAACATACTTTTCAAATATTGAGTAGCAATGTATTAATTAAAAGGCATAAGTCACAATTATTATGATTTATTTCAATCAAAGTGGTCTTTCTAATTTGAATTAATGTTATAGCTACCTTAATTTGGGGACCCAATTGATGATCATAGTTAATTTTACAAATTAGAGAATTAATATAATGAAATTTAAGCATAATGGTACTTGCAACCATTAAAATGTGCAAATAATACTTGGTTATCATGTTGCATTGAGCATATCTAATTTTAGTTGTCATTAAGTGTGGATTTCACTTCCATGTTGTTGCATTTCTAGGACACGTTCTATATAATTTTATGATGAAAAAATTCATAGATCCCTAGATATCCTGCATGCAAATAACCTATTAAAAGGAAGTAAGAAAGACAAAGAGAGAAAAAGATTTTCTCGATAAACAAGAAGATTGAATTTACTTGTGCAAAAAATAGAATGAATGAAATTGTAACTGATCAATCCTATGAAGGAGATCAAAACCCTAAAAGTGAATGCCTAAAAGGAAATTTTTATTTAATAATTGCTAATTAATTATTAAATATGAATGCAAAAAAGAATAAAAGAGAAATCTTAAGAAGGGAGAAAAGGTAAATTAATAAATGAAATTAAATTAACATTTTTCTCTAACACCACCCCTTAAGATGAGCAACAATGCAGCTACAAATAATTCAAGGAAACTACAATGCTAAAAGAAAACTTGGGTCCCAACAACAAGGCTTGATGAGGTACCCAATCAGAAGCAAATCTCTATGAAATGTAGAAATAGAGAAAACCTAGTGGGAAAAACTCTACTCCAAAAAGAGATAGAAAATGATGCACAAATGAAAAATCTCAAGAGAATCTCTCAAGTCCATAAGTATATTGAAATCCCCCATGATAGAAGCTTGAGACTCCATAGTCCCCCCCAGAATGGCAAAGCTCATGTGTCAATGAACATACCAATGTAGTTCCAATCTGAAGGAAATAAAGGTAGTGGACAAGGATGATAAAACTCATGTATGTAAGGTGCATCTAGAATTCTTAGATGATGCTCAAAAGAGAAAGCATAAAAATCCTAAAATAGAATCTCCAATGGGGGTGAGATAACAGGTGGTCTAAATCTATCATCTAAGAGGATATGTGTGTCCTCTAATATATCCTCAACAACTACACTAGGTGGCTCAATGATTAGAGCCAAAATAGTAGGAAATGTTGAAGAGTAATCATGTGCAAGAGATGGAATACAAACATGAGGTGGAGGTGTAGAAGTCACTATTGATCTAAAATTGATTTTGATAAGTGAATATCAACACACTTAAGCCATTCATTTAGTTTATGCCTAACCAGTAATATATACAGAGCATAATATGTAAATATTAGACCATGTCAAGTTGCAATGAGTGTTAAGTCACTCATGTTTCAAGTAGATAGACCATGTTTATTGATTCAAGAGCTAAGTAAATAGTGGATGCCAAGTAATGTAGGTGTTGAGTCATGGTATATATAATAGTGCATACCAAGTATCAGAGATTTCATATGCTGAGCCACACAATTTTGACATATTTCTTTGTAATGGCACAAACAACTACGTAAATTTTCTTTGAGCTAACTTAAGATTGTATTTTGATATTTTGAAGACAAGTACAAATCTCTAGTTGGATTTCCTATGCAATTACATGCAGCCAATAAGAAAATGGGAAGGATTAAGTAGAAAAATGGATGGATCTATATCATAGAATCATACATAAACCTAACGCACTTAAGTCTTCTTAAGGAGGACAATGCCCTAAAATATTTATGATGGAGAGATTATGGTTGGAGAAGGATAGAGGAGAAAACAAGATAGTTTACATGCAGAGCATTCAAGGTGAATTATAAGTTATGAAGAAAGAGTGAACTGCAGAATCAGTTAGAGAAGAATAGAGGATAAAGAAAAGGATAAAATATTAAGACATGTGATCAAGAAGAATTAATAAGACATTGTTTAGAGGTGATCTGTTATCAAGCAAGCAAGTGCCAACTGTAGGATCTATGCTGAGACATTTTAAGAGGTGATTTTAGTTAAATCTCTTAACTAGAGTAGTCCTAACAAGCTATATGAAATCCTTTAACAAGGTGCTTAATTAGTTGTAAGTTGAAGTCCTCTAACAAGGCACACTTCTAATAGGGTGTTGAAATCCTCTAACAAGGTGAGACCTAACAATATTTGTAAGCTTTTAACAAAGTAGACCTTTCATAGGGTAGATCATGTTTCATGGTCAAATCATTGTAACCTTCATTGGATACACTTTATTATTGTAGTAGTGAAGATTTGTGGGTGTCATCCCCACCCCAGTTTTACCTTCTCACTTAGAGGGTTTCTAGGTAATCATATCTGGTGTTATGTGTGTGAATTCTTACATGGTTATATGATTTAGATGCATATTCTTTATATGTTATTTTAGTTTACATATTGAATGTATATGATGAATGAATGGTGAAAATTTTATGGTTCCAAGGTTAAAATACTGATTCACCACCCCCTCCTTTGAAATGTCCCTTTCTCTGATTTGATATGGTATTTCACACCTCTAATCAGATTTTCAAAATCAAACAACTGATATCACAAAGATCCACCAAATTTCTCAAGAAACCCCAAATCGGGTATGCCAGAAATTGTGCCAAAAGCTTCACAGCTTCACCTATTATTAATAAATCTGAAAGTGAAAATTTTTACAGAAATTTCAGCAGCATAACAGCCTATAAAATGACATTTCCATATCCATATAGCCTTTACACAACAATTCAAAAATGTAGGACAAAAACTATGCTCATCGGGCTCCCGAAATTAACACAAAAATGCTCGGAAATACCACAAAAACACTAATAAACTATCTCAAAAGTTTAATCACATCCCAATAAATATATTCAGCTCTATTTTAAAATCTTAAAGTCTGAAATACAGCAGCAACCAAAACTGATATGAAATGCTCAACTGAAAACACCAAACTCATGCAAAAAACACACCCAAAAACCCACAAATCTGCATTGTTCAGCACAAAGGCAAACTCTGTATGAGCATGCACATGGAATGGCTTCAAACTCCCATCCTTAGCCTTCCTAGAAACCTGAAAACTCCTGTTCTTGGGTCTCCTTGGAAACCTACAAACTCCCATTCTTGGGTCTCCTTCTCCACAGGTTTGGCAGCCTCTGAAGAATAACAAAGAATGAGCAAAAATACAGTTCTGGAATGAGCCCAAAATGCCTCCAAAACCCCTTAAAAGAGGGCATAACTGTAACTCATGTCCAAGAGAGGTTAATGAAACATATTTTAATAATAATTTTCATTTATTAGTCTAACGGATTTCAAAGATTAACCCCCTTTTTCTGAAACTTCACTTTCTTGGGCCTGCCTGCCTTAGCAAAGATTATTATTTTTTAATTATTTGAAAAGGGGACATGACAAGTCCTCCCCTCCCAAACATTGCTTGTCCTCAAGCAATGGCTGAACAATAAACTAATCAATCCACCTGGATCCCAAATGTAGTCATGAACTATACTATTGTCAATTAACACAGGCTCCTGCAATATCCTCTGCAATATAACCAAGAGGAATCTGTAATCAAACTGACAATTACTGCTCAACCAAACTCCAAAGTCACAACTTCCACAGTCAGAAACCCATGAGACACAAACTCTTAGAACATCAAAACCCAAGTAAAGTGGACTACCAACACAATAAATACCATCAATGCATTCCAGTGGCCTATATGGAATGTACAATCCAACTCTGCAACAATGGTGAATGCTCCCGAATGAAACTGTACCAAGTATGGAGAATCCACACACTATACAATGCCTACAGTCAACACAACTCTATAGATCACTGACCACTATCTCATAACCATAACTACCATGCACCCCTGATGGTGAAAAGCCATCACAAGATAAATAGCAAGAATTGGAACCCAAACCAAATTTTCCTACCATCAACTCCTCAACACAAGGATCAAATGCTAACCGATGTACATACCTTGAAATATAATGTTGATAAAAAAAACCAACCTTAGTCAACAACTCACCTTGAACAAGTGATAAACCCACTGTGACTGATCACCAGCTAAGTCAGGAGATGTCATAGCCAAAGGAGTAGAATCAATAACAACACCCACTGAAGCATCACTCTGAAACTCCTGCTCTAAGTCATGTATTATCAAGCTGTCAACTGTAGAACCTATCACCATGTCATGCCCATCACAACCCTCATCCTGAGGTGTCAAACTATCCCATAACTGACGACAAGCACTAGGAACCAAAGTACATCTTTGTATCATCATCTCATCAACATGGTCATCAAAGGTAAATTGATGAGTGTACCTCATAGTGTGATGCTGATAGAATGCGCCAATCTCAGTTAGTGGCTCAGACTGTAATCCAGATGAAACTAACTGCAATTGATCATTAACCATGTTGGAACTAACTACTACCTCCGAAGATATCACCAAGGGAGTAGTATTACTAGAAAGAACCATGCCAACTGCCAACTCACCAACACCACACATGATCTTTGATACATCTCTAGTCTCCGTGCCTTCAGTACTAGAGGCCACCACCCTGTCAGGCATACAACAATCTGCTACAACACCCAACTCAACTAAACCTGACTCTAGTGGGAATGAACCAGATATGCCAATGTTAGTATCAAGGATGGATGCATCCCCATCTCCACTGTCTCTAACAATCTCGGCCATGGACATCCTCGAATCACCAAACACCATAGCTTGTGACTGTATAGAATCAGGTAAAGACTGTAGTCACTCTAACTCCATGGTCACCTTAGCCAAATGAAATTGTGACTCCTTGAAAGCCAACTGTGTACTCTCAAGAATCTCAGAAGTCACCTCAAGCTGCTTAGTAAGCTCACTCACCTCATCTTCCTTGGCCAACAATGCATCATATGCTATACTACCCCACTCCATAAGATAATCTTTGTCGGCTACCAACTGCATATAATTCTGTCTCAAAATTTGAATAGCCTCCCATAAAGAGTGGATCTCTGTCAAGGAAAGATAACTTCCTTCCTGCTCATCACTAGTAGGAGAACCCCATCCATAAACTGCTAACAACTGACGAGCAGCATCAAAATGTTGACAAGTGATAGCAATGTCTCGGTCACTAACTCTCAACTGATTAGACACATGATGGCACTGGCTTGACTGTCTCCTACAAACCTCCTCTGATGCACTGTCTAAAGGAGTATAATCAAAGTCACTAGTCTCTAGAGTATTACAATCCATATCCTGTGAATCAAATCTAAAGCTCATATCAACATACGAAGTATCAAAAACATTAGCACTGCTGTCCAACTCCTCTGCACCCAAGGAAACTAAGTTTTCAAAACTGCCCACTATAGCCTCTTGGATGTCATCAATGCCAATATGATCCTGGGACTCATCTGTACACACTGCCAAATATGAAAGATCATCAACACATTCCAACAAATATGGTCGACTGGATATATGAACAAAGCCCAACATCGGTGTATAAAAACTAATACCAACATCAGACAAGATACTGGCACAAGAAAAGACAACACCATGTAATCTGCTAATCAAATCCATGATAGCACCCAAACAAACACTGCTACCAAAAAGTGTTAAAGATCTCCAGTCAACTGAATCTCAAATGCCAATATAACAATCTCGAGTCCATATCCGTAAACTAGAATCAACTGGTAACTCAAGAAAACTCCTCACCTAAGTAATATGACCAATACCAACTAACTTCACATACCTATCATGATGAGATAATGAATTCACAATACTATCTTTGTTCACCTTCAGCTGGCTAGACAAATCATGTGAAGTACTACTAGCCTCAACCTCATGTGGTGAAGCATCTAACTGTGCCTAGTACTCTTTCTCAAAAAAATCATGAATTCTCAATGTCTGCTCATCTCTACCAGGTATCTCACCATCCTGCACAACAACATCCTCATAATCATCATCTGAACCCACTACACTGTAGTCACTGCCTATTGTAACTATACCATCCTGAATACCTATGGCATCACCCTTTGACGACCTGTAAACAATTGTCTCAATTTGAGTATCAAGTTGACCATTACTATCAATCTGTGTAATATCCTTTCCCACCACTTCCTGTGGCAGAGTAGAATCTGAGACCTCTACCTAGCTATCAGCTAGTTTCTCAAACTCTTCATGCAAGTTCTTGGTAATTGTGTCATTTTCCCTATGAGAAAATCTGCCAAATAGAAATCCAGTCAACTTATCCACCTTACCTGGGTCGGACAACATGTCATTCATTATACGGTGGTGCTCAATCAACTGTTCAGACATGTCATGGCTTATTTTCATAAGTTTATCTCAAATGTCTAAATAACCATCCTTTCTACTATTTTGACTCTGGATATCAATTGTCCAAGATCGTGTCCTCTGAGACTCTGTACTATACCTGTCCATTCTGGATAAAGTAGAGTGTAACCCCAATAGGATATAACTTCTTCAAACACCAAGAACTAACATGCAAATGATTAGAAGTAGCATGCAACCATAATTTTTTTCATGCAGCTGATTAGAAGCAACATGCAATCATCAATGATGACATGCAAGATCTGGGTAGTTGTCAAAAATGCAAGATCTGGGTAGTTGTCAAAACTGACGTGCAAACTTCTACAACCACCAAATTCACCAAGAACTAACATGAAAATGATTATAAGTAGCATGCAACCATAAATTTTGACATGCAGCTGATTAGAAGCAACATGCAACCATAAATTATGACTTGCAAGATTTGGGTAGTTCTAAAAACTGAAATGCAAGATCTGGGTAGTTGTCAAAACTGACCTGCAAACTTCTACAAACCCTCAGGCTAGCAAGATCATGGCTCTGATACCACTAAAATGTCCCTTTCTCTAATTTGATATGGTATTTCACACCTCTAATCAGATTTTCAAAATCAAACAACTGATATCACAAAGATCCACCAAATTTCTCAAGAAACCCCAAATCGGGTATGCCAGAAATTGTGCCAAAAGCTTCACAGCTTCACCTATTATTAATAAATCTAAAAGTGTAAATTTTTACAGAAATTTCAGCAGCATAAAATCCTGAAAAATGACATTTCCATATCCATATAGCCTTTACACAACAGTTCAAAAATGTAGGACAAAAACTATGCTCATCGGCCTCCTGAAATTAACATAAAAATGCTCGAAAATACCACAAAAACACTAATAAACTATCTCAAAAGTTTAATCACATCCCAATACATATATTCAGCTCTATTTTAACATCTTAAAGTCTAAAATACAGCAGCAACCAAAACTGATATGAAATGCTCAACTGAAAACACCAAACTCATGCAAAAAACACACCCAAAAACCCACAAATCTGCACTGTTCAGAACAAAGGCAAACTCTAGATGAGCATGCACATGGAATGGCTTCAAACTCCCATCCTTAGCCTTCTTAGAAACCTGCAAACTCCCATTCTTGGGTCTCCTTGGAAACCTGCAAACTCCCATTCTTGGGTCTCCTTCTCCACAGGTTTGGCAGCCTCTGAAGAATAACAAAAGAATGAGCAAAAATCCAGTTCTGGAATGAGCCCAAAATGCCTCCAAAACCCCTTAAAAGAGGGCATAACTGTAACTCATGTCCAAGAGAGGTTAATGAAACATATTTTAATAATAATTTTCATTTATTAGTCCAACGGTTTCCAAAGATTAACCCCCTTTTTCTGAAACTTCACTTTCTTGGGCCTGCCTGCCTTAGCAAAGATTATTATTTTTTAATTATTTGAAAAGGGGACATGACATCCTCCCCCCCCCTACTCACAAGTTTACCTTTCCTCTTGTAATTCCAACAATTGGTATCAGAGCCTTGTTCTCTAAAAGAGAAGCTTTGTAGCTTTGAGGAAAGGTCCTAAAATAGAAGTCTACAAGTTGGGAAAGACTATTGAAAGCTAGGAGATTGAAATAAATCTCATACTACATCAACTAAATGAGGCAAGAGAGGAACTAAAGAAATCCTTGAAGAGAAGGAAAGATATTGCTATTGCAGAAAATGAAACACTATACAAAGAGATAGACACTACTAACTTGTAGATGGTGACTTCAATGAATTTAATGCAGCAGTTGTAGATCTAATGGAAAATGATAGATTCCAAGCTGAGAAAATCAAGGATCTCAAGATAGAACAAGAATCACAAGCTATACTGCTATGTGAGGTGACTAAACAATAGAAGAAATCCATAGAAGAAAAGGCCATGATTGAAGAAGACAAAAGAACACTGGCCAAAAAATTGGAAGAGAAGTCAATAGAGCTAGCCAAGATTTCCAACATGAAATCTGATACTCTAAGTCAAATGATGAATTCCAACTATGAATTGAATGTCAAGGACATTGAGATAACTACATTGAAGTTGTAGAATGAACAATTCCAATGTGACCTGAAAAGAGAAAAGGAATTTTCTAAAAGTTTCAACAAGCCAAATGAAGCCATCAAATACTTTGAGAAATTATTGAGATCCCCTAGATCCAATAATGATACATCAAAATTGGGCTACACAAGCACTAAAAAAGGATAATCATCCAAAGTTGCATGAGAAAGGAACACCAAGGGTAAGATGGTTGAGACCCTTAGGTTATGAGGTCAATATAGATGAGGCCTCATTAGCCATAACAACTCTACTTGTGGAAGAAGTAGATAAAACTACAAAATTCTTTTGAAATTATGAGA
Source organism: Cupressus sempervirens (assembly GCA_028749045.1). NCBI lineage: Eukaryota > Viridiplantae > Streptophyta > Pinopsida > Cupressales > Cupressaceae > Cupressus > Cupressus sempervirens. The sequence continues at coordinate 400,372,159 of CM053784.1, read as the reverse complement.
TGGTGAAATCAAAGATTTCCATGGAACTAAAAAATACCTCCACAATCAAGAAGAAGGATAAGTTGGTAAAGAAATTGAAAGCAAAACTTGGAGAGGGTGCCAGAGATGATGAAGAAGAAGAACAAAAAAAAGCTCAAAAACCTCTAGCTTTAACTCAAGGCATGGGAGAAGACAAAGAAGAGGAGGAGACTACAGTTGTTGAGTGAGAAGAAGCCAAGGAAACACCTACTACTATTGAGTCAAAGAAGAAAAACGTAAAGGCATACCTAGTGGCAAAGGCAAAGAAAACTATAAAACCAAGTCAACCAAAGCCTACTACACCTACTACAAGGGCCACCATATGCGCAACTACCCAAAAGGCCAAAGAAAAGACTAAGTATAAAAAGAAAGGAGGACAAGAGAAAAAAAGATAGATAAGGAAGTATGTGGCTCAGCTAGATTCTAATGAAGAGAAGATAGAATCAAATGATAACAATCAATTCAAGTTGGTAAGTCACAATCTTCTCTCAGATCTTGAGAACTTATGTGAAAATGTCAAGAGCAATGTTGATTTATTAGGTTTTACTCATATTGATTTTGATAGATTGGAAAAATAAGAGAAGAACCAATCAGAAGAGGCATTATATGCCATGATGTCAAAGTTTAAGACTACACCACTAGAATTTGGCAACTCAATACCAAAAGGTCTATATGACATAGTTAAGAAAAAATTGCATTATTGTCTGAATTTGGAAAGATAAATCAAGGAAACAACATTAGCCCAAGTAATGTCAGAGTTGAAAAAGGGACAAATTGCGGAGTTGAAAAATGGACAAATTGCTAAGGTAGTCAAGAAATATGTAGTCAGGTTCACACCTAAATACAAAGCCTTTACTATTCTCCAAAATAATATTGAAGATGTGATCAAGAAATCAACTCAAATATGGAAACTCATTTATGGGTTAACCACTATCAAACAAGGAGAAGCTAACCCTTCAGAGGGTAAAAATTATGACAAAAATAATGAGAAAGATGATGATAAAGATACTACAGTTTGGAAAGAGATAGAAAAGAAAGATTATGACAAGGCAATAGTTGAGCAGTAGCAAGATGAACAGAGTGTGCAAGACACACAAGTACCGATTGTTGGTCCTCCCCATGACACAACCAAAACCATTGAAATTATAACTATAAAGGATGTCTCTGATCCATCAGTTTAGAACATCATTCCTCTTACTAAAAAATATTTAAAGAATATCCTAGATCAATCTATATTACAAGACAAACTATGTGGTAATCCAATTTTGGTTAGTGTAGAAGAACTACAATAGTTAGTAACTGATGTCACAACAGAAAAGGTGAATCCACAAGAACCACCTTCCATCATCCCTTCAATTACTTATGTGCAACCTTTGATTCAAATGATAGTAGATACATCTACTAAGGTTGATACAATTGAGAAGTAGGTAGAAGAGCAAGACACAATTATGGATAACATAATGAAGCAGGACAGATAGATTCATCTGTACCTACAACACAAGAAAAAGGTGCAAGCCAAGTCATAGTGATAGACAAGGGAAAACCTAAAGAGATAGAACTAAAGGTGAAGGAACAAGTGGCCATCCAAGCACTGGTAGCTTTACCAACATCTAGCACTCCTTCTACACAAGCTCCTTAGAAGCCAAGTATAGATGCTACTCCTTTGTAGATCTCACTGCCAAGCCCAAGCTCATCAAAGGTGGAAAAGGTAATACATTATGGAGATATAAGCCTTGATGAAGAAATTGTTATTCCAAAGTATGACTATGATACTATGACATTGGAACAAATAGGCATTTTGCAACAAGCCTTAGAAAGGAAAAAACATCAATAAATGCTTAGGAGAGAACATAGGCAAAAGAAAGCACTTCAAGATATTAAGGACATCTTTCTAGATGCATTCAGTCTACCAACTCTAGAAGAGACCAAGCCACTAATAGAAAAACTAACAAATATAGTAGAAAAGGTCACTAATGAAGACCTTGATACAAATGCAAAACTATTGGAATGGTCTGAAAAGAAGTTTCAAGGCAAGGTAAATGAAAAAATATCCAGTCAAATAGCACTACAAAAAGTTGCATTGGAAACCAAGGTTGATAATGTGAAGAAGGTACTCAAGAATATATTTTCACTATACACAAAACTATGCAATCCTTCACTTTTCACCTAAGAGACTGAAAATTACATTTTGAGTCTAGAAAGTCAAATATCTACATTAGGTGCAAGGCTCCCATCAAATACAGCTCAAAGTGAGAAGCATTTTAGGACATTACTTTAGACACAAAGTCAATTAGCTATCTTAATAGTAGATGAGACTAATATTAGAACCAAACTAACAAGTATTCAAGATACCCTCACCCTAAATATGGAGATAATGCACAAGGAGCTAGGCTATGCTAAAACTCTATTGAAGAAAGACCACAATCTTTCTACTTTAGATGGTCTAGTACACCTTGTCACCAATTTTGCAATCCAAATTAAGTCATTGGATGTTGCATGTGATAACTAGGATGTAGCTCTAAGGATAGTAAAAGATGTCCACAAATCCTTTTTAGACAAACACACCATAGGTGTATAGCCCATTTGACATAAGTCTCAAAAAGGGGGAGAAATATAACATGGGGGAGAAATGGAGGAGAAACATAATATGGGGGAGTATGAACAAAAGAGAGATAAATAAGAAAGGGGGAGCATAGCAACATATATATCATTGGAGAGATATATTATATATTTTTAGGGCAGAAAGCAGCAAAAAGGGATAGATATGAGTTAAGGAGAGCATATCAGATGAAAGAGTATTAGTAATACATCGCATTGAAGTTAAAGTGTATCAGTAGAGACACATTTACTCATAGGGAGCATAGAATTTTGGATGCAATATAGACGTGTCAACTCAGGGGGAGTTATCAAATTTTAAGGTATACAAGTTAGTGCAAAATTTTGAAATTTTGAAGTTTTGTATATAAGTTGAGTCATGGACATGTTATGCTCAAGAAATTAAGGACAATATTATATATTTAAGTGTTTTTGATACTCATGTCAAAGGGGGAAATTGTTGATCTCAAATTGATTTTGACAAGTGAGTGTCAACACACTTAAGCCATTTACTTAGTTTATGCCAAACTAGTAATACATGTCGAGCACAAAATGTAAATATTAGACCATACCAAGTTGCAATTAGTGCCAAGTCACTCATGTGTTGAGTCACTCAAGTGTTGAGCAGATAGATCATGCTGAGTGATTCAGGAGCCAACTAAATAGTGGATGTTGAGTAATGCAGGTGTTGAGTCATACTATATAGAATAATGCATGCCAAGCATCAAAGACTTCATATGTCGAGTAACATAGTTTTGACATATTTTTTTTTTAATGGCACAAAGAACTATGTAAACCATTTTTGAGCTGACTTAAGATTGTATTTTTATATTTTTAAGATAAGGATGAATCTCTATTTAGATTTCCTATGCAATTACATGCAACCAATCTGAAAATGGGAAGGATTAAGTTGAAAAAAAGATGAATCTCAATTGTAGATTGATACCTAACCCTAAGCCACCTAAGTATTCTTAAGGAGGACGATGCCCTAAACTCTTTACAATAGTGAGATTATGGTTGGAGATGGACAGAGGAGAAAATAACATAGTTTGCATGCAGAGCATTCAAGGTGACTTAGAAGTTATGAAGAAAGAGTGAACTACAGAATCAGTTATAGAAGAACAGAGGATAAAGAAAAGGATATAGCATTGAGACATTTGACCAAAAAGGATCAATAAGACATTGTTTAGAGGTGATTTTTTATTAGGCAAGCAAGTGCCACTCGTAGGATCTATGCTAAGACGTTTTAATAGGTGATTTTAGTTAAATCTCTTAAGTAGAGTAGTCCTAATAGGCTATATGAAATATTTTAATAGGGTGCTTACTTAGTGGTAAGTTGAAGTCCTCTAACAAGGCACACTTCTAATAGGGTGTTGAAATCCTCTAACAAGGTGAGACCTAACAATCTTTGTAAGCCTTTAATAGGAAAGACCTTTCACAAGGTAGATCATGTTTCATGGTCAAATCATTGTAACATTCATTGGATACACTTTATTATTGCAGTAGTGAATATTTTTGGGTGTCATCCCCACCCCAATTTTACCTTCTCACTTGGAGGGTTTTTGGGTAATCATATATGGTGTTATGTGTGTGAATGCTTACATGGTTATATGATTTAGATGCATACAATTTACATGTTATTTTAGTTTACATATTGAATGCATATGATGAATGAATGGTGAAGATTTTATGGGTCCAAGGTTAAACTACTAATTCACCCCCCCCCCCCCCCCCGTAGAACCAAAATTTTACCTTTCCTCTTGTAATTCCAATAGTCACAACACTCATCTCAGGAACAACACATAAGTTCAAGTGACCTAACTTCACCTTAGTAGACTCTCTAAAAAAAGAGAGTGATTCTCTAATAGTGTAGATGGTGGATGAAAATGTGAGAAGGAATATAGATGAGAAACATGATTAATAGTCCCTGTATTTATCTCACTATCTTTGATATGCACTGAATCCTATGCAAACTCAACTATCTTCCCTATCTCACTGTTTGTAATCTGATAAATAAAGAGAATGTTAGAGAACAAATATGGAACATCATGAAATATACCATCATAAATTCCAATAGAACCTTTCACACATATAGTCATAATAGTGTTGTTTCACATCAAAATATGTGGAGTAGGAGAATCCTCAAAAAAAAAGAATGAATCCTAAGAAGATGTCATATGGTGAGAAGCACTTGAATCTAGTAACCATCTAGAAGAATGAGGAATATTAGTTGCACATAGTGCACGACCCTTTCCTATATCTTTACCATTTGACTAAAATGATGATGATGATGAAGATATGTGAGAAGTAGAAGGAATATCAATGTTTCTCTTCTAAAGGAGAGCTGTCAAATTTGAAACCTGTTTGGCATAGACATCTAACTTATTCTCATAGCAACATGACTCATCATGATTAGGCTTATTACAATAAGCACACTTTGGTCTTTCTAGCTTTGGTTTACCCCCTTAGGAGGAGGTGGCCCTGATGAACTATGAGTGTTGGAATCAATCTGAGACTATAGAATGAGATTTTTGAGTCTTCCCCTTTGTCCCTAAAGATGATTGAGCTACTAATGCATGAGTCTATGAGCCTATGAGAGAACCCAACTAAGAGAGTTTAGCTTGCTCTCGAGTGAAATGATTACAAAAAACCTCAGAGGATGGCATGGAAAGTCTATTACCCAAAGCATCTTTGGTGGAGTAGAAGGTAGAAGCAAAAATTTGAAAGTTTTCACAAAACTTAGAAAGAATAAGATAAATGCACTCAGTGTTAGTTTTTCTCTTCCACAACCTTGCAATACAGATCTCTATTGGTTGAACCTCATCAAGAAGTCCACAATGGAAGGAAAAGAATGTGGTATAAGAGAGGTAGGCATTGCCTCAATCTAAAGTGCTCTAAACTCATTTACTGTACCAAACAAGCCTTCAAGCTTGGTCCAAATAGCTAGAGGGGTGTTGCACCCATCAAGATGAAACTATAGACTATTGGATACTTGTAAAGAAATCAATCATGTTGCCTCATCTATCTTGTTCTTGTGTTGGCTAACCTTAAAAGGCCTCTATAAAATTGGTTGCACTAAATCTAAATAAGACCATGACACTTTTGACTAGAGAAGATGTATCATCAAGATCTTCCATATGTGATAGTTATGAAGGGTTAGAAGTTCCAAATAGGAAGAGGTCCGGGTCATTATTTTAGAAGGTGTTGGATTTTTTTGAAAAAGGTTTTGGTTTACAGATGTAAATAACAGAAATAATAGTACGAAATATCTCCCACAATATAAAAAATGAACCCCAATTTCTAGAAGGAACACATAAATAAGAAGAGAGAAGAAAAGATCTAGTTTAGAATCACATGTACCTTTGAAGAATACTGATGAAAAATAGAAGTGAATCTGAATAGCAATCATGAAGAGCTTTCTGACACTTTTTCTAAATCAAAAAATAGAGCTATAATGAAGAAGTTATGCCCCCTGAAAGATAGAATTCATCAGCAGAATTAAAGCACAAAAATAGGTACCAAACTAGGAAAAAATTCAAAATATACCTTCACCATCATTTTTGTCTCTGAATCAGCTTTTGAACACTTCTTTTGGATCCAAAAAACACCTCTGTATGCTCAAGTTAGAGTGAAAATACCAACAGGGTCTTTAGAACAAAACAAATCAAACACATGACAACTTGAAGACCTTTAAATTTTGGCCCAAACTTGATGATGTCAGCACCTGGGCCCTACTAAAATCAGCACCTGTGCAGCTCTATCAGTACCTACATACTTTTTGATGTAGACATACTTTGATGATGCAACCTCACATGATTTTTGTTTTAAAAAATAAAGCACTTTTTTTTTACAAAAGTTTTAAAGCAATGCCCCTTTCTTTTTTTAAAAAGATTTGTTTTTGAATTTTTGATTAATTTTTTTTTTTTTTAATAAAAAATTTCCTTGGGAAGTGTGTCTAGATCTAGGAGCAAATATTTTTTCCTTACCAGTCAACTATGTCCAAATTGAACAAATTTTATATGAAAATAGGGATTTTGACGTCTTCTGAATCCAACTGTAATGTTCATTTGGACTCAAAGAGCTTCAATTTTTAGAGACCCCCCTATTTACACAAAAAAATTAAAAAAGGCTAGATCTGTTCTGTCAAACCCTCATTCTTCTTTTTCTTCAAATAAGAACAGGTAGTTGCAGGCAAGGCTTTGATACCATCTATAATTTGATGATGAAAAAATTCATAAACCCTTGGATATCCTACATGCAAATAACCTGTTACAAGGAAAAAAGAAAGATAGAGAGAGGAGGATTTTCTCGATAAACAAGAAGATTGAATTTACTTGTGCAAAAAATAGAATGAATGAAATTACAACTGATCAATCCTTATGAAGGAGATCAAAACCCTAAAAGGGAAGCCCTAAGAGGAAAAAACCATTTAATAAATACTAATTAATTATTAAATGTGAGTGCAAAAAAACATAAAGGAGAAATCTTAAGAAAGGAGAAAATGTAAACTAATAAATGAAACTAAATTAACCTTTTTCTCTAATATGTTCTCTAACATGTTCTAATAATTGTTTGCATTTGTAGGATACTCATGTATGTCACTTGGTTTCACTTCAACATATTGTACTTCACACATTTGTGCATCTGGAAGGACTCCCTTAGAATTACGCCAGCAATTGTTTCTTTAGACATTTGTGTGATCTCAATTTTTTGTTTCTAGTTGTGCAATTGACACTTCTGACCTTCTTTTGAGATAACTTTTCCTATTTCTTTGATTAAATGTTATTCTTTTTTTTTTCTTTTTCATTTTTTGTTTGTTATTGTTGTTGATGTCTACAATATTCTCTTTGATATTGTCTTTGGTATTCTCTTCTTGCCTCCTTTGAATCAAAATTTAACTAGGTCTCACCATAGCTAGTAGAAAAATAATATAAGTGAATTAATATAAATTTTTCATGACACTAAATAATTTGTCATATAAAATTAGTAAACTTCATTTATTAAAATGTATATATGATTTACTTAAGTGATACTTTATTTAGTAGACATGAGTAATATTATAGCAAAGAAGATTACTTTATAAGTATTTAAATTTATATATAATGTTTGCATGAAGGAAGAAAAATAACATAAATAAATGACTAAAATTAAAGTATCCATGAGTGGAGACAAGCTACACATATATACATACATATATGTCTGTGTGTGTGTGTGTGTGTGTGTACATATACATATACATATACATATATGTATGTATGTATGTATGTATACATATATGTATACATATATATATTATACACATGTGTATATATATATATATATATATATATATATATATATATATATATATATATATACACGTATACATACATATATATATATATATATACACGTATACATACATATATATATATATATATATATATATATGTATATATGCATGTGTATAGATATATATGTATACACATATGTATATACATATGTATACACATATGTGTATACACATATGTATATACATATGTATACACATATGTGTATATACATATATATGTATACACACACACACACACACACACACACACACACACACACACACACATATAACACATTAGTAAGCTAATTAAATAATGATAAAATATATACTAAATATATGATTCATTTATTTTAAGTAAATCATTAACTTTAATAAAATACAATTTTATTGGTATGGTGGCATTGTTGTCCACCTTATAGATAAAATTTAACTATGAAACATGAAAATATAAATACTTTGAAATATGCAAATGTAAAACTATTATGAAACATTCAAATCTAAAACATGCAAATGAAAACCATTTTGAAATATGCAAATCTAAAGCTAATATGAAACATGCAAATCTAAAACTAATTGAAACATGCACATTTAAAATATGCAAATGAAAAACATTGTAAAATATATAAATCAAATAGATTTTGAATGCAAATCTAAATTTAAATCAAACATGCAAGACTAAACTATTAAATGTAAATCTAAACAATTTTGAATAAAATTCTAAATCTAAATGGAACTAATTAAAATTCAAATATAAATCAAAGTAGAATAATTTTGAATCTAAATCTCCATCTACATCTAAATCTAAATATAAATATAAATAAAAAATAAACATAAAAATTTCACTTTTTACAAAAAAAATTACTCCAAAACTTCAATCTACTCCTCTTCAAAGACCCCAATCTAACTCCTCCAATAATCTCCACCTCTTCCTTCCTATAAAAACATAAAATGAAAATGAAATGAGAAGCCTTTGTTTTAGAAGTGGTGAGAGGCTCCTCATATCCCCTAATGGACATCTCTTCATATGCCCTGGCTTAACCAAGCCAAATAGTTTCAATTGAAACTATCTAAAAGTTGTTTGGATCAAAACTATGGAAGTACTATCGATAGAAAGTTTGTTTCTATTAAAACTAATAAAATAGAATTCCTATGCAAATTATATAATATTTCTAGTTATTTTCATGGCTTCCAATCTCAATTACGATTGATGCAGGAGCATCTTGACTGTAAGAGAAATCTTGCATGACCAAAACAATATATATATATATATATATATATATATATATATATATATATATTTTTTTTTATTTTTTTTTTGAATAAGGGTTGTCTCAGTGTAGATTTCTTGATTCTGGAGGCTTGCTACTTAGTAAGTTAGTCATACAAGCTTCGATTGTCCTAATTTTAGAGAAGGATGTTCATCTTTGATTATCATCTTGTCAATTGAGGCTCAATGCCATATCATGAGTATTTGTGGGTTTGGTATAAAAACTCCAGGCTCACCATTGAAAACCTTAAAGGCCTCAAATGGGCTCTAAAATGGGGTCTACTAGAGCTTGCAGCGCAAGTCAAGTCCTATAGATCAAAAGTTGGGGATTCTAAAAAGTGGTTGTAATAGTAAATCATAGCAATAGTTTGAAAGTTATGGCCTTTAGAAGTTGGGCTGACCAAAATTTTTAAAAATAAGTGTCAAAGGTGTATTGGCTCAACTCTATATGTAATTTTAGAGTTCTCAAGGGTTAGGGATTTATGTCTAGAAATTTCTTAGGTAGTGTAAAATGACTATTTAAGGAATGTTCATACATTATCTAGAACAACTTTCGGTGATAGTTTGTAGCTCTTTGTTGCAAATTATTGCAAGGAAGGTGCCCATGTGGGTTTACATATTGTATTTAAAAAATAATAATTTTGCATTTGTGGCGATAGTAAGAAGCCCATATTTTGTTCTCACAAATTGTTATTATTTTTTTGTTTCTATTATGTGTTTGTGGTATTAAGGGGAGGACCCTTCATCAACTATGTTCAGATGGAATACTGAAGACATATCATTTTGCATGACACAAGTACTCATAATGAGATTTTTAATGACCATAGATTTAATATATTTTGAATTTTTTAGGTACATACTGTTGATCTCATATTGGTTTTAACAATTGAGTGTCAACAAACTTAAGATATTTATTAAGTTCATGTTGAGCTAGATACACATGTCGAGTATAATATGTATAGATGTCGAGTTGCAATGGGTGTCGAGTCACTCATGTGCTATGTAGTTCAAGTGTTGAGTGAATAGTTGATGTCAAGAAAGTTTAAGTGTCGAGAAAGACAAAATTATAGTGAGCATCAAGCATTAGTATTGTCAAGTGTTGAGTAACACAAAATAGACCTAGTTGTTTGTGATGGCATAAAAAACTATGTAAACCATTTTTGAGCTGACTTATGGATAGGTCTCAAAGCTTTGAAGATAAGATCAAATATATTTGGATTCCCTCTGCAACCAATCAGAAAGATAGAAGGAGTTGAGCAAGAAATATGAATGAATCTCAATCGTAGATTTATACCTAACCCTAAGACACCAAAGTTTTTTTACAGGGAAACGAAGCCCCATAAGTCATAGCGTGTGTGTGTATGAATGAGGAAGTGATGTGAGAAAATATTTTAAGGAAGTGAAAGGGGTGAATTGTTAAAGGTGACTTAAAAGTGTGAAAGAATTGCAGAATCGGTTTGTAGAATAGAGGAGAAACTATACAACATTGCTAAAATAGATCAAGAGGATTGAGATGGACAGAATTGCAATCTAAAATCAGCAAGGAAAAGTTGTAAGTGTATCAGATCAAACATTCTACTATTACCTTCTAACAACTATATCAACAGGTATAAAATCCTTTGGACTAAGGTTGATTGAATAGTCATTGTAAAATCCTTTAACAGGGTAACATTCCAAGTGAGTGTTCTAAAGTCCTTTAGATAGGAACACTTTTAACAAGGTGTTAAAATCCTTTAATAGGGTGGGATCTAACAATCCTTTACAAGCCTTTAACAAGGTATGCCTTTCATAGGGTAGATCATGAGAATGGTCAAACTATGTAACCTTAATAGGTGAACTTTATTGTTGCAATAGGGAACAATTGTGGCTATCATCCCTACCCTAGTTTTACCTTCTCATTGGAAGGTTTCTAGGTAATCATATCTGGTGTCAAGTGTTTCTATGGATGCATTTACCTTACATGTTATATATGTTAATGCATGCATTATTTTAAAGTTAAAAGTTTTATTGGTTAGTGATTAGTACTTTTGATTCACGCCCCCCCACCAACAAGAAGTATATATTTCCCATTTGTATTCCCAAAAATTGGTATCAAAGATGAGTTATCATCAGGAGAAGCCTTACAGCTTGGAGAAAGATCTTAAAATGGAAGTTTACAAGTTGGGAAAGACCATTAAAAATTAGGATATTAAGATACATCTCTTACTACAACAACTGAATGAAGCCATAGATGCCTTGAGAAGTTCACTAAAGAGAAGGAAAGAGATTGCTATGGTAGAGAATGACACACAATACAAAGAGATTGACACCAAAAAGTTATTTGTAGCTAGTAACTCTTGTGAATTTGAGGCTGTAATTGTACATCTCATGGACAAGAATAGAGCACAAGCTGAGGAGATCAGAAATCTCAAGTTGGAACAAGAATCACAAGCTATATTGTTAGGTGAGGTGATTGAGTAAAAGAAGAAATCTATAGAAGACAAGGCCATGATTGAAGAAGACAAAAGAATTTTGGCAAAAAAATTGGAAGAAAAATCAGCAAAGCTCTCTAGGATCTCAAACATGCAATTGGACACCCTAAGCCAAATGATGAATGCCCATCATGAGTTGAATAGCAATGATATTGAGATAACTACATTGAAGTTGCAGAATGAACAATTGTAGAATGACCTAAAAAGAGAAAAGGAGTTTGTTGAATGTTTCAACAAGCCAAATGAAACCATCAAGTACTTTGAGCAACTATTAAAATCCCCTAGATCCATTAGAGACACATTAGGATTGGGCTAAATAAGAACTGAAAAAGGAGACTCATCCAAAGTTGTTGAGGAAAGAAATAATAAAGGTAAGAATTCTAAACCTACTTGTCTCACTGTGGAAAGAAAGGACTTATAGCTAATGTTTATAGGAACAAAAATGCTAGTTAGAATGCCAAGCCAAAGAACATGACTCATTGTCACAAATGTGACAAACAAGGTCATTAGGCACATGATTGTAGAACTAGAACCATGCATGCACCAAAATTTGAAGCGCACTACTACAATTGTCAAAAGTTTAGACATAGAGCATTTGAATGCAAATCCAAGTCCATATGGTCATCAAACAAGTCAACAAAGGGAAGAAGCTATAGAAACACCTATAACTAGGATTAAAATACAAGACATAGTTGTCATTGTTGTCAAGAGTATGGAAACATCCCTAACAATTGTATAAGAACACACTTCAGTGGTAGCTATAATAGATGGTTGAGTCAAACCACATGCTTTAGCTATTTGAAGACTAGTCATATCAGCAAGCATTGCCCAACAAGGACAAAGGCACCTAACTCAAAGTTCAACAAAGGAAAAGGAAAGGTAGATGTTGAGCACATTAGAGGAGAGATGAAAAAAACATGGAAGAAGAAAGATGGATGTGGCACATCAAATGAAGGGATCACTTCACCTGATAGGTCAAGTGACCACTTCTCATCAAACTAAGAAAAAGGAGGCATGTGGGACTGATATTTAAAATGTTTTATTATATGTCAGTTCCAAAAGAAAGTTAGTACTGAAAAAGATGTATTAGAATGAAGGAAGATGCAAAATAATAAGTAAATTCCATGGTTAAATCTTTAAGTTTTCACCTTATTACCGAGTGTGAAAAGTCCTCTTCAATTGTCGAGTAAATCCTAGTATGTGTCAAGCTATCAACCAAAGTCAATTGAAGTCAAGTTAGTAGTGGCTACTGAGTGAAGAAAATTTCTATAGAAGCCGAGTAAGGGTAATTCTTATAGTTGTCGAGTGATGGTGAAACCAATGGATACTGAGTGAAATAGAAATTGCATTGAAGTTGAGTTTATAGCTAAACATGTACTATGCAATAAATGCTATATTTTGAAAGGGTATAAGGGTGAATTCTACATTTTTTTGTCATTACAAACATAGAGTAAGAGTGAGTAGAGTGAAGAAGCAATTGACAAGCAAGAATAAAGTATTCACACGAATCAAAGCAAAGATCGAGCATCAGATCATCTATTTCAAGGTATTCTTCATCTACTAAGCTACATAGTTTACATATTTGTTAAAACCCTAGTTTACAAAATGGCCTCAAGCTCTAAGAATCCAAAGGATAAGGAACCATTTGAAGTTCAATTAGTTAGAAACAAAGTGAAACAACCAAACTCTAGGGCCATATCAGAAGTTTCATACAAGAATGATCCAGCTAGTGCATTATCAGTTATTCCACCTAAGGTTGTTATGGTTCAAGATGTGAGGAAATGCTATAACTACAAGGTAGGAGGGATTGGAGATATGGAAATAAAATAAGCATATGATAGATCATGCAAAAATGGGGAGTTGAAGGAGGAATTCAAAATCATAGAGAGGAAGGGCTTAACCTATGCCCTAGATTTTCCAACTGTCTTCAAAACTAAATGGATCTAAATTGTTCTAAGAAAAATACATAATGGATGTCTCTAGATAGAAGGTGGATCCATCAAAATTTTAAAGAGAATTGTACATAGGGTTATAAGATACCCAACCCTAAATCATCCAGAAGACACTCTAAAGAGGTGATTGCTCACAAAATACGGGAACCAAGTAGAACAAGCAAGGAATTACCATTGACACGATCAAAGATCCACTTCTTGATTTTGAAGTGAGAGTAATATCACATAAATTCTATCAATCAAGCAAACTAAATAGTTTTCCATGTATAGTAGTTGATGTTAGCTACAAGATAGTCAAGAAAGATCATACTTATGATCTTGCAGAACTCCAATTGTAGAAAATAATTGAAAACCTAGGAGCAATAAGGAAATCTAAAAGTGCTCAATGTAAGTTTGGTTCCATACTGATATGCATATTTTATATGTGCAAAATGAATTCCCATTTTTGGTAGAGTAGGATGGAAGACCAATAGGTCTATTGTTGTGCAAATAAATGAGTATATTGAGCAAATGGGAGACAATTTTGAGTTAGTGATGACTAGTTACTTTGAAGATTTCAAGTAGTCAATGAAATAGAGGTTGAGAATTCCTATTTCCCTGGTGGAGAAATACTACAATGATATTTTCTTTCTTGTGGATATTGATTACACCTTCATCTAGGTTGCAATACCTAGAGTGAGATGGTTAAAGCCTCTAGGATATTAAATAAACATTGATGAAGCTTCAGCCACTATCATTGCACTTCTTGCTGAAGAAGTTGATAAAACTAATAAAAATTTTGGCAACTATGATGTTGTGAAATCTAAAGTTGAGATGGAATTAAAGATAGCATCAACCTTGAAGAAGAAAGTAAAAATGGTGAAGAAACTCAAAGCCATGGTTGGAGAAGGAAATGATGGAGATGGTGATGAAGAAGAAGAAGATGAAGAAGAGGAACAAGGTCAAGAACCTCATACCTTGACATAAGGAATGGGTGAGGATCAAGAAGAAGAAGAAGGTGCTAAAGGAGATGATGCCAAGGAAGCACCAGCCAAGCCTCAGGCAAAGAAGAGAAAGGCTAAAACACAACCAGTTGCACAACCTAAGGAAAAGAAGAATGCAAAGCCTAGTGCAACAAAGCCTATAGCTCCAACAACTAGAGTCACTAAAAGGGCTACTACTCAAAAGGAAAAGGATAATGGTAAGTCATGCTCCTAAACCCGATCTTGAAAATATTTGTGATAATATTAGAGATAATGCATATTTGACCAGTTTGAAAAACATTGAATTTGTTAAATTGAGTAGAGAAGACCAAAACATGGTTGAAGAATTTGTATATGCCATGATGGAAAAATTCAAGAACACCCCTCTTGAATTTGATAAGACAATGCCCAATTATTTATATACAATAGTTGATAATAAATGGCACTATTGCTTGAATATGGAGAAATAAATAAGAGAATCTACATTGGCACAAGTGATGCCAGAATTGTCAAAATGAAAAATAACCAAAGCCAATAAGAAATATAGAAGCAGATTTGCACCAAAATATAGGGCATTTAGTATTTTATAGAATAAAATTGAGGATGTTGTAAAGAAGTCTACACAAATGTAAAGATTAATATATGGATTGACAACTATAAAGGAAGGAGAAGCATATCCCTTTGAGGGAAGGAATAATGAAGAAGAAGGTGAGGACAAGGAGGAAGAAACAAAAAAAGTGAAAGAAGACACTATAGTGGAGGAGACACAACAAAAGCAAGATGTGGTGGCAACAACAGATGAGCAACAAGCAGAATAGAATGTTGAAGACTCACAATTGCCAACCATGAGCCCTCCACATGACATAAATACAACTATAAAAACCATTATAGTGAAAGATGTTTCTAAAAAATCACCTTAAAACATCAATCGATTAACTATAGAGGATTTGAAAAAGATACTTGACCAATCCACACTACAGGCAAGGCTATGTGAAAATCTTGTATTGGTCAGTGTGGATTCATTACAAAAGGTTGTAGCTAATATAACAAGGGAAAAGGTGACTACACAAGAACCACCTACTACCATCCCTATAGCTACTAGTGTTCAACCATTGACACAAATAGGGGATAAATCCAAAAAAGTTGACACTGCTACAAAAGTTGATGAAGTTTAGATTGCAGAAGAAAAGGAGCCAACAAAGGAACAAATACGACAGACATATTCTTTTGTACCTACTACACAAACACAAGGTGCACCATAATTGATCATAATTGATCAAGGTAGATCTAATGAAGAGAAGGACATACCCAAGGAGAAGGAGCAAGAAGCCATTCAGACATTGGTAAATTTACCAACAATTGCACTCCTACTAAAGTCCTTTAGAGGCCAAGCATTGATACAATACCATTGCAAATTTCAGTGCCAAGCTCCAGCTGAACAAAGGTTGCAATGGTATTCCACTATGGTGATGCACTATTAGATGAAGAAATAGTGATACCAAAATATGACTATGTAACCATGAACTTAGAATAGATTAATATCATGCAAGAAGCATTGGAAAGGAAGAAGAATCAAGAGATACTCAAGAAAGAGTATAAACAAAGGCAAGCACTTCAGGAGATCAAAGACATCTTTTTAGATGCCTTTAGCTTGCAAACACATGATGAATCTAAGCCCATACTAGAACAACTATCATAAATTGTTGAATAGGTGACAAACGAAGACCATGAAACCAATGTAAAACTCATGGAATGCTCTAAAAAGAAATTTCAAGGAAAGGTCAATGAGAAGATATCTAGTGGAATAGCACTATCACAAGTAGATTTGACTAATAAAATTGAAAAAGTGAAGAAAGTACTTGAGAATATATTCTCATTGTACACAAAATTGTGTGATCCTACACTCTTCACACAAGAGACGAGCCACAAAATTTTGAGTTTGGAAAGGAATTTGAAGATTTTAGCCATGCAACTGCCTCAAAATCTAACTCAAGGAGAGAAGCACTTTTATTCAGTGCTTCATACACAAAATCAACTAGTTGTGTTAACAGTAGAAGAGGCTAACATAAGAGCCAAGTTGATTAATATACAAGCTTCCCTTACCCCCCATATAGAATTACTTGAGAAAGAACTAGCCTATGCAGAGATAGTGTTAAAGAAATACCCCAATATTTCAATATTGGATGGTCTAGTTTATCTTGCAACAGAGATAGCCATCCAAATCAAGTCCTTAGATGTTGCATTAGACAATTGGGATGCTACTTTGAAGACTATAAAGGAAATCCATAAGAACTTTTTGGACAAATACACAATTAGTGTATAGACCTTTTGACATCAGTGTCAAAAAGGGGGAGATAATAAAGTGTTAATAAAGAGGGGGGAAATTTTATAAAAGGGGGAGATAATAAAGAAGGAGAGCAAGCAAAGGGGGAGCAGCCAACAAAACATAGTATATCAGACAAAAAAAGAATGTTAGAAAGACAAAGAGGATCAGCATGAAGCAAATCTACTTAGAGAAGAGAATAAAATTTTGGATATAGAGTGGGCACATTAACTCAGGGGGAGTCACAAAATTTTGAGGTATTACATAGTTTAAATTTTTTTGAAGTTTTGTACATATGCCAAATTGTATGTATATTATACTCGAGGAAATTAGATTTGTTATGTACAATTAAGTGCTTTTTCCACTCATGTCAAAGGGGGAGATTGTTGATCTCAGATTGGTTTTGACAATTTAGTGTCAACACACTTAAGATATTTACTAAGTTCATGCCAAGCTAGTAACACATGTCGAGTATAATATGTATAGATGCTGAGTTGCAATGAGTGTCAAGTCAATCATGTGCTGAGTAGTTCAAGTGTTCAGTGAATAGTTAATGCCAAACAAGTTCAAGTTTCGAGCAAGATGAATTATAGTAAGTGTCAAGCATCAGTATTGTCAAGTGCTGAGTAACATAGAATGGACCTAGTTGTTTGTGATGGCACAAACGACTATGTAAACCATTTTTGAGCCAACTTATGGATAGGTCTCAAAGCTTTGAAGATAAGATTGAATCTATTTGGATTCCCTATGCGATCAACATGCAACCAATCAGAAAAATGGAAGGAATTGAGCAAGAAAAATAAATGAATCTCAATCGTAGATTCATACCTAACCCTAAGCCACCAAAGTCTTTTTAAAGGGAGACAAAGCCCCATAAGTCATAGTGTGTGTGTATGAATGAGGAAGTGATGTGAGCACAGATTTTAAAGAAGTGAAAGGGGTGAAGTGTTAAAGGTGACTTAAAAGTGTGAAAGAATTGCATAATCAGTTTGTAGAATAGAGGAGAAACTATACAACATTGCTACAATAGATCAAGAGGATTGAGATGGACAGAATTGTGATCTAAAATCAGTAGGGAAAAGTTGTAAGTGTATCAGATCAAACATTCTATTGTTACTTTCTAACAACTGTATCAGCAAGGTAAAATCCTTTGGACTAAGGTTGATTTAAAAGTCATTGTAAAATCATTTAACAGGGTGATATTCCAAGTAAGTGTTCTAAAATCCTTTAGCTAGGCACACTTTTAACAGGGTGGGATCTAATAATCCTTTGTAAGCCTTTAACAAGGAAGATCAAGAGAATTGTCAAACTATGTAACCTTAATAGATGAACTTTATTGTTGCAGTAGTGAAAAATTATGGGTGTCATCCCCACCCCAGTTTTACCTTCTCATTAGAGGGTTTCTGGGTAATCATATATGGTGTCAAGTGTTTCTATGGATGCATTTACTTTACATGTTATTTCAATATGTTAATGCATGAATGGTTTTAAAGTTAAAAGTCTTATTGGTTAGAGATTAGCACTTCTGATTCACATTGCCCCCCACCCCCCCCCCCCCCCCCCCCCATCCCGCCCCAAAAGTATGCAATTCCCAATTTTGTTTCCAACACATACCTTTTTGACATGAATTGAATAGAGGTTCATTATTAAAAAAAAACCTCTATATTAGATGCCCTTGGAAAAATACCATCTAAGAGAGTAATTTTTTTTAAAAACTACAATATCCTTACTTGAGTCATCTTTCAATAAAAAATAGAAAATTTTAAATCGGGAAAATATATAATAAGTTACATGCATCCAAACCATGTATGTCCAAATTAGAGTTAGGTCAACTTTAAACACTGATAAAATATGAAATACAAAGGATATGGACGTCAAAGCACTTCCATAGGTTTGGTATGAATGTTAACAAACTAAATTCTAAAGAATCACACTAATATCTATTGTAGAAAAAAAAGTTGTGGGAGTCAAAAACAATGTCACTCTTTAAAAATCATGTTTTTGATAACATGCCAATTTTTGTGGGATAAAAAACAATTCAATCAAATCAATTCAAAAAATAATAAATATTTATATATTTAGAATCTAGGTAGAAAATCCTTAAAGTCTCTAATTTACTTCAACTTCAACTTCCTAATCGTGAAATGAAAATTTGCATCTAAACATGAAAGTTTTCTTGAAAATTCACAATTTAGTGTCAATTTAGGCAAAAAAGTGTAACACATTATTGTGGGTTCAGCCATTACATAAATTGATAAGTAGGAGATAATTTCCATAGCTAGTCAAATTGTGATATGAATATCAAGATTTAACTGTGTGTTTTTGAGTCAAACTCGATGACCCATGTTTCATGAGTAGTGATTCAACATGAATCCATCTCTCATGAGAATAAATGGAACACTTAGCACTCATTGGATCTAGGTGATGCTCACAGGGGTGAAGCACCGGGACTTCCCGGGAGGTCACCCATCCCAGTACTACTCCAGCCTGAGTGCGCTTAACTACAGAGTTTCCTCCATAGTTAAACCCAAAGCTTGCAACCCCATTTGCAAAACCTTCACCAAGTGTTGTGCCTTATGAACCATTCATTAGAAAGCCCCTTCAACTCATTACATAAATTGTCATCATCCCTACAACTTAACCATCACAATATGTTTTTGATTAAGAAAAATAGGTTTTAATGGGGTCCTTAAATCCTACAGTACTTAAAGATTAACATATAAGAAGCACTTAAAATATCAACAACATAAAAGCCACAGTTGGAAATAGCCTCCCATAGAAAAAACTAGAAAAAACTAGATAAAAATAAAGAAGTAGAGCAAAAAAATAGGAAAGGCCCAAAAGCGAGGAGATTAGCTTAGGAAATTTCTCTAAGGATTTTTGCAACTCAAATCTTCAGCTCAAACATTCTTCTAGCCACCTCTTTCAAGTCTAAAAGATCTTTTTCAAGTTCTTGGATGTCCTTCTTCTGTGTGCTAGATTTGGTTCTCTTCCTTGATCCATCCTCAGGAGACTTATTTTTTTTGCTATTGTTAGATTGTTCATCCTCCTTACCTATCCTATGCTCTTCAATTTTTTTTACAAGCACCTTTATGTTATCATTCAATGCTTACAAAATGTTATAGCTTTGCTCAACAATTTTCTATAGAGTGCCCTCTATGGTCTAAACTCTACTCTTCACTTCCTCCACTCTTTTTTCCATTTCCTTTACCTCCTTAGTTTTCTTGTTTTGTGTGTTGCAATTATCCCTCTCTAAAATACCCACTCTATATTTTAGCTCCTAGATTTCATGGTAGGTCTATTTCGTGGTTTGATAGTTATTAATAACACTATTTTTTGCATTGTTAAACACATCCATCTGAGGGTTTTCCTTGGAGTTATCACTTAATATAATAAGGGTAGGGTCAATCAGATCCTCCATTTGTATTTTACCCTCCTTATTCTCCTTAACCAGAGTTTTAATCATCTCTCTCTTAAGCCCCATCCTTACAGAAACATTATTGAAATTCCTCCAAACCACATTCTTGTCTTTACCCAAAATCATACAAGTGTAGTGGTTGGACCCAAATTCCTCAAAATCCTACTCCTCTTCCCCACTCCCCTACTTCTCATCTTTCTCCTTGCCATGCTTCCTCTCCTCTTGTCTTTCCTCCTTAGACTCAAAATCTCTCCCTCTTTTCAACCTCCTAAACTAGTTACCTACATAATCCTCCTCTTTGTTGGTGGGTATCTTAATAGTAATGTTTCTCTTTCCACCTATCCTCTCCTCATATCTCTCCTCTCTGAGAATAGTATTTTCCTTCCCTTTAACACTATCACCCTCCATTTCCATGCCCTCAGCCCTCTCATTGTAGTATCTGTCAAACGAAATCTTGATACCCTATTTAGGGTCAATATTCTCCTTTTTCACCCTTTCTCCATTTTGACTCTCTTTTTCCCCCTTTTGACCATCACAATATGTTAATGTCACATTTTTCTAATAAATATTATTTTAAAACAAAAAATATTTTCCTAATTTTTTTTGAATAAAAAAAATGCCAAGGCCCAAATAATTTTATCAAGGAATAGAAAAAAGTATAAAATTCATTTAGTGCAAGCACCCATAGGAAATAATAAAGAAAACCATACGTCTTGTCTAAGACTTATACAGTTTGGAAGTACACAAACAAAAGTTCCACGGTAGACAAGCAAGCACTTTGAATTAATAACCATTGCTTATTATTACATGTCTGGTAATTTAAATAATGTTGAATGTAATTATTGATTTTACTCACCCTTATGAGGATGTTGCCTTTGAACCATACAAGATATTCTTGATGTTTACAAAAATGATATACATTTTTTGAAGGAAGAGTGAAAATTGAGAAGTGTCTCCTAACACATGCAACAAAACTCAACCATGAATTCCTAAATTGTAAACTACAAAACATACCAAATCCCACCACTTGACCAAGAGTTAGCAAAAGATCAAAGAAAATTAGTTACTTTACTAGGAATGTAAGTAGTAGGAATGAGGATAAAATCACTTCTTACTAGTGCTAAGAGATATACTAATAAAAAATGAGAACCCAAAATCTTAGATTTAATACAATTGTCCATTTTCATCTATTATACAAAAGATCAAACTTTTGTATTTAAATGTTTCTAGGAGTTCTTTCCATTCTCTAATAAATGATAAGCCATTAGATCCCGTCAAATTATAGTTTACCGCAACTTGAGATTAAGTGCAAAAAAGCCATATTTAAAATTAAAGAGAAGGCATATGTCATGGTTAGACTATGTAATTTAGAGACCAAAGGAGAGTATATGGCTAGCTAACCCAAGTTCTCTTAGACATATAAGATTACACAACAATTGATCAGAGGATTAAGAGATAAATACCAATCTACAAGTAGTGACACAAACCATAAATCATCTTTAATTTTAATGTAGGTTCATAACCATTCACAGAAGCAAGTTATCCTACAAATGATGATGATCCCATAATAAACTATATAAATACATAACAAATATAACATTAAAAAATGAGATCCTTTTCTATGTCATGACCTAAGCTGAGAACACCTCAACTAGATAGAGCATCATACTACTTAAAAATCATAGAATTAGATAACCCAAGTGACCAATATAAAAAAGAACCAAAAATGATTAAACATATAAGATGTATATTAGAACAATATTAATTCATACTAGGGTGGTTTACCAATTATCTTGTCCAAAGAAGTCTCATGCTTATCAAATTAAAGATGAGGATAATTGACAATGTTTCCAAACCCAAACCCAAACCTCAAGGTAAATACATAGACCATTAACTATCTATCTAAATACATTCAAAAAACCAAAAAAAGAGGGAGTGTTTGCTAGTTTCCCTTTAGCCTATGAAATAAGCAACCTCCCTTAGATCTTCTATGGCATCAGCCAAAGCCCTATTGTTGACAATGCCTTCCTCCTCAAAGTAAACTTCCATCCAATTTTCCTCCATCAAAACCAAATTTTCAAAAAACATCATTAAAAATATCATATTCCTTTCCACAACTTCTCGATGAGTCCAAAAGCCTTCCAAATCCTCTGAAAACACAATTGGGTAGGTGGCCCGGACAAGCCAGTTTCTCAACATGAGTAAATCATGGTTGTTTGCTCTAGGCATGGTAAAATTATTCCTAATGTTGATCAAAACTCTATCCAAGTCTTTCAAAATCCTCTATAAACAATCTATTGCAAAGCTTGGCTATCATGTCCCTATTATTAAATATATGCATAGCTATGACAATGAACATTGTGGAAATATCAGAGTTATCCCTAAAGTGGTTTTTGTAATGAACAAACTTCCCATCCAAGCTACTCAAGACAACATGCAAGATAACCTTATTCTTCATGGAGATACTTTGATGGATACAGTCCATAGTAACAGGGGTACCAAAGGCCATTTGTTTGTTTGAGCTCTTGAGCTTAATGGGGGTCTCCATATTGCAAATGAATCAAATGAAGGAATATGAAATTGTAGACAGATTAAAAAGAGGGGAGTAGTAACTAAACCAACACTTTCTATTTTAGTTTTTATATTATTTTAAGAAATTGTTCAATTAAAGAGTATATTCTAATATTATTGTTCTAAATATACATCAACTATATTTTGTATTATTAAACACTTATCTACATTAATTACAACATTAAAACATATTATAAAAACATAAAATTAAATATTGTCTATAATAAATTGTAATGACATTTTTGTGGTTTAAACTTTATCACAATGACATTTGTGCTATAAAAGAACATAGTTCCATATAAAAGGTGAGAGAGTAAACTTTCATGTAGCGTAGGTTCAAATTTGGGAGTATACAAGGACACCACCTAAATCTAGGAGGCCAGATTATTCAGAACAAACTTTTGACTTCTTTTAGGAAGTGCACTCCATGTGCGAAACTATAGGAATTCCACATTAAAAGTCAGAAAGATGCATTTATTTCAATTAAAAATAAATAAATAAAGGCTTATTTCCTAATATTTTCCACCTTAATAGAGAAAAGCTATGAACAAGGACACTTCTACAACATAATTAGTAATAATCATGATAGAACAAGTGAAACATCTGGCATTGTTTAGTAGTAAACCAAGGAAATCTCCACAATGCTATGTCAAATCACGTAGTGCATGCTAACTATTTGCAACTTTTTATTGACTATGGATAAATGTCTTTTCTTTGCAGTGTTGTATACGTCTTTTTCAATAATATTATAATTTCATCTAATATCAAATTAGAGTTATATATAAAGTGAAAAATAATAATTATAATTTTAAAAAAAATATTTAATTTTTATTCTTTATAATGATTGATTGAATTATTAAAAAAATAGATAGAATTCTAACCACTTTTGACAATGATCAAATATCATCCATTTTTTTCCAAGATTACATGTCAAAAGCATAATAACTAATAATAATAGTTAATGGAATAATATTTTTTATATATGGGTGAGTTCACCTAGATGGTGTACAAAAAGGGGTATAAGTGGACACCTTTTTTCTCAAATCAAGTAAACCTGAACTTGGATGAGACATTTAAGGGTCATCCACTAAAAATGACATATAAATTGTAGCACTTTGAATCTACTTTATAAACTACTAGAGTTTTACAGAATGAATAAGATTAGGTGGGTCAAACCCTGAGCACACAAAAAATAGCTCCTAGTTTTTTAAGAAAATGTAACATTGTTGTTTTCATGTGCAACACAAAAGACATAGTTTTATTTAGTATTTTGCATATCCCTTTGGTAGGATAATAGTTAAGAGTCATATCTAGAAATTATGTATTCTTTTGTAATTTTATGATGAATATTTTTTTTTATGAATTATTGAACATACTACATCTTGAAATTTTGGTACTTGTTCGTATGTTGAGCATAACTTGCATCAAAATAATTGAAAATGGAAACTTTTTTTTAAAATGTGTATATAATAAAGTGTAGAATAATAATATGTAATTTATTTTGAATTTGGTTAAGTACATCAAAATTTATTTAAAAAATGGTAGACATATGTCTGTGAGGAATGTCAACACATTGGTACAAAAGTAATTAAAGTTTACAATGTTAATATTGTCCAAAAATAGAAAAAAAAATATGGTTAGAAAGCTAAGAAGGCATGTAAGATGATGGTGGTGATTTTAGAGATATCCAATTCACCATTAGCGTACTTGATGAAGACCAAGTTGAGAATTCTCTTAGAAGATGAAAGAATGTCTAAAGAAAAAAAATGGAGGGAAAACAGTCTCCCAAGCCTTTGGATCATTTTTCCAAGCTATGACCAAGCCATAACCCAATTGGGTATTTCTGGATTAAAATGACCTGATCAGGTTATAAAAATAAAAAATGCATTCGAAACTCGATCAAGTTATATATTACTACTACACGAGGGTAGATTGAGGGAGAGAGAGTGAGAGAGACCGGATTATGTATTATACTACACAAGTGTCTATCATATCCCCTAATCCTTCTCTCCATCCTCTCTCTCTCTCTCTCTCTCTCTCTCTCTCCTATTCTATCCTCTTCTCTCTCACTCATTCTATCCATATCTCTCTCACTCTTTCTATCATATGTATATATATATATCCATCCCTCCCTCTTTATCTATCCTATCCCTTTCCCTCTTTCTCTTGTCCCGTCTCCCTCTCTTTCTCTCATTCTATCTCTCTTTATCCTCTCTCTCTCTCTCTCTCTCTCTCTCTCTCTCTCTCCCTCCCGCCCACCGTCCCCCCCGCCCCCCCCCCCCTCTCTCTCTCTCTCTCTCTCTCTCTCTCTCTCTCACACACACACACACACACACACATCTCCTATCTCTCTTTCTCCTATCCCCTTCTCTCTCTCACTCATTCTCTCCATCTCTTTCTCACTTTTTCTATCATATCCCCTAATATATATATATATATATATATCCCCCTCCGTCCCTCCCTCTCTCCCCTATCCCCTCTCCCTCTTCGTATCCCCTTCTCTCTCTTTATCCTATCCCTCGATGTGTGTGAGATAGCGAGTCATTATGTATGGGTGCATATGATATGCATGAGCTATGTGAGAGAGTGAAAAGAAGGAGAGGGTGAGAGACATGAGGTATATATAGAGGATAAATAGAGGATGTGTGTGTGTGTATGTGTGTGTGTGTGTGTGTGTGAGAGAGAGAGAGAGAGAGATTAATTTTATTCTGCAACCCTATGTATTCCTATAATCTAAACACTAAAGTATGATTTTATTCTTAGCATTTGCCTTGTAGATGCAATGAGCTAAATATTTATTATATAATATGTAATATATATAAAGAGAGACTAGAGATCTTGAGGCTTTAATTTACTTTTAAAAATTTATACACATTTAAAAATTAAAGCCTCAATATCTCTAGACTAGTATGTTAGGGACTCTCTTGTTACTACACTACACCGGATGACTTATGTGTGTGTGTGTGTGTGTGTATGAGAGAGAGAGAGAGAGAGAGAGAGAGAGAGAGAGAGAGAGAGAGAGAGAGAGTTAGTTTTATTACTGATGTACAAGATTTCAACTACTTTTCTATTACTCTTATCCGCTTAAGTTTAAAATTAAAAGTAATATATTAAAATCTATAAATATTTTTATATTTTTTGTGATTAATTTTGCACCAACCAACTAATTTTCTCTTTATTATAATATTTTCAAAACTTCAATATTATTAATTAATTAAATATATCATATAAATGAACCAAATAAAATTCAAAATTAACATTAAGAAAACTAAATATGATTTCAAGTTTACATAAATTACACATATTCATTATATTTAAAATCTCTAGGTTCTCTATTATTTTTCTTCTCTTTAAATTTATAATACCATTTTCTTTATAGTATGAGTAACTTTTTTTTCTTTATTAGTATATTATATTTAATGTAAGTTAATGACTATTATTTTCTTCTATTTACTCATATAAATCTGTTCATTTTATAGTATAAATTGGTTTCACTTATAATATTTATTTTCTTATATTCTTAAGTGGGTTATTCCTTGCTTTTTTTCATTTTGTAAAATATAATGATCTATTAAATTTATAATTACATTTGAAATACTTCCTAAATAATATATTTCTCATCTTCATTAAAATATTATTTTATACTTCTTACAATATTATAATTAATTATTTATTCATACAAAGAATTCATTCAAAGGAAAAGCAATTTAAAAAAAAAAGACGAAGGCATTACACTAAAATAGTTAAAAGCATATACAATATGAAAAAAAAAGTTGTATATATTAATTTTTAATAATTAACATGATATTAAGATATTTGAATTTGTTGTTTATAAATTCAATTACCATCACGTTTCCCATCACTTTATGATCCATCATCTTCAAATGAACATGATATCAAGATATTCTCAATCTATCAGCTATATATTAAGTTACAAAATATTTTCAAACATAAAAAAATATAATTTATTAAACTACTTTTATAACTAAATAAAAAAATCTAACTATCTATAAAGTAATGGATTAACTTTGTACACGTAGAACTTCTAAACTATAATTAAGATTGGTAAGTAGGAGATACTTTCCCTGATTTCTTATTTAGTGAAAAGAAATTCTTAGAGATAGGATAAAGTGAAGCATAGGAAGAAACTCTTTTAGAAAAGACGAGAAAAATACTAAACCAAGTTACAGAAGGGAGGAATCAAATCGATATTTTATTAAAGGTAAAGATGCCGTTCCTGGTAATTTACATGCTTGCATAGGCTCTATTTAACATACCTAAGAAATTCAGCTATATTTTCCTCTGAGGAAAATTGGAAGTCCGGCCTACAATTTCAGCTATATTTTCCTCGGAGGAAAATTGGAAGTCCGGCCTACAAATTCAGGGGAAATGAGCGGCAATTGTCCTCCTGTTGCATCTCCGTATGCTCTCTGAATCATCTCTGTTAATAGAGAAATTAGTAAAGAATCTGTTCTTCTTTAAAATACTTGCATATCTATTGCAGATTTATGAAGAAGGAGCTTTTCAGAGCTGCGAAATCAAACGATGTGGAGGCGCTGAAGCAACAGGTGAGGGGGGATCTTGATGTGCTCAACGAGGTTACCCCTGCAAAGAACACCGCGCTCCACATCGCAGCATATCATGGAAGTAAGGATTTCGTTAAAATGCTGATTGAAATAGCTGATTTACAGGCAGATCTGCAAGGCCAAGGCAGGATTGAGATCTTGGCGAAGCAGAATTTGCAGGGGAACACGGCATTGCACGAGGCGGCGAGTGCAAGGGATGCAGAGATAGTCGAGATTTTACTGCAGCGAGAGGTTGAGCTAACCAGATTCACCAATAAAGCGGGTGAAACGGCCGTATTTAAAGCCTCCTTGTTAGGTCATTTGGACACCATGAAAATGTTTGAAAAGATGCTGGGAGAAACGCCATTGGAGATGTACAGAAGAAAATGCGATGGTCAAACGCCTCTACACTTTGCCGTCTTCAACAAACATATAGGTAACTGTGAAAATTTCAAATTTGAAAGCAATCGTCTGTTGAATTCAACAAAGGTCTGTGAAAATCTCAAATGCATAAGTAATCTTCTGTTGAATTTAGTAAGGTAAATTCTCAAATTTGAAAGCAATCGTCTGTTGAATTGATCAACCGGTCAGGCAACTACGAAGATCTTAAATTCTAATTGCATGTGGAATCCAACAAACAGCTAGGTAAATCTCAAATTTGAAAGCAATCGTCTGCTGAATTCAACTAACACTAAGGTAACTACGAAAGTCTCAAATTTGAAAGCAATCGTCCGTTGAATTGAACAGATAACTGATGAGGAGAGGACATATTGTAATCTTCAAATCTGTTTATCACATTATCTTTTTATGGAAAACTATTTCCATTACCATTCTTTCAGATTGTCATGACATAAAACAAATCATTTACGTTTCTTACAAATAACAATAGAGAAAAACCGATTTATGTTCAATGACTCTCTGGTTCCAATTTCCTCTCACAACCTATTCCTTATTCCTTTTGTCGATCTCTCTCCGCTATTACAATAATGTCTTTCTTTTAAAGACAAACTAAAACGGTTACAACGGTTTACCTTCCCATGTCCCTTCCTATCCATATTCGAATTTTCATTACAAATTTCATATGATCCCGATTACAGTAACATAATAAATAGGCCATTTCACATTATGGTTCCAATGACTTAATAAATAAATCATTTCGAAAATGAATTTAAACAATATATATAAAATTAATAGAAGGAGGTGCCCCTGCACCAATAACAGATAACAACTGTAAAAATCTCTGATTTCAAAGTAATCGTCTGTTGAATTCAACAAACAGTCAGGCAACTGTGAAAATCTCCTTCTGTCAAATTTAACAAACAGTCGGGTAATGATTTTATTCAAAAATTTAAAAACAATTATTTGTTGAATTTAACAAACGTCAGTTAACTGAAACTCTCAAATTTGAAATCAATCATCTACAGATTTCAACAAAACGTCGGGTAACTTGGATTTTTTTCAAATTTGAAAGTTGAAAGCAATTATATGCAAAGTTGAAAGCAATTATATGCAAATTTGACAAATCTGATTTTCTCTTTTAAATTAAAAAGGCATTGGGTTAAGTTCTTTTTATAAAGATAAACAACTAGAAAAAAAAGGGTTGATAGAAGGTAAAAACAAGTTTTAGGAACAAAATAGCATTAGTCAGTGATAATTGTGTTGATTATTATTCTAAATATTAGAAATTATTGTTAAATAGGTCATTTTTTTTTAACAGTAAGTTAAATTATAACATTGTTATCAGAATTCAATTGTTTAGTTAGAGATATCAAATTTTTACAATCTATTCTCAATTATGTCTATGTTTTTTAGCATATTCAGATCATACTCACTGATTCATCATCAGAATGAAAGATAGTATGAGATGTCTAGTTTATGAAAATGGACAACACAAACAAATACAGAAAACTATGAAATCAATTGTCTAGTTTTTTAATCCAACTCATTAATCTATGTTTCATAAGGACTACAATTAGAAATTAATTTTATTAAAATATTTAATATTCTACTCTCATTTTTCTAACAGTGTTGAATGAAATTAATTGAATACATAGCTTGAAGTTAGAGTGCACTCACAGCTATATAGTAAAAATTTGAATACAGAGCATAAACATTATTTGTTGTCTCTAATTATTTTATTTTAGAAAGAATTTGTTTCTATGTATATATATACATATATTTAATAATAATATCAATTTTAGTAAATATGATTTCTCTATAGTTAATGAAGATGGATATATTTGGAATTAGAAATCTTTAAGCTATATTAAAGAAGAATTGCATAGAACACTTTTAAATTCAATTTTTTGAATATATTTGTATCAAAATTTTATATCAATTTCAACTTCAAATATCCTAAACTATAAATACAAACAAATTTATATATTTAAATGTAAAACAGCTATTTATTTCTTCACCATTTATTCACTTCCTAAAAATAACTTTGACTTTATCTTTAATATATATAATAAATTAGATTCTTTATTTTTAAACCTTATTTTTGAACTTCATTTTTACAATATTCTATTTATAGCTAACCATGTGAACCATTATTTGTAATATATTACTTTGAAATAGAATTTATTCGATAGAATTAAACTTCTAGAAACTTATCTCAATTTCTTTTGTACAGGAACAATTGATACTCTTTTAGAGCACAAACCCAACCTCATTTCACAAGTAGATGATCTTGGTAGGACAGTATTGCACATTGCTACATTAATTCCTCCATTAAAGGAGCTTGTTCCACCATTTCATTCCTGGTTGCAGACTAGACATGTCAAAGAAAATGTACAGATTGCCAAAAAGCTTCTGGACAAGGACATATCATTATGTTACAAATTTGACAAGAAATCAGAGTGTGCTTTTCATATAGCAGTGAAAGAGGGGAATGTGGAAATGGTGAAAATGATATTAGAATACAGCGAAGATTGTATAGAATTGGTAGATCATAAGGGAAGAAATGCTCTTCAGCTATCTGTAATGAATGCAGCACAAATATTTGACAGGAATTCAGAGGTTATCACACCACTACTACATTGTCTAGCAGGTGCATCAAAAAGGTTGATTAATGATCAGGACGATGAGGGACAAACAGCATTGGACATAGCAGTCACAAATATGGAGAAAGATGAGCCACTTTTCTATGAGGTAAGCCGTTAATTTTGTCTTGTTAATATTTTTAATTTATTATATTATAAAAAACTCATAATTTATGCTCTTCCTCTAAATTTCATTCATTGCATATAAAAAGTTATTAGTTTTTTATTTTGATGTATTATCTTATAATTATTAAATTAATTCCTTTTAATTCTAATTAATGACAGTTATAATTAGCAGCAAATACTAATCATTATTTGACAATTTTTTTTAAAATATATATATATATATATATATATATATATATAAACACTAGTGTCATCCATTCACTCAATAGTTTTCATATCGAGGAATATGCTTCAGTTGGCCTTTTGCTTGGTTTATGTACTATAGTTTTATTAGTCCGTGTCTTTATACACACAGGGAATTAGTAGACCCCCTCTTTATTAATTTGTTCAATCAAAATTAATAAGTTCTAAAGTTTAGGAGCTGTTTTATTTTGAAGTTGTAATGTCCCCATTTTAGCAGTTGACCAAGTGTGTGTGCGTTAGCCTTGTTCTACATGGTCCCGAGGGCTAACGAAGGGTTTAATGGGATCCTGGAGTGTTTTGGCCTAGTCATTTCCAGTTTGGGCCAAAACGAAGTTGATTTACTCAATTTCAGGCATACTTACTATTTTTAGTAAGTCGGCAGGACACAGTGCAGGTCAATTTTGGTGATTGAATTCGATACTCCTCGGTGAGAGCTTTTCGATGAGCTATCACTCGCATTATTCAAAGTCTGATTGCTAATACATTTTAATGCTTGAAGTTTTATTAAAGTAATGTCTAATTTAATTGTAAAATATTAAAGTGTTACTTTAATATTTATTTTATGGTGATGTGTACCCAAGGGAGACATAAGGGGTATTTTAATATATGTTTTATATATTACACATCTTTTATCCCACATTGCCCATATGAGTTGAGCGAACCCTTGGAAATAGAATAAAAGGAAGCATTTGTGGCTTCATTAGGTAGGCTGAATACGAGAAAAAATTGGTGTGTGAGTTGCAGCTCTGTTCTTGGCATTTGAGGACGTCTATCCTCTCTTGTAACATTCTAGACGTCATTCCCTTGGGGTTTGGCCTTTGGAATTCTTTTTTATTGGCTTCATTATCAGGTAGTTTAGTTGCATTTCTGGCTACAGGCAGATTTGATATTTTGCTCATATCTTCTTCACTACTTGTCCGATGCTTATGCCGCTTTGAGGGAATGGTATTATGAAGGTAGTGGACTAATTGAAGGACAAAGTATTGTAGCAGCAAGTTCAAAAGCATGGGCTGGAGTATTATGTCAATACTCCTAAAGTAATTAGTGAGTCGATAAATCTGCCATGTATTTGGTTTTATGAATTCTGAAAATAACATTTTATTAGCAGCAGTTCATTTCCACTTTGCATATTATTGTAGTTTCTTTCTTGTTTATGTTGTATGATACCAATTCCATGCACAAAACACAGCAAACAAATAAACGTTTGATTTTCGAAGTTATAAGGGGTTTAAAACATTAAATGGAGAAATAAGAGGTTGCATGCAAACTGTTTGACAAAATTCCTTTCAGCAAATTGGTTTAGTATTTTGGGACATCCAAGGGTGCCCATTACAGTGGTATCAAAGCTATAAGTCCTGCCATCCTGTGGAGGTCTTATAGGGAATTTGGAACATCTAGATAGAGGGAAAAGGTAAGTAAAAAACACAGGCTAAGCATTTATGTTTGAGCATGCGACAGGGGTCTTATAATTTTCGCGATACCAGAGCAAGACAAAATAGGATTTCAGACTTGCAAAGCAAATAGTTTAGTACATTCGTGCAAGTGGACATTGAATCCAACTATACAGACACAGAGGAGATATTCTTTGATCAGGACAATAATATGGGTGATCAAGATGACAGGAATACAGGATTAGGCAGAGGCAGAAATGTTGGTCCAGATCAGGGGGAGGTACTATTCAGACAGTTACTGGATACATTAGAGTAGGGGCAGCGTATGCAACAAGAGCAGAATAGGCAAATGGACATGATGTTGCAGCTCATGGCTAGACAGATGGGTGTCAATATTAATCCAGGTGATGCTAACAACAGAAATAATAACAACAAGGGAAACAATAACAATGGGGGAAATAATAACCATGGAGGCCACGACATCAACAATGGTCCTGAGAATAACATTAATGGTAATAATGGATACGGAAACAATGGGAATGAGGCTAATAATTTTAGACATGTTGCACGCCCAGCGCGGACTACGAGCTCGAGACCTCTTCTACCCACTTTCCCACCCGAAGATCCGGTTCAACCAGTAAACAAACTGCAGATTACCGAGTTACAGGATTAGTTCAGGAGAGACTGGGAGGCTAGTGGACCGGAGTTTTAGGCAGATATTTCCCTTAGAGATTATATGGACTTGAGGATGAGACACATGCCTAAAGCAGGAGGGAGGAATCAAAACTTTGAGCTGAGGAAGAAAGTTGGAAAACTTTCTTTACCTTATTATGATGCTTCAGGGAAGATGACTGCACGAGCTTGGGTGCAGAAGGTAGATACATACTTGTAGCTAAATCCTATGTCTGAGGAGGAGGCTATCAAGTATGCGGCTATGCACTTGGATGGCGTTGCACATGAATGGTGGCATCATGGCATGGTGACTTTGGGGCATAATCAGATTACATCCTATGAGGAATTCACCGAAACATTGATTGAGAGATTTGACACTAAGGATCTCGAGTTACATTTCAAGGAGCTAGCACAGTTAAAACATTCAGGTTCTGTGGATGCTTACATTGTCGATTTTCAGCGCTTGTCTGTACTTGTTACTGATATCTCTCCTAGGAGATTGGTGGTGTTATTTTGTGATAGGCTTGCTGATCCATTACGAGGTTGGGTGAAGGGACATGATCCACTCACCTTAGCTGAAGCAACTAAAAAGGCACAAGATTTAGCCCCTTCGGTATACAAAGGAAAAAATCATTCAACAGATTCTTCCTACCGCAAGGACAAAGACAAAAAACTATTTCAGAAAGAGTATAGCAAACCCAAAGAAGGATCAAAAGGACTAGACAAGGAAACCTTGAATGAACTTCGAAAGAAGAAGCTGTGCTTCCATTGTAGAGAGCCTTGGGACTTATCTCATAAATGTTCTCTCAAGGCTAAGGCAAATCAAATGGAGTATTTTTCAGTAGAAGAGTCAGAGTCAGAAGGGGAGGATCAGCACTCCGATTCAGATGAGGGTAACACTATAGAGGAGAGCAACATTCCTAAGGATGATAGATCGTTGGCACGCTTGATAGGGGCCCAAAAGGCAATCACATTTAACGTCAGGGGTACTATCCAAGGGCAAAAAGTGATATCTCTTATTGACACTGGGGCTACACATAACTTCATAGATGCACAGTTGGTAGCCAGGAGAGGGTTACAGACAGAGGAGCATGATGGGTTTAAAGTCATAGTGGCTAACGGTGATAAGTTATTATGCACTCAGAAGATATCTAATCTTCGCATCACGTTGGGAGATGGCTACGAGTTGAAGGATGAGTTCTATGTTGTGGACATGGGAGATTATGATGTCATCCTCGGCATGACATGGATGGCTTCACTAGCTGAGTTCACACTCAATCTAGCAAAATTGGAGATGAGATTCCAGCATGAGGGAAGAACTGTGGTACTTAGAGGACTTTCAGATGGAGGTTGCAGAGTAGTGTCCTTGAGGAGAATGCAGAGACTTTTTCGTCATGATGACATAGAGTGGGCGGCAGAGTGCTACACTATGCCAACTTCACCAGAGCCACAAGAAAAGAGTCATCCACCAGATATCCAGAAGATACTTGATAGACACGCTAAAATATTTAGCGATATTCCTCATGGGGTTCCTCCTGACAGAGGGATGGAACATGTTATTGAGCTTGAGGAGGGAGCCAAACCAGTTATGATTACTCCCTATCGTCATCCTAAGAAACACAAGGATGAGATAGAGAAGGCGAATAAGGATTTGTTGGAGATGGGGCATATCAGGCCAAGTAAGAGCCCCTTTGCTTCAGCAGTAGTGTTGGTAAAGAAGAAGGATGGGACGTTGCGCATGTGCATCGATTACAGGGCACTGAATAAGAAAACAATTTAAAAAAGGTATCCCATTCCTAGGATTGATGAGCTGATTGATGAGTTGCATGGGGCATGCTTCTTCACCAAAATTGATTTGTGATCCAGATACCATCAGATCAGGATGAGAGCAAAGGACATTGAGAAAACAACCTTCTGATGTCACTATGGCCACTTTGAGTTCATGGTTATGCCATTTGGTCTAACCAATGCGCCTGCTACATTTCAAAGTTGTATGAACCAGGTATTCAGGAAGCAGCTGAGGAGATTTGTCTTGATCTTCTTTGATGACATCTTGGTCTTCAGTAAGACTTGGGAGGAGCACTTACATCATCTGGAGGAGGTGTTATCTATTTTGGAGAGAGAGTCATTGTATGCCAAAGAATCTAAATGTGAGTTTGGCATGACTAAGCTCTTTTACCTTGGGCATATCATTAGTGTAGATGGCGTTCGGGTTGATCCCGAAAAGATTAGAGCTATTGTAGAGTGGCCTACTCCCACAAACCTTACACAGCTTAAGAGATTTTTTGGTTTATGTGGTTTTTATAGGAGGTTTGTTAAGGGATTCTCATAGATTGCTACACCCTTGACAGATCTTATCAAGAAAGGAGCCTTCGTGTGGACAGGGGCAGCACAGAGGTGTTTTGAGCATTTCAAGCAGGTAATGTCTTCATGTCTAGTTCTAGCTCTACCGAATTTCACGAAGCCTTTTGAGCTTCATTGTGATGCATCAGGTGATGGGATTGGAGCAGTATTGATGTAGGAGAAGCATCCCATTGCATTCGAGAGTAGGAAGCTCCGGGGAGTTGAGAAAAGTTATTCTGTCTATGACCGGGAGATGTTGGCCATAATGCATGCATTGGCCAAATTTTGATCATATTTGGTAGGTGGTTGTTTTGTGATCAAGACTGATCACAACAGTATTAAATACTTCATGAGCCAGCGTGATCTTAATGACCGGAAACAAAAATGGGTGACTAAATTGCAGGCTTATGACTTTGACATAGAGTTTGTCAAAGGTAAGAAAAATGTGGTGTCTGATGCCTTATCTCGAAGACCTCACTTATGTGCTTTGGCAGAGATTTCAGGAGATTGGAGAGATTGGATTATAGCAGAGTATGTCGAAGATGCTTGGGCTTCTGGATTGATTTTAGGTACCATACAGGATGATCGCTATGAGGTGATAGATGGATTGATCAGAGTTCAGGATATGGTTTATTTGATTCCGTCATCACATTTGAGAGAGGCGATACTGAAGGCATTTCATGATGCACCCACAGCTGGACATCCGGGAGTCTTCAAGACCTACAAGCAGATCCAAGAGCGATTTTCATGGAAAGGGCTCAAGGATGATGTTCAGAGGTATGTCAGGGAGTCTGTGGTTTGTCAACAGAATAAGGGAGAGCACACATTTCCTACAGGTTTATTACAGCCCTTGCCCATTCTTGATAGGAAATGGGAAAGTATTTCGATGGACTTCATCACTGGTTTACCACGAGTGCAGGGAAGGGATTGCATCTATGTGGTGGTGGGTCGCTTGACGAAGTTTTCTCACTTCTTTGCTATTCCGTCCACTTACACAGCAGCACATGTGGCAGATCTTTTCTTTAGAGAGATATTCAGGTTACATGGCCTGCCCAGATTCATTGTCAGTGACCGGGATAGTAAGTTTATGAGTGTTTTTTGGCAAGAGTTATTTAGGTTGTGTGGTACAGATCTTACACCTAGCACTAGTTATCATCCGCAAACAGATGGGCAAACAGAGATTGTGAATAAATGGGCGGAAGAATATTTGAGGAACTATGTAACTACACAACAAAAGGCTTGGATCAAATGGTTGCATATGGGAGAGTATTTTTATAACACCACTTATCATATGTCCATCAAGATGACTCCTTTCATGGCACTCTATGGTTATGAAGCACCTAGCTTCATGGATTTAGTTTTGGGGGACAGTAGAGTGCCCAAAGCCAAAAACTTATTGCAGGATAGTCAAGACATCTTGAAAGTGCTCAAAGAGAATATAAAACAGGCCTAGAATCAACAAAAATTGTATGCTGATCAGCACCGAATAGAGCGTAGCTTCGAGATAGGGGATATGGTTTACTTGAGGCCACAACCATATAGACAGTCATCGCTCAAGAAGAGCGGAGCTGAAAAGTTGAAACCTAGATTTTATGGTCCCTACAGGGTGATTCGCAAAATGGGCAAAGTCGCCTATGAGCTTGAGCTTCCAGAGGGCAATCGAGTGCACAATGTGTTTCATGTGTCTAGGCTTAAGAAAGCCATTGGTCAGAGTGTAGTGCCTTCTGCAGATTTACCCCCTTTGGATGAGGAGGGGAAGCTTGTGTTAGTACCTGAGG
The DNA here is from genome assembly GCA_028749045.1 of Cupressus sempervirens. Classification (NCBI taxonomy): domain Eukaryota; kingdom Viridiplantae; phylum Streptophyta; class Pinopsida; order Cupressales; family Cupressaceae; genus Cupressus; species Cupressus sempervirens. The sequence continues at coordinate 400,335,109 of CM053784.1, read as the reverse complement.
CTATTCTAGACACCAGAGAGAGGAAGCTTAGAAATAGGATAGTGAAGGAGTATTTGGTCAGATGGAAAGACCTGCCGGAGGAAGATTCTACATGGGAGAGTGAGCAGGTTATTTAGCAGGCTGGACTGAGGTTGCTTGAGGACAAGCAATTTCAAGGGGGGCGGACTGTAATGTCCCCATTTTAGCAGTTGACCAAGTGTGTGTACATTAACCTTGTTCTACATGGTCCTGAGGGCTAACGAAGGGTTTAATGGGATCTTGGAGTGTTTTGGCCTAGTCATTTCTAGTTTGGGCCAAAACGAAGTTGATTTACTCAGTTTTAGGCATACTTACTATTTTTAGTAAGTCGACAGGACACAATGCAGGTCAATTTTGGTGATTGAATTCGATACTCCTCGGTGAGAGCTTTCCGATGAGCTATCACTCGCATTATTCGGAGTTTGATTGCTAATACATTTTAATGCCTGAAGTTTTATTAAAGTAACGTCTAATTTAATTGTAAAATATTAAAGTGTTACTTTAATATTTATTTTATGGTGATGTGTACCCAAGGGAGACATAAGGGGTATTTTAATATATGTTTTATATATTACACATCTTTTATCCCACATTGCCCATATGAGTTGAGCGGACCCTTGGAAATAGAATAAAAGGAAGCATTTGTGGCTTCATTAGGCAGGTTGAATATGAGAAAAAATTGGTGTGTGAGTTGCAGCTCCGTTCTTGGCATTTGAGGATGTCTATCCTCTCTTGTAACATTCTAGACATCATTCCCTTGGGGTTTGGCCTTTGGAATTCTTTGTTATTGGCTTCATTATCAGGCAATTTAGTTGCATTTCCGGCTACAGGCAGATTTGGTATTTTGCTCATATCTTCTTCACTACTTGTCTGATGCTTATGCCGCTTTGAGGGAATGGTATTACGAAGGTAGTGGACTGATTGAAGGACAAAGTATTGTAGCAGCAAGTTCGAAAGCATGGGCTGGAGTATTATGTCAATACTGCTGAAGTTATTAGTGAGTTGATAACTCTGCCATGTATTTGGTTTTATGAATTCTGAAAATAACATTTTATTAACAGCAGTTCATTTACACTTTGCATATTATTGTAGTTTCTTTCTTGTTTATGTTGTATGATACCAATTCCATGCACAAAACACAACAAACAAATAAACGTTTGATTTTCGGAGTTATAAGGGGTTTAAAACATTAAACGGAGAAATAAGAGGTTGCATGCAAACTGTTTGACAAAATTCTTTTCAGCAAATTGGTTTAGTTTTTTGGAACATCCAAGGGTGCCCATTACAGAAGTTTTGACATCAATTTCCTTAATTGTAATTTTGGTGGAGTATTATTATTTTTCAAATTCAAAAATTCAAAAATAATTATATTTCTAAAAGTCTCCACATAGAATGAACTTGGCTGAACACCATCTGTTAGCTTATGTCAGATCTGCTATCAACAACCATGCCGGCCTGCTTGCCTGCCAATCTTTACTGGTACTTCTTACTTCTTACAAATCCCCATCTCCGTGAAGCAATAGCAATAAAAAATGATAATAATAAGAAGACCAAACAGTGTGCTTTCTCAGAAGAAAATCCTCGTCCTACTTGCTTGTTTGTTCTTCTCCTCCTCTAATCTTTTTCATTATCACAAGGACAGCCGTGCAGTCCATGTAAAAAAACCTTCCTCCTGCGCAATTAGCCCATCTTTGTGCAGGCTTAGAAAGAAAGTCTGTGCACAAAAAGTATGCGTACCCTTTGAAACCACAAAAAATCTGTGCAAATACACCATCAATTACGCCCTAAGAACATTGTATCTATACTCTCAGCATCTCCAACAACAGTTTATCAAACAAGTAGAATATAAATAAGCAGTTTCAAACACATGTACATTAGAAGGCAAAAGAATGGTTCAAGTTTCATTTTATTCAGTGACGGTCGTAAGTCTGAAACTATAATAAACCTGCAAATTCATCATTTATGTCCTCGGAGTCCAGAACCACACAATCTCCGTCATTTTCCTTCTCCTGCTGGAGAGCGCTTATAGTGGCGATGTTCTGGTGGCTGGTTGCGGTATCCCTCCGCCTGATAGATATGTTTTTTTTGCAGCCGTAGTTAATCCGTATGCGGCATCCTCCGCTTGAGCTCCACCATGATTGTCACTATGGTTCTAATTTTCGTTATAATTTGAAGAAAATATTATTTTTTATCGTGTCTGTTTCAATACCAACGCCTGTTCTTATAGAAAGTGCAATTTTAGATGTAGCTGCTAACGAATTTGAGAAATTGTAGGTCGCTGACACTTGGAAAAAGTTCTGTAAATTCAGTCTTCTACATACATCCTTCCATAGTGATCTGTCAATAAATTTCTCAGTTTTCAAACTTCAAAGAGCTTTCTGTAAGGAAAATAATGGAGTGGCCTACTCTTACTCATTGCGACGACCCATAAAGAACAATTTCATATAAGGGAAATTATAAGTTACAATGGAAAACCACAATAGAACAAATAAATTAAAAAAAAAAAACTAAACCCACTATTTAAACTCTTACGAAATTGAAAATAAATTAAAAAATGGTTTTGTTCAAATTCTCTTGGCTAAAGCCAAAGGGTTGTAGCTCAATTGGTTGGGCACAATTGGTGAGGATGATGGTACGCTTGACATTGCCATCTGCCAAGGTTCAAATCCTGAGAGGTGTGTTTGGGCCAGGTTTGACTGATGCCAATGTCTATGTATTTTGGTTATTTATTTTTAATTATTTTGTTCAATCTTTCATCAATTTTGTGCATCATTTATAAGATCACAAATCATAAATTTATCAACATGCATCAAGCAGGGTATAATATAAGTGTTAAAACCTTATGTTTTTCATTTGTTTGGAAAAGACACTTTTGTCATTGTTTTCTTTAAGATATGTAAATATGGGAGGGAATTAATATTTCTATAAGTTGAATAGTTTATCTTATTCCTTTGCCACAAGTTTAATCCTTGACCATGTTTGTTCATCACCTTCAATATCATGAATAATAAGTTAATCATACACATTACACATGTTAGAACATTCGTGTTCAGATTTGATTGCTTAATATCATGTGTCAAATCCAACTATACAAAATTTCCAAGACAAACTTGAATCAAAGGTTTTTTCACTAAATGGGTAAAAAATCATGAAAGAAAAATAACTCTAGCATACATTATAGTTGAATGAGGTGAAAAATTAGTATAAAGAAAAAATTATTATATGATAGAAATACTCTAATATGATATTCACATACTGTGTGATAAGAGATATTAGTATTTTCAATTATAATTAAGGAAAAATAAATATTATTTCCATCCTCTTAATGATCAATGCCTAATTTTTTTGGTATTTTATTTATAACCAATAGGCTAATGGCCAAGTTATTTTATTAATTCTGTAAACCTATTTACAACCCAACTCATTCAGGGCACTCATAAGAAAGAGCTAAATGGAGAAAACCTCCATTCTTGCCCATATATATATAAAATCAAAATTCCAACATTTTACAAGTACACCCATAATATGAGAAGTGAGGAACTATATGTCCTCTTTACAATAATAATATGCAAAGCTTGCTTTACAAATCTGAAACCATGGGAATTTTCTTTTTATATTGATGTTTCACTTGCATTACAAATATAGTGCACATTTCTCACTTTTGAGACTCACAATTGCTTTCTGGTAAGTCATATTGTTGTAATACACTTTCTTTCGTACATAAGTTACAAGGAAACTTCCAAGAAAAACTTGACATTTTGTCAAGATAGATAGGATCAAACTTAAGTCTCTCATTTGCACACATATTGATCTTCTGCCATTGTAATCAAGATGCATCTGCTCACTTGACTACACTTCCCTCAAAAGGCTAATATCACTATCTTTTACAGTCTAATAAGAAAATAATATTTTTTTAAACATGTACCTATCTCCATATATGATTCTTATCTAAATAGTGTATAATCAATTAGAAATATCAAGCCCAAGAATAAAGGCATTAACAATGACCATGAAGTTTCCTAGCTAATGAACATTGGCTCAATCATTCACTCTTGAATACATGACCTAGTATTGAAAATTTATCAAATGAGACACAAATATCATGAAGTGTCCATATAAATCCTCAATAACATACCTCAATAGTTTTTCAACCACTCATTGTAAGGTTAACCAAGAAGGATTGATAAAAGTGTATAGATGCACATGCATTTTTATACACATTCTCTACAATTGTATATATTGGGTCATGTTAATAATTCTTTTTTATCCCTGTCTTAGGTGGCAAAAATGTGGATGAGAGTCATTTTCTAGTGCCAACTACTCATATGAAAATATCCATGTCATAAATTCTTAACTTTTAAATCTAAAGAATGGCCATTACTTTATTTATATTTTTGTTGTGGTTTTCACAATGCAAGCCCCATTTCTCCTAGAAGTGGGAATCCCCTACTAAATTTTTTGCTCTCCCAAACCCCTAGTCTGGGGTCTAAGTCTTTTTTAGGGCTTTATATGGTGTCTGAGTCTAGCTTGACCCTCTTCTTCGAAAACCCATGTGCCAAAAATTGTTGTCAATTTTGTATGTAGAGGGGCGCACTAGTGCCCCTAGTGCACCTAGTGCACCCCTCAAGGTGCACTAGTGTACTAACTGTGCTAGTGTGGAGCACTTCCTTTTGGAAGTGTGCACCTGCGCACCCTCAAGAGGTGCACTCTATCTCGGACCTATAAAAGCGTGGGATCCCTCCCCTCTCTCTACTTCATTTTCTCTTCCAACCGATAATGAGCGCACCCTTGCACCCATAGAGGTGTGCTAAAACTTCAACTTCCTATCCACACAAACCTAAACACTAAGATAAAAGGTGTGCACCTATCCAAGGTGCACAATGTCCAGACCTTTACTCACAAATCTTAAGAAAAACTAAACCATTCACCTAAATTGAAAGGTGTGCATATGCACACCTTATATCCAAGGTGCACATATGTACACTTTTCAAATCAAAGAATCCTAAGGCAACATAACAACAATGGTGCACATGTGCACACCTTCCCAAGGTGAAAAATTGCGTACCATTTAGTTGTAAAGCTAAGTCTTGCAAGCATAGGGTGGGCACATGTGGACCATGTAAGGTGCACATGTGTGCACCCTATTGTTACACTTAATGAACTTTGCACAAGAAAAGGGTGCACACATGCGCACCCCCACAAGGTGTGCATGTGTGCACCCTTTAGTTTTAAGGACTTGCTTAGTATAAACGTGCACATAGCGCACCTTGAAGGTGTGCAAGATGCACTAAAAGACTATCTATCAGAGGCATTAATATGATTTTGGAGTATTTTCATGATGTTTTAGCATTTTGGGTTTGGTTTTTTAGTAATTAGGGTTTGTTTAGGGTTTAAATTTCAACCTTTTGGGCTAATGTGTTTCTATTTTGAGAAAATAAAATGGCTTCCTCCTTGTCCTCACTTGTAGCGAAGATTGTTCCAAAACTGGTAGTCTTTAAGTTTCAAGATGTCCAATCAAAATCACGCTTCTAGGATGCACATTTAGAGATTCGAGACACTGAATTGGGTCATATTGATTGGCATGCATTCTTAGTTCTTTGCAATAAGCCAAATGAGAGATCCCTAATGATTTCTGTGCTTATCAGATCTGGGTTAGTTAATGCGACCTCACATCCTACTTTAGTGCATTCTTTAGAAATTGTTATGGCCTTGGCAAAAAATTATGTGTCAGAAGAGAGAGTGGTGAAAAGCATAATAGGAGAGATCATCCTAGATCTAAGACCAAAGAACATCGAGAAAGTATTTCATCTTCTAAGGGTAGATTAATGGATTAGGTTGACTTATCATCAAGTTGAAAGGTGGTATAGGGACAATGAGTAGAAGGTTACAAAAATCATTCAATCATCATACCTAATTGATAGAACACCTATGGGGCAAAGAGCAAGAAATGTTGACATGACCAAAGGCTATATAAAGGATGATATTGGATATTCCATTGCACTTTTCAGTAGGATCATGGGATTACTAGTAGCAGGGCACTTAAAAATATGGATGGTACATTTCATCGAGGCCATCAAAGTGATGAAGATGCCAATTGACTGGGCCACAATACTTAGCGAGAATCTAGATGAACAACTAGTGGTAGTTAAATCCAATCCAAGATTCTATATGACTTCATATTTGGTGTATCTATTAGTAGCAAGAACTATAGATTACCCAGGGATTTTCAAGAGGGGAAGCATGCAAGATGCTAATGCCTGGCCCTACGTGGTATACCCCCAACTAGTGAAGAAAAAGCTATCAGACTATGTAAGGAGTGCAGGATAGTGAATGATGCTTTCATTTTTGCAATCATCTAATTCATTGAAGGTGATTATGAAAAATGGATGTCAGTAGAGGCAACAACAAGAATTGTAGAAATAGGCACCTACTACATCCAATGCAAGACATTCACCTACCTAAGGGTAGTGGGTAAAACTATAAATCATAAGAAGCTCCCTACATATCCATGCGATAGACTCATTTTTTTGGAGATTGCATGATAACTCACATCTACATATGAAAGAGTGATGAAACAACATAAGAACTTGGGTATGGCCCATCACCATAGGTCCTTTTGGAGTCAATGAAAAGTAGGACATCATAACTTTTGATTTAGAATGGGATCAGTACCCTTGGAGGACTATAACTCCCCTAATATGTGTTTTGACAATATTGGTAGAGTCCAATATTTGGCAAGAAGAACATGAAGATGCCATAGAGGATCACTAGATGAATGCAGTAGATGACTACGATATTCGAATCAGGGATTATTGTAGGATGTTTCTTTATCTGGTAGGTAGTGCTTTGAAGATTAAGGTCCCATTGAAATATGTTCAACAAGATACTCTAGATGTCTTGGATCCCTTGTACAATCGGGATAAGATATACGATCAATTGATCATGAATGCAGAGATTGATAGGGAGGAAAACACATACATCAACTATAGGGAAAGTCATATTATTCAATTGAAAAAGGATTGGATCAAGAATCTCTTCAAGTTGAATCCGATTATGCAAGTAGTAGTTTTCCAAGCTACAACTCACCCAATAAAGGGTAGAGGAGCAAAGGTTACAGTACCAACATTCACAACCCAATCTCCAATTAGGCTAGAGACAGTGTATTAACATGATAGGGAAGTTGGATACTTTAAAGTAGAAAAGGGCAAGAATAAAAGAAAGAGATATTCTCCTCAACAAGATGAGCCCGAAGTTGAAGGGACTCAAGCCCAGGAGGAAACTCAAGCCATGAAGAACCAAGAGCCCAAAAATTTAGAAGCCTCTCAAGCTCAAGATAATCTGCAAGGGCCATCATAGGAATAGGGACAAGGGCCTAAAGAGGAAGCACAAGATGTGTCTCCACTTGTTCAAGAGGAAGAGGCTTCCCCATCAATCTCTAAGATAGCTAAGAAGAAGACTCCAATAAGAAGGACTAGAAGGCAAAAAGTGATAAGAAGGGTTATTCCTATTCCTTTAGTCCCATAAACTATCCCTAAAGAGGATGAAGAAGATGAAGAGGATAACCTTCCCTTGAGTCAAAGGACTCATCTTGCCAGAGCTATAGATGTAGAGTGAAGAAGGAGTTCCACTATAACACTGCCATCTATTCCTACTAAACCTATTCAGGTTACAACTTTGGAGGATGAGTTGTGGCAGTAGGTTGATGAACAAGAGGGTCAAGGGAATGATGAATTTGACATGTCATATTTTGACTTCATGCATGTGGGTACTAAACTCATAAGCGAAAAGATAAGGGATACACAAATGAATAAACCTTTGGGAGGGGATTGGAGTCAACCACCACCTCTTCCACAAGGACCTCTAGGTGCCCCACCATCACCAAGTCAAGATTTATCTTTCTTGGATAAATGTTAAGTGACTCCTCTTCCTCCTACTGATGAAGAGACATAACAAGCTATACAAGAAGAGGAGCCACAATAGAGACCTATTGATGAAGTATCATAAGAGGAGTAGATATATGAAGAACCTCAAAAAACTTCCCAAGATACAAAGGTGAGGACTATGGACTCAAAAGACACAGGGATTCCTGGTGTAGATCTCTTGCAAAAAGAGAAGACTATGGAAAGGAGTGATAAGGGAAAGGGTCTAGCAGTACAAACCACCTCTTCAACTAAGTATATTTCTCTGATGGGAACTACTCCAAGATGGTTGAAGAGGGAGACGATGGTTAGGAAGAAAATATAACTACATTGTAGTGTGAATGAGGGAATGAAAGAATTAGTCAATAGACCTGAGCAACCTATGAGTGTTGCACAAACATTGGTCTTCATTATGAAGAACCAAAATTAGGACTTGTTGGCTCATATTGCCATCCCTCCTCTACATGCGGATATTAAAGATCTAACCTCAAAAGATTATTAGATTAAGGAGGTCTTGCTAGGAAAGCCCACTATTGACATTGCTAAGGTGTTGATTACCATAGAAATAAAAGAAGTTTTTAGACACTTGGAACAAGATGAGTTTAAATTGGTGAGGCTTCAAAAATAGAATAAGCTTCTCAGAGGCTATTTGCATGGAAGGGTTGGTTCTTTGGACCTTGATAATCCTAAGGAAACTCTAGGTGTGACACTTTATAGGAAGGAGAAGGAAATTCTACAAGTAGATCCATTTTTAAAGGCGTGTCAGCAATGGTGGGGAAGTTTTGAGGAAAAAGGTGTATAGATAATATAGGGAAACCTTAAATTGTTGCACCATATGCAAAATAATGCAGACAAGTTGGTTGCTATATTGAACCAGGATTTTGAATTGATGGATGAGGTACATACCAGGGCTAAAGACCTTCAAGAATTATAGTCAATAAAGGATTAGAGGTATCATATGCTAATGGATGTATATATGGGGGAAGAATTAGATAAAATAGATGATTGGATTGAGAAGATTGCTTCTGGTAATAAAGTAATGGAGACATTACATGCGAATATTTATAAGCTCAAGAATCAAACCTAAGAGTAGATTTTGGAAGCTAAGAAGTGTTACATTGATGCTTTCCTTGAAATTTTTGAAGATGAGTCAAGGGATAAAATCCTATCGGTGGGAATAGTTTCAGAAGATCTTTGAAGAAGCTTCGACTAATGAAGACATTAGACAAGCATTTAAGACAAAGGAGGCTTTGCTAGAATTGGATGTAAAACTGGAAGACTTTGCGGAGACTCGCATAGAAGTAGGAAACTATTGACAAATAGTAAAGGATAAGTATGATGCTTTGGATTATCTAGATGCAACCCAAGTGACAGAGATCATAGAGAAATTCATGAGCAAACATCCAGACATAGGTCTGGTATAAAGGGGAAGAAAACCTAGAAGGTAGAATTTCAATTTTGACACTTGAGAAAATTTTAGAATTTTGGACCTGTCACTAAGGTGTGCCTCTCCAAAGGCATGCTTCTCCAAAGGTGCTCTAGAATTTTTTGAAGAAGTTAGAGGTGCACCGACTGTTAACTACCAGTTACAAATTTAGAGCTTTCCATGCACCAAAAATGCATTCTGACAATAGTTTAACTCCTAGAAACACAGAAACAAGATTGAGCTTCCATTTTTAGAGCTTCTAGTCACTCCCAGATCCTCTTATAGCTTCCTTCTTCTTATCTACTACTTCTTTCATTTTTTTTAAGTCATGTAAAGGCTCATGCATCCATTAATTGATAAAAACAAGGGTGGATTCCTACTTAGCACCATTGAGAAAGTCAATTTGTATATAATTAGATTTGTTTTATTAGTTTAGAAGCATATGTTTACATGAAGGAATCTCTCACTCTCAACACAATTTGAGGAGACAATTGCCTATAAATTGAGGAATGTAATATGTATTATAGGCCATCATTTTGATGCAATAATATATGTTATTGGTGCTCTCATTCGGAGTGTAGTTATTCCTTTTAGAGTGTGTTATATTTTGTGAATGCATGTTCATGGAGGGTATTGGATCCAATGGTTCTGTTGTGTTATTTTGATTGATTGATCTTTTAATTTTGGTGTTTGTCGCATGTTTACAAATTTTGCTGACGTACTTACTTGGAGAAGAGATCACCTATTGTTCCTACATAGCATTTTGTCTCACATGAGCGCACTCTCTATGGCCTTGCAATTTGATGAGAAGTGAAACATATTACAGTTACTAAATTCTCATCGATGATTGCATCAATGGAATTAAGGAAGTGTTGCTTCTATTTTCATTGGTTACCTACTAATCTTTTTGAAGGCTTAACTCATAGATGTGTTGTTTCTGTGGCTTATGTCCATTAGGGATTTACTTTTCAAGTCATTTGCTTAAAACTTCTTGTTATCTTATCTTTGTTATTTGCTTTTACAAACACACAATTAATTTAGGAATTCATATAATTGCATAGTTAAAACTGCATTCATCATAAACAAAAAAATACAAAATATATTTCTTTTTGTGGATACTTTTTTGAGATAGAAAGAAAATTCAACATCTTATCCAAAATTGGGAGAACTAGCAAAGGCATCCTCATGAACAATCACATTTATCTTCTATTGAGAGGATTCTAGTAGGTCGCAAGATTGCCTAGAACCTTGGAGTTGATCCTAGATTAGCTTTTCAAGTGAGGAATTCGAAAGGATTCCTATCATTAAAGCATCATGCAAAATGACAACTCAACAATTACCATTCAAAAACTCAATTATCTTCAAAAACTATCTAAAGCTATTAGATATTCATCTTATTATTCTCATATTTTTTATGCAATCTCAATTCATAAGCAAATACATATTAATTGAAGAACATACCCATTGCAAAAGATATAAAAAACACATATCACTTTGACTCATCTAGTTGCATCTACTCATTATAATTTCAACATCTTCCTTTATTAGACCACATCTAGAAGGATTGAGCTATATTTAACTAGAAATTAGTTCAAATAATATAAACCTCTCCAACCCTAGAGCTCACTACTCAATAATATTATAAGGGTGATAACTAGGAGTTAAAGACTAAATCCATTCCATGTTTGTATAATTCCTATATTAACCCAATTGTGTTATATAAGAATTAGATCTCAATAGAGTGATTAGGCCATTTTCCATATGTCAGAATATCATACTTAGAAATTTCTAAAAGAAAACAACTAAACAAAAAGTAGAAATAATGCCCATAGAAACAAATGGTCTAAAATTAGTTTAATTTTTAATGTTAAACCATTTACAAGGGTCATGTGTGTAATAGTAGCCAATAGAAAGAGTGCAAGAACCTATTATTATGGGATTATATAAGACTACCAACTTCAGTGCTTCCAAAATAGATAACCAACACCCATTATTAGGGGACGATAAAAGAGTATCAACTTTAGTGTCTATGATATAGACAACTAGCACTCATTTTTTAAGGGACTATAAAAGATAAAACAAATTCTCTCTAAAATAAAAAAACACAGAGTTTGAGCTAAGTGAAATACTAAGAACAAAGTACCCTATTAGTAATCAAAATGGACCTATCTAGACAACACCTTAAGTTAACCAATAACACCACTATAATAATCTTTGAGTAAGCTTGCATCAACATAAAAGTTTCTATAATTTAAGGGCCCTACTCTATTTCTACCACTATTATCATTGGCACTAGCTATGCTAACTCCCCTAGTAGGCATCAAGCTAATGGAGGGAGGTACTCAATTATTTCTATGTTGAAGTTTTCCATGTCAAAATGAGCTTCATAACCAAATGTGTACATGTACCCCTTCCACCAGAGGTCTCCAACATATGGTATAAGTTGACAACACTTCATAAAAAAATTAGCACTCAAGGCTACTTATTTTTTCCTAGCTTCAAAGAGCTTCTGACTTTTTACAAACTTTAATAGGGGATTTTTCACCACCTTGACACCCAAAATATTAACATCCAGAATAGTATAATCTTATGGATATGAGATCATGAATTTCTCATCCACATTCTAAATGACCACCTCCAACCTTTCCAATAATACATTACAAAAAAAAAAGTTCCTATAGAGGGAAATGTTGTTTGTTTTTCTATGTCAGTGAGAAAAAGGAGGGGTGTGAAAATGGAAAGAATACCATAATTCACTCTAAAGAATATAACCAATCATTTCCTCATCCATGATAGTCCTATCTACAAGGTTTTCTACATCATCAAGCTCGTTAAGGATTCTATTCCACCCTTTGGGTTTGATATGACCCTTGAGTTTCATGGTTTTGCACTCACCTAAAAGGGGTAATGTTCAAGTTGGACTCAATAGATGCAAAGGGAAGCACACAAAGGTGAGAGAGGAAATGGTTGACAATTGTTGGAAATATAAGAGGATTAATTAAGAGAGGAGGGGTAAATCAATTACCACAAAAATAATTCCAAGTCCCTTGAATGTCTTAACAAGCTTCTTACTAAGCCAAGATCTTGCACTACTTGGTTAGAACTAGATATATACTATAACTCGGTTAACAAAGAAATCTTGAGATATTAATGTGTATTAACCTTTAGTAACTTAGTTGTAGAAACATAAAGAAATAAGAAAATAACATGAACACATGAGACACTGTGATTTAACATAGAAACCCAATTTGGGAAAACCACCAATGCAACTAGTTACAACTTTTCTAAAGTGAGCCAGGTATTAAGAGACAACCCTATTAAAAGGTTGCAAAACACATGGTTAAGTGTGACCTTGTTAAAGGATTTGAATCACCCTATTAGGAGTGGCCTTGTTAGAGGTCTTAAGACACTTTAGTCTAGAAATGCCACCTTATTAGAGGATTTACAAAAATGATTGTTAAGTCAACTCTATTAAGAGATTTCTTTGTTGCCACAATTGTTAGATAGTAACAATGATTGGCCTGATTGATGAAGCAACTGATTTGCAGATTCAAATCACTGTTCTAGTTTATCTTCTAGATCCTCCTCAAGATCAAAATATTATTTTCAGCTCCTTGGATACTTTGCCCTTAATTAGATATCATTCTTAATTTTCATCTTGTGTTCTTCAAAACTACACACTTCAATCCACAACTTGACCTTTCATATATATGAAATCCCATGTCAATTTGGCTTGAATACCCTTTTCAAACAAACAATTAACATCCACTAAGTTAGCTTAAATTAACCTTTTAATTAACAAAAGTGTTCTGCTGAAGGTTAGATAATATTGAACTGAATCACTTGGTCAACATTGAGTTCCTTTGGTAACTAACCTGACTCAGTTTATATTGAAATTCTTCATTGATTGACTAAACTTAGTTAGCACTAGTTCTCTAAACTAGGTTCCTTCTTAATTCTGCTTGGCTGATACTAGAGTTTTCTTTAGCCCAACTAGGCTCAGTTACTACAAGTTATGCTTGGATAGCATGTGACATTTGTGTAACATGAATGACAATATACAATTGAATAATTGTTTCCAACAATCTCCCTCCTTGGAATTGATGAAAACACAACATTTCATTATGCAAAGAAAGCTTTGGAGAAAATATCCTTAGTTTGATTCTAATTCTTCATCCATAAGAACTTCTAAGATTCTCCCTCTGTCATCTTATCTTCAGATTCTATCTAATCAAACTCTCCCTCTTACTCTTATATAATCTCTTCCCCTGATTCTTCTTTGATTTCTTTGACATGAGATCAATAAATCTCTCACTATTTGACATCAAATTCCAAAGACTTTATTCAATTAATTTACAATGTACCTAATGTACTAATTCATATGCAATGTTATATGAAATTCTTGCACCAATTAGATAGATTGTTAATATAGCTTGGTTGATGCATCACTAATATGTACTCTAGTGAACATTAGATAAGGGAATCACCCCTAGCTTACCCATAAGATATGAAAATGCATTCTTAGGTAACTGCTTGGGGAATATGTTAGAAACTTGCTTCTTGGTGTTCACATATTCTAATCTAACCTCTTTATCTTGAACTAACACTCAAAAAATGATGCTTGATTGCAATATATTTTGTCTTGGTGTGCATTACTAGATTCTTGGATATGTTAATTGCACTTTTTTTATCACAATAGATAACCACTAGATCGTTGATTTCTTCCTTCATCCCTGGCAACACTTTCTTGAATCAAATTATGTTGGAATAATTAACTATCATAGCAACATATTCTGCTTCTATTATAGACTGAGAGATTTAATTCTTCTTTTTGCTTTTCCATGATACAAACCTCTTTCCAAGAAAGAATGCTCCTCCACTAGTTTTTTTCTTGTCATCAATGCTTCCAACCCTATCAACATCAGTAAAGGATTTTAACTTAAAATTTCCTTCTTTCTTGTACCATAGACCATATTCTTGAGTGCCTTTTAGATATCTCATAATCCTTTTGATTGCCATCATATGATTTTCTCTAGGATTTGCAGAAAATCTTGCAACTATACCAACTACTAATGCAATATCAGGCCTTGTGTGAACCATATACTAAAGTTTCCCAATCATGGATCTATAGGTAGTCTAATTTACCTCCTTTGAATCATCATTTTTGGATATTTTATGTCTAGTAGACATAGGTGTTCCAATTGGTTTGGAATCTTCTGTAATGCCCCGCCCGGAGATCCTTGGGAACAAGGATTCATATCAAGCCAAAAATTTTTTTTTTAACAAGTATGAATGCACAAGACAACATCATACAAGGATCACAAAGATCGCAACGGAAGACTTCAACACAATCTCGACAACCAACGAATCTCCAAACGCCACTACCCAACTGACACACCCAAACAAAAGCCAACAACCACCACAACAAGATGAGGGCACAAGAAAAGACCACTCATCAACAAAACACCAAGCTGGGGTAAAATGCAGAATCCCAAAATTTGGCTAAGCCTGAAATCCTGAAGCCCTAAAAATTGGCTAAGTCTGGATTTCTGAAGCCCTCAAATTTCCTAGAATCCATAACTTATCTCTGAGAGGTCTGAAACCTATCTCAAACGATTTGTCGCATATATTAAAATATATCTTAAGTATAAGGAATTAAATATACGTCAACTTATAATTAAACGATATATTTTAAACCCCTAGGAAATCTGTTTTGAACCAAGAAGGTGTAAAAACCAAAAGGGTGTCCAAAACCAACTTCCGAACTTTCATCCGACAAGCCTAGATAGCCCCTGTTTCTCGCGCGAGAAAGAAAACTGGTCTCAAGTTTCGCGCGAGATCTTTCACCGCTTCGCGTGAGAAAGTGCGCACTTCGCGTGAGGACTACTGAGCTTCGCACGAGGATTCACATTCTCGTGCGAGGATTCCTATGTGCTGCGCGAAGATTTACATTCTCGTGCAGAAAGTGTATTCTTTCGTGCGAGGAAAAAATAGTCTCGCGCGAGGAAATACAATCTGCGCGACACAAAACACAATCAAAAAGCTAAACAAACAAGGAAACCTCCACACCGGGGAGTATCGAATCCACGTAAATTGAGGAATGAACACTCGAGAGCACTAACAACAAGGAAAGAGGAACATCTAACCATCTAAAACATAAAAGCAAAGCACATACTGAAATAAACATCGCAATGAACGAAATACATCTCAGGAACAAAACAACCAAACTAAGTAGGCAGTTTCTCCCAACCGTTAATAGCATTATAAGACCATCATGGGTCCTAGCCATCCCCCGCGCGTAACATCCCAAGCCACCGACCAGATTGTTGGTACTGTCATAATAGGGACGTCACTACTAAAACATGCATAATAACAGCATAAAAAAATCTAACATGCTAGTGATAACGCATAAGATAATCCTACAGTAGACAACATCACCTATCACATGCTAAACAGCAGTAAGCAATAGATATACTACTAAAGAAAATCACATCATCTAATCATATGCTAAATATCATAATAAGGGAATGCACCAAATAAAATAACA
Source organism: Cupressus sempervirens (assembly GCA_028749045.1). Lineage (NCBI taxonomy): Eukaryota > Viridiplantae > Streptophyta > Pinopsida > Cupressales > Cupressaceae > Cupressus > Cupressus sempervirens. The sequence continues at coordinate 400,319,199 of CM053784.1, read as the reverse complement.
TCATCTAAACATGATATGCAAGCATCCCAATGAAAGCATAAATCACAAGAAAGCATACTCCAAAACCCGAAGTACCAAGTGAAAACATCCAGCAATGGTCGCACTAGGACAAAGATCATCTCTGTATACCTATCCCTAGCAGTGGTGAAGGTAGATACGCCTCCCAACCACGTGGCACCCATAGGTCCACACCCACCATGTTGATGGAGATAATGATCCAACCACAAACACACATAAAGCACAACATCCAAGGCTAACACTCACGCCAGACAGTATGATGGCTGAACCAAGAACCTAAGACAATGCAAGGAGTAAAGGTCCTGGTCAGACACTCAATAGGCTATTATGTAGGGGCTGACATCCTGGAGAGTCGCTTGGCATCCAAAAGCCCAAGCTCGGATCACGTGTGGCAACACTCTCAAGGGACTCCCTTGGAACCATCACACGAATGTAGATCTTTTCATTATCTTTAGTTTTATTAACTCTCACAATTTTATTTAGTTATCACTTACTTAAAACTTCTTATCCTCCATCAACCTCCGGCGCCATACGCCGAGCTGCGAGATAGAAGCCCCCTCCAGATGCTACCCTACCCTACCCATGCTCATCCAACGATGAGTGCCCGTAGGCATGCAAATTCCCAACCCAACCCCAATGATCAAAACTTCCAGAAAAGACATGGAAGGTCGAGACTCGCAAGTCCCCCGACAAATGTACGCACACGTACTCGTGTGTGGCGCACCACCATCACGAAGATCATAACACAGGACAAGAATGAGAACACAATGCAAAGAAAACACCCAACAGAAAGCAACACGGGAAGGATGGATTCTACATGAATCCCAAAGCCAATAAAATCGTACATCATAAAATCACTCAACTGACCTCAATCCGAGAGTATGGATTCTACACGAATCTCAATGATGTAACAAGACCAAACATCATGAACTCACTCAATCGACCTCAATCTGAGAGTATGGATTCTACACGAATCCCAATGATGTAACAAGACCAAACATCATGAACTCACTCAATCGGCCTCAATCCGAGAGTATGGATTCTACACGAATCCTAGCATTCACAAAAAAAAAGCAAGGGTCCAACAAAAACATAACAAGTAACAAATCACTCAACCGAACACAAAGTTGGGAGTACGGGTGTGACACACATCCCAATGCAACATAAAAGTGCAAAAGTGGTCTGACTGATATCCAAATGGATCATCAAGGTCCACGACCCACATTGTGCCAAGAAAACCCGAGAAAACAGAGCGGCATGCAAAACGAGGTAAAAACCCCAAAAATTTGGAAAACTTCAAAATTAAAACCCATTTGGCCTTTGGGTTCAAAAACCCCAAAAATCCAAAAATAAATGGAATCAGACACCATATGTAAAAACAGCCAGCATAACAGTGTAAAATCCCAAACCCTCATCCCAAAAAACAAGGAAATGTTCATACCCGCCCAACCAGGTAGAACTAACATATAGAAACAGAGGGGAACACTAGTTCTCAACCTCCAAACAAACGGGTACCAAAAATAGAAGCAGAAACGGAGTAGAACCAATAAAACAAGAAAGCCCTACCTCATAGCCAAAAGAGCAAAACGGGAATCTGAACCATAAAATAAATATCTCACAGAAGTAGCTGAAAATCGCGACAATCCAAGGTTTCTCCGAGCTGGATCCAACGAGCCCAACCTCGCGATGATCCCACACCCGTAGTTCCCACAACGAACAAAACAGTAAATCCTCATGAAGAGGATTTTGGGTTTACTCTCCAACTTTCCAATTCAAAAGTGAAAAGTGAGGAATTAAATTCCTTTTTGGATACTTATTCACTTTTTGGGTAAATAATCAATTAGGGCATTTAACCAGCCAATCTAGTCAAACCCCGAATCGACCCAAACAAAAACAGGCTATTCCTATAAATAGGAATTCATCTATGGCAAAGCTGCCAGAAATAAAAATAAATCAATTAAAAAGCCCGAAAACCCAAAAACACATAAATCTCCTAAACAACTTTCGTGACAAAGTGAAACTCTAAATGCACAGACACGCTTACTGGTCTAATCACATAATGCAAATGAGTTCGAATTTAATAATCACCGAAAAGGTTTAAATTAAACATTTAATTAAGGATACGTCGACCATACAAGGACGACATTGGTAAAATATGAATGGTTGAATCACTAACTCCATGTGCCACTGCCAGGGATATAAATCCTGCACACTAAACAACACGATCAAGTGCAATTGCATATAATAACATAGCCGAAGCAATAATGCGTTAAATCACCTAATTTAACCATTTATTTAATTATATTAAAATAATCTATTTACATCACTCATGTTCGCAAAAGGCATAGCAATGTAGGAATGAAGTGAATAACCATAGCATTAAATCCATGACATAACAAAATCAGAGGTATGTCCAAATACCAAATAACCAGTTAACATCACAAAACACACTGTCATCTCAAAATAGCATCATCATGCAATATGATTAACTGAACAACATAGTAGTATAACATCTATGATATTGGAATCAAAGTGTAACATTTGACCCTTGGGTCCTCTCAAATGTAAACATAACATGAGAACAGATATCTCTCAGATCAAAATAAAACAAGGTAAATGTCCGCAGCACATAACCAAATAATCCAACAAGAACAATCTATTCTAATTACTTAAGCATTTAATAATGATTGATTACTTTGCATTAATAAGGAATTTAAAACACATAAGCAAACACAGTCATAAACATGACTAACCATTGCTACAGGAACCCAGTCCAGTGTAGCATGGTAATAGTACACAGTGCAATCTCTGCACACATCTCAGGATAATCATAGAACAACCTCATGATACCACATTGATTCTGGTAACAACTGACACAAACCTTAGTGAACCAAAAATCACATCATAATCTCAAAGATCAGTCAAAATCATAATCAAAGCAACTGATACAGAAACATAAATCCGTACACCTCAATGGTGTAGACCACTCAGGGTCACAATCATGATCCCATCACAACAAAAGATCAGTAAGGTTGCATCCATCAGGATGACTTACAAAAGTCAAATGGGAGAGGCACTACATCTTCCATTCCAAAATTCTTCAATATGTCCTTGATGTATTTTGATTGAGTAATGAAGATGCCATCCTTCATTTGATGAACTTGTAAAACAACAAAGAATTTTATTTCTCTAAACATTGACATTTCAAATTCTTTCCTCATTTCTTCAGAGAATGATTTGCATAAGTCATCATGACCTGTAAATAAGATATCCACAAATATTTCTTCTAACATTTTTTTTTTAAAAATCCTTCTTTAATATAGAGACTACTATTATCAATTGTTCTTTGAAAACCTATCTTTATCAGATATCCATGTAGCCTTTCATACCATGCTCTAGGAGCTTGTTTCATACCATAAAAAACTTTGTGTAATTTGTAGACCATGTCTCTTTTAGTTGGATCAATGAAACCTTCTGGCTGATCAATGTATCCTTCTTCCTCTATAATTTCATTCAAGAAAGCTAATTTTACATCCATTTGATACACTTTGAATCCTCTATATACAACATATTCAAGTAGTGTTCTAACTCCTTCAAGTCTAGCAACATGAGAAAATGTTTCTCCATCTAGTCTATACGTTCTTCTTGAGCACATCCTTTGCACACTAGTCTTGCTTTATTCCTTGATACTTCATCATTTTCATTCAATTTATTTCTAAAAATCCACTTTGTACCAATTACATTCTTAACCTTGTGTCTAGGAACAAGAGTCCAAGTTTTCTTCCTTTCAATTTGCTCAATTTCTTCATTCATTGCATCTATCCAACTTTCATTATTCAAAGCATCTTTTACAGTTCTAGGTTTACATTTAGTAAGAAAACATGTCCATTTTAGTGTGTTCCTTGTTATTATACCTCCTATGTGATCTCCAATTATTTGTTCAAGTGCATGATGCCCTCTGACATATCTAGCAAGTACATGTTCCTTTCTTTTAGATTCTAGACTTGCTTCACTTGGTTCACCACACTCAAAGGTTCTATGAATTTCTAAACTTTTCTTAGGTCCCACCATTTGAGACTTAGTTTCCTCTGATTGTGACTCAACTTCCTCTATTGTTGGTTGCAACTCAGGTTGCACTAACTGACATTGCTTGGTTTTCACTAGTTGTAACTTGGGTTGCATTGTAGACTTAGATGACTTGGGTGGTGTTGACTTTTGTGATGGTGCTATCTATTGTTTTGCTTGAATCTTGGGTAGAGTTTTAGGCTCATAGTAAACAAAGTTTCTATAGTCTTTAGGTTCACTGCTTCTTTGTTCTTCACTCTTTTTAGAAAAATCATCAATTTTTACATGTAAACTTTCTATAACCTTATGAGTAGAAAGATTCAAACATTTTTTATGCTTTGCTCTTGTTGGAGTACCCTAGAAATATGCCTTCATCATTTTTGCATCAAACTTTCCTTTCCTTGCCTCTTTCAAGATATAAAATTTTCTTTCAAATAATTTGAAATAATAAACATTATTTTTATAGCCATACCATAATTTATAAAGTATTTGATCTGTACCTTTCTTCAGTTGAACTCAGTTCAAGGTATGAATTGATGTATTGATTGCTTCTTTCCAATATTTGGATGCAACATTTTTCTCTATCATCGGTTTTTTTACACAATCCATGATGGATCTATTTCTTCTTTCTACTATGTCATTCTACTAAGGTGTACCTAGTGTAGATACTTGTCTTTCGATTCCTCCTTCATTATAGAATTCATTGAATTCATTAGAGATGAATTAACCTCCTCTGTCTAATCTTAGTCATTTTAGATTCTTTCTTGTTTCTTTTTCAACTCTATCTAGATACCATTTTAATTTTTGAAAAGCTTCAAATTTTTCTTTTAAGTACATTACTGTCATCATCCTAGAATAATCATTAACAAAAAAAATGAAAAATTTGTCTCCAATGTAGCTCTCTGTACCTATTGGTCCACAAAGATCTATATGAACTAGTTCTAGGACTTCTTTTGTATTGTAATTTTTACTTTTGAAGCTAGTCTTGCACATTTTTCCAATCGAACATTGTTTGCATATGGCTAATTTAGGTTTCTTTACATTTGGAATACCTCTTACTCTTATGTTCTTACTTATGGTAACCAGATTATCATAGTTTACATGACACATTCTTTTATGCCATAGCCAACTTTCCTCTACTTGTGCCAAAAAGAATGAACTCTTAGTAAGATCTAAGTAGAATAAATTACCTTTAGTTTGATTACCAGTCCCAACTAGGTTTCCTTTACCATCCAACAATTTAGCTTTTCCATTCATGAATTCTACCTTGTATCCAATGTTGTTTATTTGTACCACACTTATAATATTATGTCTTAGTCCTTCAACCTAATAAGGATTATCAAATTTGAGTTCATCAGTTAGTGCAATGCATCCTTTTCCTTTCACATAACATGGTTCATTGTTTCCAAATCTAACACCTCCACAATCATAATGTTCCAAGTGTTCAAACTTAGTTGTGTCACCAGTCATGTGATGAGAACAACTACTATCTATTATCCATGTGTCATTCTTGGTAACATGAGAAATAAGTGCCATCTTTTCATTATCCTCATCATCTAGTTCATCTTTAATATAAATGTATACCATTTCATCTTCATCATCACTATCAGAATCTTTAGCAATATAACAAGGTTTCTTACCCTTGTCTTTGTAGCTCTTGAAATCTTTCTTACCTTTGAACTTGTTGAATTTTCTATGATCTTTGTTTTCTTTATTTGGACATCTTTCACCAATGTGACCAACTTCTTCACAAGAGAAACAAATCAAAGGTATTTTACTTTTATATTTACCTTTTCCTTTTGTTAACCTTCTTGTAAGCAGGGATTCAATAGCTTCAAGGTCATCTTGTAAATCTTCATCTTTTTCACTATTAATCTGTTTACCTTTTGAGTTTCCTCCCTTTTTACCAAGCATTAGTTTGGCTTTGAATGTTGATTTTATTTTGTGAGAGCTAGGAAGATAGTTATCAAAGTTATCCAACTCAAAAGCTGTTAATCTTCCCACTAGTGCATCCAAAATTATATCATTTTTTGGATCACATCTCATTTCTTGAATATCTAAAACTCTAATTGTTAAGAGTTCTTAATACCTTGCTGACTACTATAGTATCATATATTTTTCCTCCTGCAACTTTGATTACACTAACACTTGGTTTGATTCTTTCATTGTATTTAGTAATGTTTTCATCTTCATTTGATCAAACTAGCATTTTAGTCTCTCTGCTTTAGCTCTTTTCACATTGCCATCTCCTCCATAGATTTTTTGTAGCTTGTTCCACATGTCATAGGCAGTAGGACAAACTTTGACTTCATCAAATTTTAAATAATCGAGAGTAGAAGCAATATCAATAATCATTGTGTTGTGATTCTTCATATACACCATTTGATCCATAGTTAAAGGATTTGGATGTACAACATACTAATTCTCTAAGAAGTGTAGACCTATATCTCAAATGGTTCCTATATGTAAATTCATTAGTTCCATGCTGTAAAGTTATCTTTATTAAGCTTAGGGATCTCTCTTTTGTAAGACATCTTGATCTTTAGCTTAGGTCTTTGAAACCTTCCCTGCAAGCACCAATAACTCTAATACCAATTGTTGGAAATATAAGAGGAGTAATTGAGAGGGGAGGGGTAAATCATTTACCACAAAAATAATTCTAAGTCCCTTGAATATCTTAACAAACTTCTTACTAAGCCAAGATCTTGCACTACTCGGTTAGAACTAGATATATATTGTAACTCAGTTAATAAGGAAATCTTGAGATATTAATGTGCATTAACCTCTAGTAATCTAGTTGTACAAAAATAAAGAAATAAGAAAATAATATGAACACATGAGACACCAAGATTTAATGTGGAAACTGAATTTGGGAAAAGAACCAATGCAACTAGTTAGTACTTTTCATTCTTTTGAAGTGAGCCTTGTTAAGAACCAACCTTGTTAAAGGTCACCAAACACGTAGTTAAGTGTGGCCCTATCAAAGGATTTGAATCATCCTATTAGCAGTGGCCTTGTTAGAGGTCTTAAGACACTTCAATATATAAATTCCACCTTGTTGGAAGATTTACAAAAATGATCGCTAAGTCAAATTTGTTAAGAGATTTCTTCACTACTACAATTGTTAGAGAGTAACAATGATTGAACTGATTGATGAAGCAACTTATTTTTATATTTAGATCATTGTTTTGGTTTATCCTTTAGATCCTCCTTGATCAAAATATTCTTTGTAGATCCTTGGATACTCTACCCTTAATCATATATCCTTCTTAATTCACATCTTGTGTTCTTCTTCAAAACTATACACTTCAATCCACAACTTGACCTTTCATATATATGAAATTCCATGTCAATTCAACTTGAATACCCTTTTCAAACAAATAATTAACACTTACTAAGATGGCTTGAATTAAAATTTTAATTAACAAAAGTATTCTTTTGAAGGTTGATTGATACTGAACTGAATCACTTAGTCAGCATTGAGTTCCTTTGGTAACCGACTTGACGTAGTTTACACTGAGCTCTTGTGGTAACCAACTTGACTCAGTTTATACTAAAATCCTTCCTTGAAAAACTTAACTTGATTAACACTAGTTCTCTTAACTAGGTTCCTTTTGAATTTCACTTGGCTGATACTGGAGTCTTCTTCATTTCCCAACTGAGCTCAGTTACTACTAGTTGTGCTCTATAAGAGTGTGATATTTGTATAGCATCAATGCCAATATATAATTGAATATTTTTTTCAATATAAAATAACTAACAATCATAGGTATAAATGAAGATACAAGAAATAGAAAATGATTTTATCCTATGATTCTTCATGTGGGATCACAAATAGAAGATAACATGAAAGGAGTGGGGAATAATGAGATAGGATAGATTTAAAAAAAATCCATTATCTAAAGATCTAGTTATTTCCAGACAATCATTGTACCATGGGCCAAAGTAAATGAAGAAAATATGATGAGGAAATGAAAGATGGGAGAAAAGAGACACCTTATCAAAATAAAAACCAAAAAATTAATAAATAAAAAAGGCAAATAAAGCACAAAAGAAATCCACAATGGAAAATAAGAGAAACAATTCAGCATTTGATTTCATTTCAATGGTTGTGATAGGAGTTGTTGATTTGATTGCCACCCTTATTGATTCGATATCCATACTTATTAACTTGACATCCAAAAGGTTTTGCCAACAATAGACCAATCATCATGACTTTCAAGCTATTAGTACAAATATGACTACCCATAATTGAATAAAATGTGCCCTTAGTTGTAAAAAGAAACCATACATCATGTCAAATCAGCTTTGTAAGTATGGGTGTCCTTTCTACATGACAGTTGGTCTCACTTTTTATTTGGGCTATTTTGGACATTTGGCAAAAACCATGTTGACATTTCTGGGATAAGGTGACTCAACCTTATCATGAATCATTGGTTTTTTGTTTATGAAATTTTGGAAACATGCTAAATGAGACCAAATCTTCGACAAGGATAGACTTGGAGCAAAAAAAATTGTTTTTCTTATTTGTTGATTTATTCTCTTTGCTTTTTTTTTTTATGCACGATTTGTGTACAAAAGAAGTTTCTAAAATAACTTGTACATATATTTAATCTAGAAACTTTATAAAAAAAAAATCTTTTGTAGGGTATGTGTAGGATCATGGTCAACTAAACTATGCTCTTAAGTGACAATAAAAAGTTAGAAAGTCAAGGTTATGTCAACTTGACATGCAATTTTCTACTTGTTATTAACTTTATATCAAAAAGTTGAGAGAAAAGAATCTCTAGAAAATTGAATCTAGTTACTAAACAACTAGGACTTATCTCAAAAAAATAAAAATTGATTGGTCAAAATTTTGAATTTTGATGCAATAATACAAAAAATTTCAGAACAAAAATAAGAAGTAGATGTATGTCTAACCACCCTAATCAAAATCAAATGATAATTTTTTTAATAATATTCTAGATGTAAGTAGTAGACTCATGCCTAGATGTGACACATATTTTTGGGTATTTTTATTGTAAATAAATAATAAATAATTAATTTTTTACTTTAGTATTTTTGGAATAAAAAAATCTCATATCTGACCACCTTAACTCAAAACTCTTAATTCCTAGTCCCTTAGCAACAATAAGGATGAACTAATTTGAAGGGATAATGCCAATGGGCTCTATTCGGTTGCCTCTGGGTACTCTACTTTATGGAGCTTAAAAGAGTCTCCCCCTTGGTTGAGGGCTTGGATCCCTGGCCTCACGCCAAAAGTCAACATGTTTTTTTGGTTGGCTCTTCAAGACAAAAATCCAGCCCAGGAAAATCTCATCAAAAGAGGTCACATCATGCCCAGTAGATATGTTTTGTGTAAAGAAGAGTTGGAGACAAGAAACCATATGTTCATTCACTATTCTTTCTCTAGGATAGTTTGGGGCATCCTCACCTAGGACTTAGGCCACAACTGGTGCTTTCCTTCTAACCTTTTGGACTTTTTCTGTCAATGGCATGGCTTGTTCAATGGGTCTATCTTGCAAGAAATTAGCTCCTGGATCCTACCCCATTTTTGTTGGAGCATATGGAAGGAGAGAAAAAATCAAATTTTTAGAGATAGGGAGGAGCCAACTTTAGTTGTTGGGAGAAAGATTTTCAGTGACATAAAGGAAAACTTTTCTATGAGGAAGGGGGGAGAATTTGAGATAGGAGGTAGGAAAAAGGAGAAGGTAAAAGACAAATTGAGGAAAAGACAAGAAGCCAAGTGGCTCCTCCCCCTTGAAGGTTGGCACAAAGCCAACTTTGACGGAGCCTCCAAGGGCAACCTTGGCTCCTTGGGTAGTGGAGGTGTTATAAAGAATAAAAATGGAGATAGTATTGTAGTTTTTCTCTCCCACTGGGATTCCAAACTAATCATTTTGCAGAAGCGAACACCGCATGCAATGTTGTAAAACTGGCTTTTGAAATTGGTGTTACTAATTTATGGCTCAAAAGGGATTCAAATAACATTATAAAGTGTATCATTGGCAACTCACATCCATCATGGACGATTGCAAATCTAATTGATGAGACTCATGAGACCCTCGCCAAATTTAATAGAATCCACATCACTCATATTTTTCGAGAAGAAAACCCGATTGCTGATAGGTTTGCGAACATTGGGGTCAGGGCAAACCAAAAAATGACTTGGCATCCCAAAATTTGTTTGGCGGCGGTTTTCGGTGGAAGTTAAAAGTTTGATCAACTTGGAAAAGATCCAAGGAAGTACGGAGAAAATCAAGCTATAATTATGATTATGAAGGTTTTAAGAAATAAGGGCACTTTTCAAAATGGAAGCATGGGAAATCGTAACTGTAGTGATTCATTATTGATTAATTGACACGCTTTGTGGGTTGTTTTTCACACTCACTTCTGGAGCAATAGCAAGGCTATTTTTCTCTATTTATTGCTTACTCTCGGAGGTCCCTTTCAGTCACAAAGTGAGGAGCACATGAGTAAAGAGGGTGTGTAGTGTGCAGAAATGGTGGGAAAAAGGTGCAAAAAGGAGCCGATGGGAGATTTTGAGAAATAGTGAAGTAGGGAGAAAGTGTGGAAAAAAATAGAAGAGGGTGGGGTTACCAATTATATCATGAAGTTGCATGGATTCAATCAGGAGGTGACCAAAAGTATGGTGGGGTCCTGGAAGGATGGTAGGGTAAAGGTGAACGAGGTCTACTTCCAGATAATGGAGGAGGTGATTACGACTGTCACCAAAATCCCTATCGAGGGTTTTAAATTCTTCAGGGATAAGAAGCTCTCGGCCAATGTGATTAGGGACTTTGTGGAGAGTGAGAAGGAACTGAAGGCGTTGAGAAAGATTGACACCTACTATGTCCCTGAATCCATGAAGAAGTAGTGGAGGTATGTTCTGACAACTGTTATCGAGTACATCACGTTGGACACTAGGTTTGATAGAGCTCATACCCACCACTTTGTTATATTGAATCATTTTTGGCGTAATGCTAATATTTCCTTTCCATATTATCTATTAACCTCTATGAGCAAGGCAGTGGATAGATTCAAAAAGAAGCCCACCACAAACTCAACTCTGTACGAGGAGCTGCTGCTGCTTATCCACGAGCACTTCAAGGCTCAGACTATAAGCATCACTCCCCCTCAGGAAGAGAATGTGGAGTCTGGTAGCTCTAGTTACTCCTTTGACTCAGATGAAATTTAGAGCCTTAGCTCTGAGGAAGGAGGGATCTCTTCTTCTAGGAAATTAGCGATTCACTAAGCTAAAAAATTTCCCTCCCCAATAACCCCTAGCAGAAAAAGCCCTAGGGATCTTGGGCAGAAGCCTCCTGAGAAGGATGAGGAGGGCGATAGGGATGATGAGGAGTCAGAGTCTGAGGAGGTGGTTAAGGAGATGCAGGAGGAAATTAAGGATGAAAGTGGAAGGAAGAAATGCGAGAGGGAGAGTTTGGAGGAAGTGCGCTCTTAGTTTGAGGAGGTGTCTGTGCTGCCCCTATCTCTTGTCCACCTCCAAGCCCAACCTGAGGAGTAGAAAGAGGAGAATGCAAGGTATGTAGATGGGGAAGTGCAGGTAAATGATACGAGGAAAGCTTGGATAAAATTTAATGTCAAGACTTTGAAGATGGGCATCTTTAGGGAGGCCATGAATCCCCAAATCCTCGTGGAAAATCAAGAGGAACAACGGCTGGAAGAACTCATTGATCTGGCGATAGTGGCTATTTTGGATAGAGCCAGGGAGACAGGGATGAACTTCTTGAATAATACTCGTAACAGTATGATTGACAATTTTAGATCAATCAAATAGCTTTTCCACAAGTTGGAGGAGGTCAAAGAACAAGTGAGACATATTGAGGCAACAAGGAATGGGATGGATGCTAATAGGAGGACGAATTCGGCTGACAAGCTCAGTTTGGCGGAAAGAAGGATACACAACTTGGAGAACTATAATCAAAACCTTGCAAATCAGATGTTCTCTTTGTTAAGATCCATTAACAACAACATCATCTCTCTTATGGGTTGGATCAAAGATAGAGAAATGTAGGATGATGAGGAAGGAAAAGATATGGATGAAGCCAAAACGAAGGATGACTTTGCAAAGGACAACACCATTCCTAATCAAGACTAGGGGGACCAAAGGGTGCAACATCTAGAAGTGGAGGAGAATCAACTGGCCTTTGAGGCTACTCAAGTTATACAAGAGCTGGAGCGAGGAATAACTCTCGCCTGTTCTTTTGTTTTCTTTATCTTTTGGCTTTTGTTCTGGCTTTAGGCCATGGTATTACTTGTCTTTTTCCTGGTCTTTTCTCAGAACTCTACTTTTTGGCTAGGATTTATGATTATTATCAGCCTCTGAACTTATACTTTTTTGGCTGGGCTTTCACGCTTATTATCAACCTTATATGTTTTAACTATTGGGTTTCAAGATCCCTATAAAACTTGTTTATCTAATCAAAAACTAATTCAAAACTCTGCAAAATTCAATTTTTTATTTTTTTCCTTATAGTAGAAGAAACATAGAATGTGATGCATTTTTTGGATTTAAAAAATGTTGTACCATTTGAAAGTTATAGTTGTTTTTCAAGTAGTGTGTTAGTAAACACTTTATATGTAACTCCATTAGAAAATAAGTAATAATTACTTACTAAACTCATAATTTGACAAACCTTGCATTTATAGAAAGATAAGAACATTCTTAAGAAACCCTTTTAATTTCATCAAATTTTGGTGAAAAAAAGGTCATCAGCTACATGTTTGAAGTAAAAATCACATAAAAACAAGCCAAAAACACATTTTTAGGATGTTTTTAAAGTTGACCATATAGGTTTGGTATCAAAAGATATAGTAGACCTTATAAAGATATTAATTGTTTTTATTTAGTATCAGGGTGGGTGGGAAAAAAGTTAGAATATATTTTGAAATGGTTTGAGATATTTCAGAACTACAGATTTTTCAAATCGCCACTTTCTGGCACACCATGATCCTGCACATACCCTACATGGAAACTCTATAAATACAATGCGTTGTCAAATAGAATTCTAAGTGACACATAGAAGTACTTGAAGAGAATTTTTATGCTACCAAAATTATTGTAGATATCACAACTAATTAATCTTGGAGAGAATTGGATATGGAGATTGTATTATAAGTATTCTTTTTCTAATAATACAATTGGGTTTGGCTTTGGGGTGGTGATTTTTTTCCCAGAAGGATTTTTCCAATGAATATCTAGTGTTATGTGTTTATCTATTTAGAACTATTTTTTGTATGTGAGAAATTTAGCATTTGTGAGAAATTTCAGCATCATCTCTCTTGTTATATTTAGCATTTGTCAGTGTTATTCCACACTCTGGCTAGCTTTTAATTAGCATCAAAGCTTGGCTAACTTTATATTGTTGTTGGGTAGATAGTTTTTCTGTGTTGATCTACCTTAATGAGAGTTTTGTACAATAATTTTTTTCATAATCTCAATGCAAGTTAGATATGGAAAGAACATCTAAAAAAGTAGATATGGATACATTTAATGGTAGCAATTTTGATTTGTAGAAAAGAAAAATGGAGGACAATGCAGGTTGTAATTTCTTCAATATATTTGTGGCTTAACCATGACTAATAACCCAAATTCAACTCTTAATACCTTCAAATGAAGCTAGTAACATAGATAAATACCTTTTTATGGTATCTATGTAGGGTTTACACACCCTTTTAAATTCTTAACTCAATCACTCAAATCACCTTTTGCTCTTTCTTCCCTGGCTCTGGAAACTCAAATGGTGAAGAATAAATTGCATTCATATGTTAAATCCTAGAATTTTCCTCTTCTATTAATGCATTAGGTTACATTCTTCATAAAGCTGATATATAGGCAGTACCTACAAAAAATCATAGAAATGTCACATAACTTTATATGAATGTCTGCAAACAAAGATATCAAGTATCTCTACCTTGATAACATTTTTCTAATTCCATATAGTCTAACTCTACAAACTTGGGGGTTGGATGACTTCTTCACAAATGCTCCCCCTAAGGCTATCATAGTTAGTTAGGTTGAAGAAGATAGTTTAATGCTTGGTAGTAATTCTCCTTGTATTTTGTAATATTATGCTCTTTTTCCTTCCATGGCTTTGTTGGAAATATAAGGTAGGAAAGGTTACTAAGAAGGGAGGGGTGAATCAGGAACCAATTAAACTTTATCTTATTTCACCAATTAATCCTTCATATAATATTCTAATCTAATTACATTCATGAAAGAACAGAGGAAGTAAAACATTCATAACACTTTGACACAAGATATGGTGACCTAGAAACCTTCCAAATAGAAAGTAAAATTGGGGTGGGGATGATACCCACAAGCTTTAGTACGGTAGTATAAAGTTGGCCTATTAATGCTTACAATTGATCACTTCTAGAAATCTCCCCTATTAGGAGCAATAAGGACTGTGAGATCTACCTTGTAAAAGGATTTACAAAATATACAATGAAGTATGCACTTGTTTAAGAGATTTAGCAAAGACTGTTAAGTCTACCTTGTTAGAGGATTTAATTGATACACCTATTAGGATGAACCAGTGGCTAATCTCTGATTTGCAACTTGATTTGTTGGTTGAGATTCCTTGAATTGTAATAATCACCTTGTTGTGATAGATAAAACTTTTTTGTACCATATACTACTTGTAGCCTTCAATTCACACTCATATACTTCTGGATCCTTCTCAATGAATTTATATGGATGTGATACAATACATTATATATATATATATATATATAATTAACAACTCACTAGAGTTGGCTACAATACTAGTTTCATCATAATTCACAAAGTTAGCCCAACTACTGTAATTTGAGTTTCAAGAACAAACTTGGTGAAGTTTTGACACTCAACTACCTCTATCAATACTTAGCATCTTCTAGCACTCGGTTGAAGTAGAGGCTTAGTTCATACTGATCACTTCAAGTAGTAAGAACTTTGTTAGCTCTGGTGACTTGATGAACACTAAGAAACATGGCATCTACTGAATCACTCGATTGACACCCCATGGCTTGGTCAACACTAGATTCACATCACTAACACTACAAGCTTGATAGACATAGTAGAACTCGGTTAATATTGAATAACTTGGTTAACACTAGGGAACTTGATTAACACTACAAAGCTCAGTTAACACTAGAGTTTCCATCACTTCCACTAAATAACTCAGTAGATACTACTACACTCAGCATGAACTGTATAATGCTTTTGAAGCTAAGTAGCAACTATGAAGCTGGGTAGCAACTATATTTTGACTGCTTGGCTTGGAAGCAACTAAAGCACTTGGGCACTGTTGGATGAAAGATAAGCTTGATAGCAACTGTAGTTCTCAATAGAAACATAACCAATTGACTAAGTTTTGAGTCACTGATAGACAAATTGACCTAATGTTAACAATCTCCCCCTTTCGCATCAGTGACAAAAACACTTATCAAAACAAAAAGTCTGACCATTCAAAACTATAAGTCAAAACTTTTTTTATTATCATTCTATGTCTTCAGCTCAGTTTTGACTACCAGCTACTGTGGCTTGGTATCATACTCTATTTTTATTAATTACTTTTGTAAAGATATCTTTTGCTTATTTGTACAAGTATCTATATAATTTTATTTTATTTTCCCATATATATATCTCTCCTATGTACGTACAAATGGAGTATAGTATATTTCCCCTCCTTTACATATTAATTCTCTAACTTCATCATATAACTTCTACCCCTTTTTGAGATAAATGCCAAAGGTGCATGATATCTATATGTTAATACTAAAATGTGACAAGAATTCAGAATGTACCTTCAAAATAAGTACCATTTTCTTGTCCCAATCTCCTATAACACCTTACTTGCATGCAATGCAATCTAAACTTTTGCTAATAATTCCATCATGTGATTAGCTATGAAGAAGTTGTTATCATGGATGAGTTTCTTTGGATGTACAATGTGATCTACAATGCATCCATGTTTGGAAGAATCATGCCCTGAATTTATGCAAGTGTGGCCCTGATTCTGACTTCTTCCCTTAATAACTTTGCTTGAAGATTTGTTAGATATCTGATCTTTGAGTAATGTGTCAAACTATGACTTAGGTCAAGTGATAGCTGGTGTGTGCTTGCCTTCATATCTTTATCTATGTTTCAAAATTTATCCTTGATTTCTTGAGTGAAGATATATGTGTCACTCAAAAAATAATGAAATAACATTATTAACAGATGTTTCTAGTGAAACAAGAATAGTAGATAACTCTACTTGATTAATGTTAATTCTTTGTGCAACTTGTTTCAATACTCTATTTCCAAATTTTCTTTCAACTCTTTTATAGCATTTTATCCTTTCAATTCAATTCTTTATTAAATTTGTGGATAATTTCTACTAACTAGTTTAGAATAGGTTGTGTACTATCAACCTAAATACTTAGAGCATTTAAAAATGTCTTTTATATCCTCAAGAACTTAAATTTTCTTCCTCTACTCTTCTCTAAGCTTCTATTGCTTAGCTCTCTTTTGCAATAGTTCACCTAGGGTATTCATTTGATAAGGGTTGAGGGTAGAGATATCCCAGTTTGGAATAACTATATCCTCATCTAGATCAATCTCCTCTTGTTTACCCTTTTCTTTTAGAATAGTAGTAACAATTTGATTTCCTTTATTTAAGACTTCAGTGCTTAGTGAGACTGGTTCTCAACTGTCATTGTAGTAGCTATGGATATATTTGGAATAGAAACACTTGTAGAAATTGATTAACTAGCAACAAATGTAGAAATGACACTAACAACAGGAATACCTTATTGCTATTTGGTCAAGCCTAAAGATGGAGAATTTTTTTGCTCAATAGATGAAGTATTGGGAACTTTAGTCAATGTAACACTCAGCTAAATAGATTCAGAGCTTGGTTGGGTGCTTGGTGTGGTAGTGGTATCCAGAACCAACTTAGTAGAAGCTTTCTTGGAGCTAGATTGCACTAAGATTTTTCTTAGAGAATGAGGAAATGAAGCCACGACTATTGTTGCAATTTTCTCTACATCAATTTCCTCAAAGCTTTGTATCTTTGGACGGCTTCCTCCAGTAGCTTCCTATTCTTCCTCCTCCTCATCCATATTGACATCATATATTTCATCATCTTTTATTTTTACATCTTCTTCCTCATCTTCACCTTCCTTGTCATCAACATGAACAACAAAATCACTAGGTAGATGCAATTGATAGACATTCTTCCATGTAGTTGTATCTATCTTCAACACAGATTCAATATCCTTAAGCAATATCATACAAGTGTTTAAGTTGAGAGTGAACTTCTTCTCATTTTGCTTCAAGGATTCCTTCACCTCCTTCTCACTGAGATTAGGCATGAGTTGCCTCAAGGTCTATTCAAAGATGCTTTTGGAAATTTTCATTGTATTTTCCCATCTAGGTTTTACTGCCTCCATGTGCTCTTTAGGAATTTTTTGTGAGAGCTATCTAGTGAATACTCTCATTTGCCTGATTTTGTCATAATAGTATCCTCAATTTTATTTTTCTATTCTTCATTCTTTGTCTCATACTTGAAAATTTTGAAACATGCCATGCCAGTTCCTTCTTCCATTTTCTTCAATCTTTCTTGAAGTGTAGGTGTAGATCTTTTGAAGATTATCTGATCAACTTCATCTTCACCTTGCTTCAACTTCTTCTTAGATTTGTTCGCCCTTCTAGTAAATACAAGAAGAGAGGATTTGGTAGGTCTAGTTATGATGACCTTCCCCTTTTTTTGGGGGGGCTCTTCCTTCTCAAATTTAGATTCCTCTACGTCATCCTCTTCATCATAATCTTCTACATCATCTCCTTTGCCTTTTATTAGCATGAGAGTAAAAGTTTCTTTTTTTGGGTTTTTCATTAGTTTTTCTATCCTCTTTCTTCCTTTGTTCACTGCTTGAGGTAGCTTGATATCAAGCTTAACTATTTCCTTATCTTCTTCATAAGTCCCAAAATAGGAAGCTTTAGGATCCATAGGCTTATTCAACAGAGCTTCAATGATATCCTTAGTGTTATCAATGCTAACCTCATACTCTAGATGCTTAACCCATGCCACTCTAGGTCTGACTGCCTGAATGTATACTTTGTCATAGTCAACCATGAAATAGATATCTTCCTTGTAGTCTTCCATAAGCTTCTTAGGCATCCTAAACCTATTTTTCATCTTCTCTTTGAATGCTTCAAAGTAGTTATCCATGATGCCATCAAAATTCTCACCCATTTTTGCTATATACTCATTGATTTGATATAAAATAGGAACATTTCCTTTATAATACTAATCCTTTGGAAGAGAAGAATTTTAAAAAAAAGAAAAATAAAAAAGTAAAAAGGGAACCAAGCTTACACATGTTGTTCTTTCAACCTTTAATGCTCTCCATATTCTTGTTGAATTGATTCAGCAACAACTCGACAAGGTCAAAGGACATGTTGTTCTTCACCATCTTGGAGCTAGGTCAACGGTTCACATAACACACTATTTAGCTGAATGGAGCTATAAATCTTATGAGAAATTTCATGGATTCTAAACTTTAGCTCAATGTTAGTTATCTCATTTATCTTTATTCCTTTTCCATCCCACTCAGCATGAGTTTGCATAGCTAGTTCAACCCGAACTAGGGTTTTGGTTGCTTTATCTTTGTTTAGCATTAGTAGACCAGTATTACTATGAATCATTTTACTTGTAGTATGAATGGGTTGGTCTAACCATAATTTCCCATTGTGAATATGGTTTAAGATAAGTTCGATCCATTTGGTTTGAAATTCGCTAGGCATATTTGAAATATGCATTAAGCCCTTGGCTTCTAAGTGTTGATGCTCAAGTTTCAACACACCATTTACACATAGTTCATTTAATTCTTCATTCATCTCTAGAGTACCAAGTTCCTAAGTAGAATAGTGGTAAAATGAATAGATATCATGCATGAGAAATACCTTAGGTGGAATTTGTGATTGTGCACTAGGTGGGTCGAGCACCTCTGTAATTGTTAGATTCAACTTGAATGTAGGAAACTCATAGTCCTCTCCATAGACTAACATTTCTGACCCTTTCTTAGTTTTGTTGCTTGAAGATGCTATGCTCGGTAGGGTTTCTAAAAACTCAAGAATTCTTCAACAAAAAACAATCAAATTGTTCGGAGGCTCTAAATTTTCTCTTCACAAATAGCTCTTGAAATTCATGGTGAAACAATGCATTCAATTTTTTCGTTTTTAACGAATTTCCTTCTTTTAATCAGGATTAATGCTTTGTATGTATACTTTCTCGGTGACAGACTGTCCTGCACTTAGTTTTTCTTTTAATGCTTAGGAGACATTCATAGCTCAATAGTGTCATCAATAACTTGTCATCTGCATCCAATGTTATAGAGTATCCCAACTTCACTCAACAAGGTCTTGCAACCCATCCTAGCTCGATAAGGTCTTGATTTTATCACATCACTTGGTGATTGTTATGCATCTTAAATGTTGATATGGATCTTTTCTTCATGTTTATTGGAATGGATGAAGGATGTTTCCTTCAGAATCTTAGTTCTAGTTATTCCCATTGGGAACTAAGTTGAAATGGTTGAGTTACCCAACTTATTGACTTGAGTGACATTTACTTCATGACCTGGGCTTGCATTCTTAGGAGATTTTGGTATCCATTGTTGCCTCATTTGTTTTATGATATTATTAGCTTTGGCTTTCTTTTCATCTACAACTTTACATGTGTTCATACAGTTCTTGGCAAGATGTCCAAGTTTTGTATAGATAAAACATCTTTTGTGATATCTCTTTTCCTTATGTGATGTTTTACACAATTTTCTCCAATGTGCCCAAATTTACCATAGTAGTGGCATCTACACCATGTGTTGTAGTCCCATCCAAATATTGCTTTCAAAATCTATTTTGTTGGATTCAATTTCTTGGTTTTGCATTCAGAAGATTTATGTCCTTGTTTATTGCAACTATAGCATTTTCCTTCAAACTTACTTTTCTCCTTGCATTCATTTTCTCTATGCCCATGCTTATTAGAATTGTAGCACTTTCCATTGAATATAGGTTTACCATTTCTCCAACTTTTTTTTGATGTATGAACTATGTTATCGTAATGATTGCAAATAGGCCTTTTGTTCTTTTGAGCTCCTTGTTTGGATGATTCTCCTTCTTTCATATAACCTAATCCTACTTTTCCTTTGTGTCTATACTAATTTTTCTCATTTAACTGATTCATTCTTTCTTGAGATTTCATCATCCTCTCATTAGTTTTCTTTTCAATATTGAGATCATTCTATAGTCTTTTATTCTTTTATCTTAGATTCATGAGTTCTTCATTTGCACTAGTGAGTTGATCAATAAAATATGCTTGCTGAAGGGATAGTTGATTGATTTCATTTTTCTTTCCTTCTATCTCTTCTATGGCTTTGTCCTTTTGTTCCATAACTTCACATAGCCTGACTAATTGGATTTTCTTCTCTCTTTTCAGCTTTCTTGCTTCTTCTTGGAGAGTAAGATTCTTCTTAAATAGATGTTTTATTACTTCATCAACTTCATCTGAATTTCTTTCTAGACATGTCTTCAATTCTTTCTTCTATGTAGACATTGTCATTTAATTGTGCTACTAATTTATTCCTTCTTTATAGAGATTGAGAGAGATGCTCTTTTTCTTTTATGAGATTTCCAATAGCCAATTCCAAATCCAACTTATCATTCTCAATAGCCTGTTATAGCTTGTATACCTCCATTTCTTCTGATCTTTTCTTAAGCTATTACACTTCGCCTGTGACCACCAAAAAGCTCTGATATCGATTGATGGAAATATAAGGTAGGAAAGGTTACTAAGAGGGGCGAAGTGAATCAGGAACCAATAAAACTTTATCTTATTTCACCAATTAATCCTTCATATAATATTATGCTCTAATTGCATGCATGAAAGCAGTAAAACATTCATAACACTTCAACACAAGATATGGTGACCTAGAAACCTTCCAAATAAAAAGTAAAATTCGGATGGGGATGATACCCACAAGCTTTGGTACTATAGTGTAAAGCTAGCCTATTAAGGCTTATGATTGATCACTTCTGGTGATCTGCCCTATTAGGAGCAATAAGGACTGTGAGATCCACCTTGTAAAAGGATTTACAAGACATAAAATGAAATATGCACTTGGCTAAGAGATTTAGCAAAAGACTATTAAGTTTACCCTATTAGAGGATTTAACTAATACACTTGTTAGGATGAACCAGTGGCTGATCTCTAATCTACAGCTTAATTTGCTAGTTGATATTCCTTCAATTGTAATAATCACCTTGTTGTGATGGATGAAACTTTGTTGTACCATATACTGCTTGTAGCCATCAATTCACACTCATATACTTCTTGATCCTTCTCATTGAATTCATATGGATGTGATACAATACATTATATATATATCAATTCAATTAACAACTTACTGGAGTTGGCTATAATACCAGTTTCATCATAATTCACAAAATCAACCCAACTGTTGTAACTCAGGTTCTAAGAACAAACTTGATGAAGTTCTAACACTTGACAACCACTGTCAACACTCAGCATCTTCTAGCACTTGGTTGAAGTAGAGGCTTGATTCATATTGATCACTTCAAGTAGTAAGAACTCGGTTATCTCTAGCAACTCGATGAACACTAAGAGACACAAAATATATTGAATCACTTGATTGACACTCCATGGATCGGTCAACACTAGATTCAAATTGCTAATAGTGCAAGCTTGGTAAACACTATAGAACTTTGTTAACATTGAAGAACTTAATTAACACTAGGGAAATCAATTAACACTAGAGTTTCCATCACTTCCACTGAATAACTCGATAGATACTGCTACTCTTACCATGAACTATACAATGCTTTTGAAGCTTTGTAGCAACTATGAAGCTTGGTAGCAACTATATTCTGACTTCTTAGCTCAGGAGAAACTAAAGCACTTGGTTAACACCATAAGATGAAAGATAAGCTCAATATCAACTATAGTGCTCGGTAGCAATGTAACTAATTGACTAAGTGTTGAGTCACAGATAGCCAAATTGACCTTAATGTCAATAACCTTTTCATTTCCATCTCTTCTCTCTTTCAAAAATATCTAATGTTCTCATAAATTTCCTAATTAACTTTAGTATTCCTTCTACTATTATAGTTATCCTTATGATATTAGGCATTCTTATATTGCTCACCAATCTATTAAATTGTCAATATCTAGTTATATGTCAAATATTATTATACTTGTATCACGTAAATTTTTTTTTTCCATACCTTGGTCCATTCTACTTCACTTGTAGTTTGCAATCTCTAGCAATGTGTCCAAAGTTATTGCACTTGTAACATTTATATATAGTAGATATAACATTATTTTCTCCAATAGGTCTCCTTGGATTAGGTCTAGCATTATATCTTTCATTTTTTCTTCTCTATGTCTTTTAATTAGATCTAGCTTTGCACTTATATGATTTATACCTCTTATAGTCAACAATTATAACAATAACCAATAAAAGGCTTAGTATTAGTTTTATCATTGTAATCTTTCTTCATGTGTCCAATTTGTTGCAAGCATAGCATCTTCCCTTGATATTCTTTATTTGTTCTTTAGATTCTTAATTTTGTATGGTTTTCTAAATAGAATCAAGATGAACTAGTCTTTCTTTTTCTTATATAGAACACTCACCATCATGACATCCAATTCCAATCATGTTACCTTTAGGTTTTTGTTGTTCCAATTGATCATCAAGTTTATCATTGCTTGAGTAAAGTTCTTTAGGATGTAACTTTGTTTCCTGAAGCTTTTCGTTAAAAAAGTTATTATATTTATCAATTTCTTCATAATATCTTGAATCTTCAAGTTCTTTTGTCACTTTTCCAAGTTAATTGTTCAAATTATTACATACATTGGTCTTCTTCCTTAGATTTTCCTCAAGCTTTTCTATTTGTGCCTTTCCATATTCAACATATTTGGTCATCTAAAGTGATGTGATATCAAATTCATGTTTTAGTACTTGATTTCCTTTTGAATTTTATCTATCAAATCTAACTCATATTCATCTAATTTAGGTTCTTTGATCTTCTTCACAATCTCTTTCCTCTTTAGTATTGATATGTCGATATGATCTTACAATTTCTTGATATAATCTTGCGCATCTTTTAGCTTCAATCTTAGTCTTTCCTTTTGTGTATTTCTCTATCCATATCTTTAAGTGCTACATAAAAAATGACTTGTAATTTTCTTGCATCCATTAGGATCCTCCTCAATTAGTAAGTCTTCTTCTTAGGAACTAGGCTGATACCAACTTTTAGGTTCAAGCAACACTATGATAGGAGACCAACATTGCAACATGTTTTTAACCAATTCAAAAATTTACAACTTAACCATAAACATCCACTTATTAAAATTAAAAAAATTAAAGAATTCATAACACCATTTTTTTTCAAGGAAACCCTAACCAAGGTAAATCCATGGTCGGGATGGTACCCATAACTATGTACTAATTTGAAAGTTCTTTGTTAAGAGGTCTAACCCTATTAGGAGCAATCAAATAGAATTACATGCACAAGTCCTTGTTAGATTACTAGACCTTGTTAGAGGTCTCAATCCTATTAGGATTTTTATTACAAAAATAGTGCACTATCTTGATAAAGGCTCACTTTCCAATTATAATGAAAGTATTACAATACCAAGAAGACTATATTGACATCACAATGTTTGATTAGTATACAATGAAGCTTGAATATGATTTGATCCAACATTAATTCTTACACATAACATCATAATAGAATCATATTCCATCAAGATCCATACATACTCAATCATTCCTTAATACCCTTAACTAATATTTATCTAACTGACTAGGAAAAACTCTTCTAAAAATGTGTAGCACAAACTACAATATGCATTATATCATGGTTTTATCTAAGGGTTAACATCTAGGATGTTGTCTCTATAATTCCAAGTAACTAAAACAATTCAATTAACTAGGCCAATTTGCCTAATGTCCAAAAACTATCCTTAATAACTATGATATTCTACTAGTTTGAATTTATTTAACCATAATATGTACCAACCAACATACTAACATAGATGACCATACCTAAATTATATATACACTATATATTACTGAAATTCTAAAATTATAGCCATGTCTAATAAGTGTTATGTTCTCAGTAACTAAAATTGTATGACTGTATACTAAATACCTTCTCTATACTTAGACATTTCTCATGAATATTTTCCAAAAAAAATGGTCAAATGATCAAGTGATATTATCAACTGAATATGTTTCCATTAATGATAACTTATATTCCTTCCTCTACTAATCACTTGCCAACATGAGGAAGTTGTCTTGAATGCATGTCCATTCCTTTTGTACTAAATCCCTTAACTAGCTATGACTATGAGGGTAATTGTTTATGGTTTCGATCTTGACTCCCCTAATGGGATTTTTTCATGAAAACTAATATTTTTATGTGATTCTACGGTACTATTGATCTATACTTACATGTTTTTAAAATTGTGGTTTAAATATTTAATATTGAATTTGGTAAAATTTTATGTGGTTAGGACATAATTAGATCACCTCCCCCCCCCCAACAATTAGTTGTGTGGTGCTTCTATATAATTAATGAATCAATGTTTATGGGTTCTAAACATTTAAGAGTTTATAACTTGAGAGTCTTGTTATTTGAAAAGTGTAGAATGCTTTCTTAGAACCTATTCCTTTGGACAAGATTAGATAGTTGGATTTTATAATCCAAGATGACATGTTATTTAGAGGTAGCCAATTGTGAATTCCAAAGAGTTCGATGAGGGATAACCTAATAAGGGAGAAGCATCGTGGAGGATTAGTTGGGTGCTTGGTCAAGAGAAACCCATTTATCTAGTTAGTGAGAATTATTATTATTGATAATTACAACAAGATGATAGTAAGTTTGTAAAAAAATTAGAGAATATGTAAGATGAAAAAAGGAACCCAAAAAAATACATGTATATATCATCTATTGCCTTTACCAAAGAGGACATGGGAGGACATTGGTATGGAATTTGTTTTTGGTTTACCAAGAACCCAAAGAGGACATGTTTTTAAACATGACACATTTTGTTTCTTATAGAAAGACCAATGATGTTGTTTGTATTTAAAAACAAATTTAGAGTAGTGGTAAGAGCACATGGACTGCCCAAAAGCATTATTTCATATCAAGACATTAAGTTTAATGTGTACTTTTGGAGGACATTGTGGAAAAATATAAAGAAAGATTTGAATTTGATCTTAGTGCATCATCCATAGACTAACATGTAGATAGAAGTAGTGAATAAGAGTTTGGGATTTTTTTTGAGGTTCATAGTTGGAGATAAATACCATACACAAAAAAATTATACAATTATTATGTCTGCAAGAGCACTAGTGGATTACCATTCCAAATTTTTATATGGATGTAATCCTAGAAATGTTTCATAGTTAAGAAAGTTGGACAATAGAGAAAATAATAGTGTTGAAGCTAAAGAGTTCGTAG